>OV121098.1:1969727-2315013 GCA_921293015.1 Phorcus lineatus
GGGATGAGCAAACTGACAGATTCCATTCCTCCACACAGTGATGTAGCTTCCTTCTTGTTCCTTCTCTACTTGAAGGAGTTTCTGTCTTTTGTATTCATCTCCAATGGTGAAAACATCAAACTTTCCATCACTCTTTATCATCAGCTGGAACAAGTCTTTACAGTTGTCTTTGTACAGAACATTAGTGGTCATATCCAGAAACTTCAGAGGAGATTCAAAGAATTCTTCAATATCAATGTCAAATCCACTTGACCTTAGCTTTGAATACATCTTGCAACAGTGCGGGAAACCATGAGCCATGTTTTTATTGGAAACTTTCTTTTTGAGTTCAACATTTACAGTCACATTCTCATGCTGCAGATGGTAATCAAGGATTTTCAGTCGTTCATCTAGATCTATCTCTTTTCTTACACTTAGGTCAACAACACATTTTGGGTCAAACATCTTTTCAGTATATTGTCCAAGATAAATCTTAGATTCATTCACAACGTTCTTCCTGCTTATAAAGATGACATGATTATTTTGCTGATCATTTTCATTGAAGCTTAAGAATTTTCTTATTACATCTAACCAGCTCTTTATCAGATGTTGATCTGCAAGAAATGCACCGAATCTATCGTCAAACATGATGACCCTGTCTTCTTTAATCTTTTCTAACTGTTCATAATCTTCAGGTTTGTATACTGTAAAAACGTTGACTTTCTGATGCAGGAACTCCTTCAACACAAGATAGCCGAGTGTCGTCTTGCCGTCCCCAGCATTCCCTGTTATTGTGACCCAATGCTGTCCTGCCTTTAATTTGTCTAGAACATCGTCCACAGCAGACACTCGAATCATCCCAGTTGTGTTCAACTCTATTTCTTCCCTGGTTCTAGCTAAAATATTGGAGTATGTCATTAACATGCTAGTAAGTAATGGACAATCTTAAAACATTCTTGTTTCAATTAAATCTTGATCAATATTGAACACTTTTTGATAAAATCTCCTTCTCCATCCAATTTTATATGAATCAGCTCAGATAACTATATCTTATTCATTTTAATGTTTAATCAGGAGGGAAAGAATGAAATCACAGATCCGAATGTATTGTATGAGATCAAAGTTTGACTTACTTTTCAGACGCTGTACTTCCTCAGGGAGCTGCTGAGAATCATTCTCTGTAAAACCAACATATGGCACAAGATCAAGTAAGGAATTGGACCAATAATGCTAAAACAGTAAATTTCTTAAAAGATTGAAACAATTCTACTTCTGTTAAGGTTTTGTCAGAATTTGTCCAAAAACACTTGTCAAAATGAAAGCTACATTTGAATATTTGTAGTAACCCGTATAACTGTTCCAACCAAATTTGATACACATGTCAAACATGATCTCTTAATGTGTCTCAACAAAGTGACACACGATTGAGTTAGTTGGATCAATCTTGCCAAAACAGGCAATTTCTTAAAGTTTGAAACTTAATATCAACTTAACTTTTTACTTTTATGAAAGTTTTTGTCGGAATTTTTCGAAGACTTATCAAAATGAAACTTATAGCTACATTGTACATGGTGACAGTCTCAATAACTTGAGCAGTGAATCTTTGACGAAGCCCTTATTGAGAGTATAATCTTCCATACTATTCAAGGTGTTTAAATCAAACTTGTTACAGTTGTCAAACATTCTACCATAACTGTGCGAAATACCCAATTCTGATTGGCTGCTGTGAAAAATCAGAGGGCGTACAATCGTGTTATACACTAATACAGTCTCTAATGTGAGAAATCTGAACTTTTAGTTTGCAATTTGCACAGAATTGCCAAGGAAACCTTGTTTCTTCGGCTTATCTCACAAACTTTACAAACCATCTTCAACAAACTTGATATTAACACCTTTATTTTTGGGAAGAGATGATAAAATTGACATTCCATTCTTGATTGCTGTTATTAAATTTTGTGAATCCTATGTTATAGTGGTATCTAGAGAACCATAAAAATGTTTGAGTGTGACCATGCCAGGCCCATATTTGAGGGGGGGGGGGGGGGGGGAGATCAAGACCAAAGCTAAACCATGTTGACTCTTTCAGCCATATTCACCTGACATCAGACTCATCAACATTTTTATTTGGTTTCTAACGGGTGAAAAAAGTCATAATAAAGATGATAATCTTAAAATGTGATCTCCTATTGCCAAATGGCTTTGGTTTTGTTCAACCATCCTTAATTTGCTTATTTTAAAAGAAGGACAAAGAAATTTGCTGATCTTGGACTCCATCTTCCATAGAAGAGATTCCTACGATTAAATGATTCTGGAGAATAGTCAAAAGAGAGTATAAGAGTCTAAGAGAGGTAAATTTATCTCGACTTGGACAGCAATGTCGGATACTCATTGGTCAAAAGCGGTCACGTGCCGTTGGTATATTTTTCTATCTTAAACTGGGTCACGTGCAACCCTAGTAACGAGAGACGACGTACTGTCAAGAGTTATCTCCCTTGTCTCATTGTAAACAAAGGCTACGCTACGCTGGTTTGTTGAACACTACCTTTACAGGCTCAGTGTATCTTCCCATTTATTAAAGTCATATCTTATCATCACACTGCTGGAACAAGAGTAAACTCTCCTACAAATGAAACGTTGGTGCCGAGAAAAAATTCTGACAACTCAAAGGCTTGCTAACGGCCTGTAGGTTCACTAGCTCGCAGCGGAGTTGTCCATCAGCGAGCTGGAGATTGGAATGTTGAACCAGAAAACCAATCTATACACATATCAGTCGAGGTCATCACCGACTTCATTCATATTCAAACCAAGTGTGTTGTGCAGTGATGCCTGCATGTTCTGTGCGCCCGACACTTTCACACTAACTCGCTCCTTTCACAACGGTCGGCCATGACAGTCAGAAAACTACGAAGATCTCAGCGCCGCTTCAAATCGAACGTTTCCAAGGTGGAACGTGTATATGAGGTCACGTGACTAAACAATTAAAACTAAATAAGCCCTACAATACTCGTTATGTTTATTTAATTTTGTTAATCCGCATTTACCGTCTAGTACCGTCTAGTACAGCTACACTGGTTTCATGAAAGTCATTACACACTGCCTCTGGTAATAATCTCTACAGTACCTACCCTCTTTGTAAGTATTAAGGGTGTTATATGAGTTCATCTGTTGTGATTGTGAATTACATATTATATATTCTTTGATCAGCTATATTTTAAAATTATCATTGTTCTGCTGACAAAGGGTCACAGCTTATGCCTGGAAATTTAACAGTTGTACTCTTTGTTCATTTGTTCATAAAGTATGTCCCAATCAACATCTCAAAGTTTTGAAATCGTGACATCTTAATTAATCAGTTTCCTTGTACAAACCAAAACAAATGTCAGCCATTAAGTGTTATCCCCAATTCTAGCAAAAGTCATCAGAAGTTGTAGGTAGACATATTGTATATATGTTTGCGTGTTGTATATACATTTAAGATAAACACTGGTTTTCATGGTGTAACCATTTGAACATTTTCCGGTAATGAATGCTCATCTGTAAGTACACAACATCAAGAACTGAATCTGAATTCTAATTTCAATTCTGTTTGTACAAACATATATGTTGAGCAAGTAGTGGTTTATCAAGTCAGTCTCAAGCCCTCATCTGACAGTTTTATTGTGGAAGTAAATTGGGAAGATAAAGCATGTACTGTAAGGTAAATCCAATATACTTCATAAATATCTAAACTCATGACTAGTGCAGTCGGAGTAAAGATGATACTCTGTTATTGACACACTTCTATCTGTATGATAAACTTGTGATCATTTCATGATGAGCAAAAATTTACACTAGTCACTGTTTCTTTTCATATGGTCTTCTAAAAGTGCACAGATTTGACCCAAAAGTTATCTATAACATCACATATGGTTAACACCCCGTCAACAACAAAGATTTGTCTATGTGGAGGTGGGGTTTAGTGTATGCACAGCACTTGACAACCTACACATTTTTAGCTTGTCCATTATACTGGTCAAATAGATCAAAGAGAATACTTATTTTGGCCTAAGCTATACCTGTACAGAATTAAAATTTAAAATGCTTAACCGTAACTCTTTACATACATCAAGCGCATATAAGCAGAAGGAAAAAGTTGCTTCTCAAACCCATTGACGCTCTGAGGCGCGTACACATAACAAACCGTGGCACTCAGTGACGCTTACAAGCGCGTTTTTACGAAATGCTGTATCCTCAATAGCGCATCTAAGTGCAAGAGGGGGTTGTTGTGAAAAGTTACCTGTCAGAGATAAACTAACAATAATAAATTAACAAATTCTGTAAAATGATATAATAAGCTTCAATGAAAATCAATATATTTTTGAAAAAATTAGTTTTGTCGATGTGTTAATCCAAGTTGTTTGAAAAAAATCTCAATTGAAACTTGCTGATTTTTCACTTCTTCATTGACACGCTATGTGAAGTTACCTTTTCATCAAGTGTAAATTATTTTGTAAGAATAGCTTCTCGAAACCAAAAAAACTTAAAAAAGAAATTATACAGTGTTAGATTTTGATCTAAACATTATCAAATGTATTTTGGAACAAATAAAACGAACATAACTGGAAGGTCACGGTCAAACCAAATCTGTCAAAACAAGCCGCGCACGTGGCTTGAAATCAAATCTAAAATGCAACTGTTTAATTAAAGATCTAAATATTTGCACAACTTGCTGATGAAATATTGTTAATTTTCAATTATTTCACTTGTTTTTGCCAGTCGTCATTTCGCAGATGTGGCGCCACAAACAACGCGAAATTAGCCTGCCCCATTGTACAAAATCATAGAAATTAGCTATTATTAAATAAGTTCTTCATCACGTTAAACCAACAGTCGCTTAGAAGCGCCTGGTTCCGTTCTATCGTAGTGACGTCATAGACACGCGCGGCTATGACGTCACAGTTGCATCAATTACGTCACAAGTTCAGCCGTCTTGTTCAGCCGTCGCTGACCTATTAAAATTAACACAAAACTGTTAAATGTAATTAGTTTGATTGACGGTTATGAAAACAGGATTAAACGTTCGACAACAACTACATTTAGCTATTATTTTGAAACTTGTTTTCACAAATTACAATTTAGCCGTGCGTAAGTAAGTGTCAAGCAAAACCACAGCACACGCGTATGGATTTGGAAATTCGCAACCCTAATCCTATATAGAAGAACGATTATTTCTATCATATTCGAGTTTTGACATTTAAAAAAACATATAGGTAATATAAACAATAACCAACTCGTGACGGGAATGACAGATTATCTTTCCCTCGTTATATTAATTGTGTAATTCTCTCGCCAAGGCTCGAGAATTACGAAATTAATATAACTCGGGAAAGATAATCTGTCATTTCCCGTCACTCGTTAGTGATTGTCTATATCTTTTCATTTATTCTAAGTCATTATGAGCAAAATAATAACACTCGAACATCCTAAATGGAAATTGTCAAGATATTATTAATTATTACAAGATAAATATAAAAATCCAAAATATGCGAAAATAACAATCTTCAATTACTCTCGTGATCGCAATTATCTTTTTATTTTTTCATCATTCTTTATAATATCGAATATGTGTTCTCATTTAACGTCCCCTCAATTAAATATATTTTAATAAACTCGAATCAAATAGTGTTAAGAATAATGACTTCGGGAATTCTCCTAATATTGATTTATTGTACTGTCCCCTACAAAGCGTCAAATATTCTGCAATAAAGAAATGCAGAAATAAATAACAATACAAATACTCTTGTTTGTGCATTACAACTCTGCAATATGAATCACACCACTGCTTGGAAATTATTACTCTGATATGTGCCGTAATAATACCATTGAATGCAAGAAATAACTTATTACATTTAATGGAATGAAAATATTACTCTGAAAATGTGTATGAAATAACACCACTGAATGTGAGAAATAGACTCTTCCAAAAGTTAATCATATTTGGAAAATATAGAGCAATAAAATACTCTTTGAGGTAATTTGGACTGAATATAGACAAAATAAAATAATATCAAATAATATCACCAAATGTTACAAATAGAACCAAAACATGTTGAAATGAAAATATCTTACCCTAGAAAATAATGGAATATTCCAAATCATGGATGTAAACAAACTCGAACATAAAACAAATCGAATTTACGCAAATATTGCCTATTATTAATGAAAACCTACTCTGAAAGAATGTTTATATGTATTTCAAAGAAAGAACATTAAAATTATCACCTGAAGATTGATTTCTCCCCATAAGCGAAGTGTTGAAGTTGAGCAAACTTTAACATACCATGTGTTTTACGCACTCTAAAATCGTGCACTAAGCGCAGCGCATCAAGCCAGAAGCACACGTTAACAAAGGGAAATAATTACCCGCATTTGTCGTAATGCTTGCCGCTACAAAATTTTTGTAATGATTAAATTCACTTGTTAGTTTCAAAACAACCCTCTTATCCCACAAGTGAAGAGAGTCAATTATCAGAATTGTTCTCCAGCACAACAATGCACTTTTGTACTGATCTTTTGTACAGTCCGTGTTGAGTTTTCACCACAACATTCGATATGTAATGATAAAATAAATGATTAAATTCACTTGATAGTTTCAAAACAAATAATGTTAAATCGGAACAAGAACTCCTCTAACGATATTTGTTGTACTGAAAACGTTTCGACCACGTGCTCTGATCAGCTGCGTAATTTACTTCCGGGTTGTGTTTTTGTAAATCCCGATATAAAAACAAATAAACGATTGCTTTAGAATACATATCTAGAAAATACAGATGACTTTGACAGATATTTGATGTAGATACGATTGCATTATCGCTATCTTTGATAAACAATGAAGGACAGGAAGGACAATTGGACTCAATAATCTTGCGATACACTCAATTGTAGCTTTGTTCCTGAAACAGTACATGTGGCATTGGCAGTGACCTTGTCTCCAGAGTTTGTCAACACATAAGATTTTTCTAGCAAGCTGAACATTTACAATCGTTCTCTTATTGTTTTAGCCACATTAAAATGCATTGTTTGTTTTTTTTTTCTGGCAGAAACGTACGTGAATTTGAAAGGCTCAGTTCACTCATGCTTATTTCAAGGCATTGAAAGGAACTGATTTAATTTTCTTTCTTATTTGAGATTAATTTCTTCAAATAACTTTTAACTTATATATTCCCTGAGAAAACATTTGATAAAATTATATTTAAATTATTTTCATTAATGCAACAATTTTTGCAAACTGACAAGATTTTCTAAAATTTTTTTTTTTTAAAAACATCTTACTTATAAAAAAACATATATTTCTGAACATAGGAAGCTCAAAATATCTTATTACTCGCCTGTTTCTTAGATTTTTGTCACCACATGTATTTATTTTTCACACAAAACATCTTGTGAATCATTTTCAGATATATATCAAATTTAGTAATTTTCTCTGGTATTGAGGCCATGAAAAGGCTGTGGTATTCAAGCGACATGTTGCCAAAAACAATCTTGGGTATATGGAGCATGCAACTTCATAAGAATATTTCCAGTATGTAGTAATGTCATGAAGTAAATTACCTTTCCTATACTTCAGGAGAGGCTCAGCGACATCAGTACCGTTTGTGCCTGTAAAATATATATAATCATGGAATTGTTTGTTTATTTCATTGTCAGGTAGAAACTAAAGACGCCAGTTTTCATCAAATCATTTTATTCGATACACACAATGTTACTTGCCATCCCTATATCTTTGTGTAGTTTCACTTTAGCCCCAATTGCAATTGAACTTTTGGCAATAGACTGTTCCAATAAGAGATTAAAACAATTCTGAAAGTCAAACCAGGTGAGAATAATGATCACGTAAGGTTACCTGCTCTGATGGACAATCAACTGTAACAACTGACTCGTCTACATATACTTACCCTTCTCAGCGTGTTCTGTCTGGGATCTGTTGGGTCTGGAACAAGATTGATATCATTGAACTTTTACAACTTACCAATGTAATCAAATATTTCGAGAAAAAAGATCAACATTAAAGCTATTATTAAGTAAAAATATGCTTTCTCCCAATAATTATCTACATATTTACCTGAATGCATAGATTCAAATAATTTTCTTTTGATAACATCTACTTTCTCAGAAAAATAGTAAATAGAACTCAGGCTCAAATGATAATTACCATTTTAGATTGAAGAGTAAGCGACATTGTGAAAATACAAAATACCTTCAAAAACACCACATACCTTTGATTTACAATAAATCAACATGAAAATAATACAAAACAATAGAAATAACACAGTGATACAATTTATTTCTCCTTTTACATCACATTTCAAAAGGTACAAAAAGTCGATAAGACATGAAGGGAATCAGCTGGTCAACGTGAAGCTCACGTAACATGTCTAGAGAATTGTGTCTTGTCAGATACACATTAAACTAAACTCAATCAGCAACTGTAAATATTTGGTTATTGTTTGCTGTCCAATAGGAATGTGTCAAGTCATTATTCTCAAACTGAGATTCACAGACAGACTGGTAAAGTCAGGACAAATCATAGTTTTGTATGATCTGTATGTCACTGTATCCATTAGAATGGTTTATCCTCTGCTCTGCATCGGATGTAAGTACACATGTACCTGGAAATTTGAACAAGTTTGTTAACTCCACTCATTAGAATTGATTCCTTTTCATTTTAATGGCAAACATCAAATAATGTCATATCTTTGTAAAATTCCACTACATTATAATACATTGGTAATCATGATTAACAATTTGGCCTTTGGAATTCAGAAAAATTACCTTGAAGGAAAGATAAGACTTTCTAGTGGCAAGTCAGCTTGCTTTGAAGAACATAATCATTACACTCAAATGACTGCCAAAATGAGTTTACAAAGTTTGAGTATTAAAAAGCAAGAATTTAAACTGGAATTGCCAAATTGATGCTTATAGATGTTTTCATTATGATTAATTGACAATTTTGGTAAATGTCACATGATCATACATAAACGCAGAATTATACAAAGGTTTTCTTACAAAAAATACCTATGATTATAGTATTTGTCTAATAAGGATTTTCCTCCTGTCGATTACTTCGAACACACTTATTACCCTGAAAATATTAGTCCTTGTCATTTGATACAAATATCATTTTAAAGAGTAAGCTAAATAATATTGCCACTTGGGCAATATTTCAGCCATTGACGGCGCAAATCATTATCATAACTTTACATCATAATCATTATTTCTGTTTATGTACTCTACATTTTGTTGTTTTCAATTAAATAATACATTCTCATCATATCTAATTCATACTTAATATTTGGAATTTGCCATGAATTTTCACGATCAGAATAAATCAAATAAAATCAGTAAATCATAACTGTTAATGTGTTTTCTATATTTGACAATAATCAATTTACTTACCTCAATCCAAATGTCTGCAATCTTTACTACAGCTTTAACTAATTTCATGGCAGCATCTTCTTCAGTGGTTTTCTCTGGTTCTAACATAAAAAATAATTACAATTAATTCTACAATCGTCTACAATACAATCAATTAAATTATGTGATAAATAAATATCATGTCCCATTCACAGTGTTATTTGTTGTTTTTTTCATCAAGTCTCGGTTGTTGAATTACAATCAAATAATAATGTAGATAATTAATCACTATAAAGGGAAATAAGACAAGCTAAACTACAAAATGGAATGATGTTTACAGAGAAGTCATTCTCTCCCCCCCTGACGTAGCTCCGTCATAAATTCCTTACAACCTCTGTCTCAATTTGAAGGTTTCTCGGGCTTCAGGCAATTTCCCCTACCGGCGCTTTAGTGCAACTTAAGCTACTTGGCAATATTTCAGCCAATGAAAACACTGAATGCATGAATAACATATTTGTTGTCACATAGGCCTATGCAATGATGCAGTCGCAAATTGAGGCGTATGTGTTCTGTAAAGACAACACAAAGTTCAAATAAAGTTTAGTTTTTGTTAAGCTTCCCGAAATAACTTAGGCAATTTGAATGATAACTTTTGAAAAGGGCGTCGCTGATTGCATAACTAACTTTGATTGCATCCAATCAGCATTCTACATTTTGTGCACGAGAAACCTTCGTATTTAGACAGAGGTTGTATAGGAATTTATGAAGCAGTTACCTCTGTGGGGAGAGATTGCAGAAAAGTAAGAAGATTAAGATGTAGAATAGTTCGTAATACATTATACATACCAGTGCCGGTGGTTTGATATTGTTTCATGTCATGATATTGTGTCCCCTCTTGGTTTTCTCAGTGACAGAGTTTTCTGTTGAATTGTTTATGTTGCTGTCAGGCATAATATAAAAAGGGAAGCTTGAATATTTCCCCCATCATTTTCAACAATTGAGAAAATCCATGCAAAGTGTCAGGTTTGAACTTTTGGCTATGTATTTGGCAAGCCATGCCTAGAAGAAATGTGACACTGCTTCATGGGGTTTGTAAACTCATTACTAGATGAGGTCTAGGGAGCATGCAGATAGATCACACACCTACTTTTGACGACTTTGATGTTGAAAAGTGACAATCACGGTTTGATTAAGAACAGTGAGTGTCCGCATCTATAAAACTCGTGACACTTGACAGAAAATGGGAGGAAATCCGTTTTTTGTGCTAAAAATTGTAATGTCATATAGAATTTGATCACCTTTGTCAACAACTAGAATAAATATTATATCTTCAAAAAACTATTTTTAGTATATTTTTTTCATTCACTACTAGTTTATAAACTCTACAGGTCTAAAAATAAATGACTGAAATTTGATAGGCTTAATCCAAATATGAGGATTACGGTAAAACTAGCAACTGCTTTCATGCTCAAGGGAAAAAAACCCATTAAAATATCTGCTGTTTTTTAAAAGTATTTCCTAGTTTTCATTCAGCAATATCATTAATTAAGAATTACAAGCTGTAATTCCATGATTGACAGCACAAAAGTGTCTAAATTGAAATATTTTATGAATGTTTCACTGAGTTTTAACTTCTAATGCTGTCACATTTAGTTTTCGCATTTGCATATTTGCCCATATGATAATTTACTGGTACTGAATCTAAATCGTTTTAGTAACCTACCTACCTACTCAATTTATCTGATTCAGCTTCGTCAGTGTCCTCAATGTTTATTCGTGGTTCATGCTGTTACACATTAATTACTTCATCACATTATTCAGACAATCTAAACTTTATAAGCGTTGACAGAGCACCCCAAGTGTACCGTACAGTAGGCCTAGGACCCGAAACCTTTTTCAATATTTAAAAAAACAAACAATTATAGCGACAGTCGTCTGGATTGATATAGAAGTTGAGGCAAACATTCATGTACACAATAACCTACACATCTCAACTTCATGAACAGCACGATTTCTCAGGGTAACCATTTGGTACATCGTGTCATCCATTTTTTAAGGGCAAGGGAATGTAACTCTAATCTCGTAATTTGCATACCGCTAATAGAGAAATTTAAAACGTCAAGGTGCTACGTGATTACATGGCAAGACATCGATTCTGTTTTAAACATTTTCAATGTACTTTATAAGCGTTGACAGAGCACCTCAAGTCATCAAGTGTACAGTTGGCCTAGAGCCCGAAGCCTTTTTTGTCTGTAGCAGTTTCCCGATTTCAATATTTAAAAAAAAACAATTATACCGATAGTCCTCTGGATTGATATAGAAGTTGAGGCAAACATTCATTGCTTAGATGATCATGTATACAATAACCTACTTTAGGGGATCCATTTGGTTTACATCGCGTCATCCATTTTTGAAGGGCAAGGGAATGTAACTCTAATCACGTAATTTGCATACCGCTAATAGAGAAATATTAAAACGTCAATGTGATATTACTGTTAAACAGTATGTGACTTAATCGACACGTTTTAGCTACACTATCTGACCACTTTTTAACTTTACTTATTCGCCATTATCATATAGCAAATAAAAAGAGGGGGGGGGGGGGGGGGGGGGGGGGGGCTTATCCTTATGCGACATCTATTTTTGACAAGGAGTTGTCACAATGGCAGTCGGGTAGGCCTAATGTCTGTCAGCCAATGAAAATTGAGTAAATGTTTTATGAATGAAGATGATGTTCTGTATACTTTTCATACAGTCAATGAGTCCATGACGTCATCATCGTAGACAGTAACATCGTGAAACGCAAACCTCATGAGGTTCATAACCGTGTGACATTAAAAAGAGCTTCAATGGGTTCATGGCATAGCAAGATGTCAATTCTATTTAGAAACAATAGTTGCGTTTGTAAAAATTCCAGGATTCATTGTTATTCAACACCCGCAAATGTAGTTTAAAACCGATGGCGTTAGACATTAAATTACACGTACAAACAAGTTATACCAGTTATATGCCCCTGAAAGTTTCCAATCCAAATTTGTTTCATTGTCTGCTGTAGACAATAAAGTTTAACAAATTAACGTTTGGGTATGCCAGTCACGGTACAGTATATTCCGATCAAAGCTCACAACTTAAATCATTATGAAACAATATTCATGAACTAAAATGTTGATTTTTGTCAACCCTCGGTTCCTTTCTTTGAAATAATAACAATGACAAAGAATTCACACACTCTGTATATCACTTCACGAAATTTTAAAAACTTTTCACAAGCTTTGTAGCAAAACAACGAAAATGTTTTTTGAAGTATGTACCATATTAGGCTTCAGGAGATTTTATAACAAACATATTTATATGTTCGGAAAGATTCAACATTACCTTCGAGATCGACGTCTCCACCAGATTACAGCAGCAGTCACCATCCCAGCAAGGAGGCTGAAACACATTATCATGAAGTTCAAGTAGAAGAAATTTTGGATCATTTTAATGATAACAAGATTTGCAACAACTTTACCTAATTATGATTTTTTTCAACCAAAATAATTCTGATGTTCCTTCTCATGACATGTAGCTCAGTAGAGTGTTCGCTCAAAACCCAGGGAGGCCCTGTCATACCAAGGACATTAAAAGAATGTAGATACTGCTTCCTTGCTTGACGCTCAGCAATATCTGAATTGAACATGGTATGTACTGAAAACGAATTTCCGACAGAACTTTGTAACTAGGACAACAAAGAGTTATTATAATCATTATCATTTGCAGAAGAAGTCAAAGGTCTTCGATTAACTGCTCCACAAAGGCAGTTGAGAAAAACTTTGGCCTCTAAAACTGATAACGCCCTGAAAACAGCTTAAGAGTTTATAAAAGCAAAAATGGATGGAATTTGCTCTTAAGAATCTTAATTAGCGCTTTCTTGATAATGAAAAGAACGGTTACGTTAAAATGAGGATAGCGGCGATCAAGGTTAACGAATGGTAAATGGGAGTTACTTGCCCCTAGCTACTGATACCAAATGCTTTTGCCCAACGCATTGTGATTGGTTAGTTGAGTTTACGTATAAACGGCTGCGGTCAGACCGTTGAGGAGAGGATAGCCTAGACATACAGAGTTTGAATCTCGTTAGAACTTAGAGTCAATATTTTGAAATTTTTATTCCTCGGAACACGGTTGATTTCAAACAGACTTGAAGGAACACTGTCTCACCCATTAAATATCTAAAAAAAAACCTACATGCTTCACTGTTGCTTTTTTAATTAATGTGAACACAGGAATATCAATGGCTGAATAAAAACACGCAACTCACCAGACTACAGTAATTGGTACAGCAACGACCACTGCTGTGTGTGAACCTGAAACCAAATAAATACGTACGTTTATTTTCTATGAAATGAAATGAAAAAGATGCAGACAAGCATGATGAAAAAAACCCAACGTACTTTCCACCAACCCAATGCAATTTTCAGTTTTCCACCCTTACACCCCCTTGGCACCATATATGGTTCCTCTTTCAAAAATCACCACTTCTGCATCTCAAATAATGGATAAAGGATTCCACGACGATAACTACAGTTTTTGAGGTTACCAAAAGCGGATACTATAACCCATAAACATGTTTAAGTTTTTTTAGAAATGGCTACCATTTTGTGTCTATATTGTTAATAAAGTATGATTCAAAACATATACTAAGCTTTGTTGTAATTTTTGTTTTCAGATAAAACGTGATAACAGATATGAATAGCAGACAGGAATATTAAATCTTTATTAGAAAATTTCTATAGGACCTATCCAGAAAACTAGAAAGCATTGTCTTTTATTGAAATAAAGGCGATTTCACCACTTTGGAACGACTTCACGTCACAGAAATTCACATGGCACACCATAAAAGAACTAATTAGTGATTAGCAACAACAAAACTGTCTACTAAAAATAAAATTGTGATTATTCTATCGAAAAGATATGCTAATTTCCTAGTGACAAAAGAAGTTGGTTTTATTGTAAGGATCTACATCGGATGATTTTCAAGCAGGGAATTAAAAAAAGGATTAAATTGTGATTCTTTTATCGACGAAATATGATTATTTCCTAATGACAAAAGTTATATTGTAACGTTACAGATCTAAAGCTTTTCTAGCAGGGGAAGTTAAATACTCCTTAGAGGGCCACAGAGTATGTTGTTGGAGTCAAAAATGTCAAATTTCATAAATAGAGATTATTTATCAAGTAGTAGTCTGCATTGATGTGCTTTCATCATTCTAGTGATTTTCATTTATCGTAAAAACTAAGAATTACATTGTTGGCGTGATTGCTATCAGTTGCACACAGTCTGATTAAAATCGGAGAATAAAAGTTTCAAAATATTGATTCAATGGAGATTCGAACTCTTTCTGTCCAGGCTATCCTCTCCACTAGGTCTAAAGGCAGCCTCACTGCTCCCACGTGCCGACACCAGTTTGGCGCAGACAAAACCTAGTCAATAGCGAACCAATCACATCATCGCGTTTAAAATAAAGATAGCGGCGATTAAGGTTAACGAATGGTAAATGGGAGCTTTTGCCGCACGCATTGTGATTGGTTAGCTTAGTTTACGCAAGAACGTGCGCTACAGTAGGGTGCGGTCAGACTTAGTGGAGAGGATAGCTACATAATAATATCTACAGTATATTCAGTATAACAGGTACCATCACTAGCTACATAATAATATCTACAGTATATTCAGTATGACAGGTACCATCACTAGCTACATAATAATATCTACAGTATATTCAGTATGACAGGTACCATCCCTAGCTACATAATAATATCTACAGTATATTCAGTATAACAGGTACCATCACTAGCTACATAATAATATCTACAGTATATTCAGTATGACAGGTACCATCCCTAGCTACATAATAATATCTACAGTATATTCAGTATAACAGGTACCATCCCTAGCTACATAATAATATCTACAGTATATTCAGTATAACAGGTACCATCACTAGCTACATAATAATATCTACAGTATATTCAGGATGACAGGTACCATCACTAGCTACATAATAATATCTACAGTATATTCAGTATGACAGGTACCATCCCTAGCTACATAATAATATCTACAGTATATTCAGTATGACAGGTACCATCCCTAGCTACATAATAATATCTACAGTATATTCAGTATGACAGGTACCATCCCTAGCTACATAATAATATCTACAGTATATTCAGTATGACAGGTACCATTCCTAGCTACATAATAATATCTACAGTATATTCAGTATCACAGGTACCATCACTTGCTACATAATAATATCTACAGTATATTCAGTATGACAGGTACCATCCCTAGCTACATAATAATATCTACAGTATATTCAGTATGACAGGTACCATTCCTAGCTACATAATAATATCTACAGTATATTCAGTATGACAGGTACCATCCCTAGCTACATAATAATATCTACAGTATATTCAGAATAACAGGTACCATCACTAGCTACATAATAATATCTACAGTATATTCAGTATGACAGGTACCATCACTAGCTACATAATAATATCTACAGTATATTCAGTATGACAGGTACCATCGCTAGCTACATAATAATATCTACAGTATATTCAGTATGACAGGTACCATCACTAGCTACATAATAAAATCTACATTATATTCAGTATAATAGGTACCATCCCTAGCTACATAATAATATTTACAGAATATTCACTATGACAGGTACCATTCTAGCTAGATAATAATATCTACAGCATTTTCAGTATAACAGGTACACTATTTGTTTTCTTTGATCAAGCTGATATGTATGCTCCAACAATGAAATCCTTGATTGAATAATCTTGTATCTGTTTGTTTAACAAAGCACACTAGGCTTGTAAATGACTCAGACTTTACACTATTAATACATGGTCATAGCCATTACATTTATAGGAGTGTAAACATTTGAGTGATTTTGTGTTGGCACATTGGGATGTATGCTCATTTGGATGTAGGCAGAATGTGGCAAACGTTTCGATTGAAATGGTTTTGGATAATTAGTTCAAGGCTTCCGTTTGCTTACTTGTTATATTTGATTTTTTTTATCTAGGGGCTAAAAGTGAAAGTTGACGTTTTGAATTGTTTAATAACATTATTTAGAGTTGTGTTTTTACCATATCTACCGTTTGTTTATTCTTTTATTTGATTTTACTATCTATTGGCTATCTATGAAAGATGACGTTTTAAATTGTTTATTTGGAGTTGTGTTTTTATCATTTCTAGCCAAGAACTAACTTGTGTTACTTGCCAGGGATGTATCTTCGGTTTCCACATTATCTTCGAAAGGATCTAAAATCCGTAATTTCCTACTGAAACGTTCAATTTATGTTTCAAGTTCTTGTAGATCTTGCTTAGCCTTTCACTCAGCCTCCATCGATTAAGATAGTCAAAACTAAAATGAATGATCTTTAAAGAATTCTTGAATACTAGTTTGCATAGATGTCTGTGTCTTTAATACTTTCCCGCTTTTGACTTAAAAAAGTCGTAATACTGAGTCGAAGAGCTTGAGCTTGAACTTTCATATTTGCATATTGGACTCCAACAACATAATCTCCTTCCCTAGTAAGTAATAAAAACATATTTCAATTTGTGCAATGGACAGTTAGCTTTGCTGAAGATTCTGCAGTTGAGGTAAAACGTTCTTACCCTCATTCTCGTATTTTTCACACATATTCAAGTTTGGTGTATAGCCACTGATGCATCCAGATGTACAGACCCCGTCGTGTTGGTTACAGATCCCGCCCTCACAGAAAGAGTTACACGTATAGTTACAGGTCAGTCCATGATATCCGGACACACACCCAGCAGAACATTCTCCTGTTGCTCTGTTGCATCTATCTGATAGGCAATGTCCATTGCACTTGTTGTTACAAGTCAGCCCATGATATCTGGACACACACCCAGCAGAACATTCTCCTGTTGCTCTGTTACACCCACCTGGGTTTTCACAGCCAGTTGAACATCTTCGTTCACAAGAATCTCCATAAAACCCAACTGGACATGTTTCTGTAATTGAAAATAACTCAAACCAATACATATAACTTCTATAAAACAACGTAATATGCCATATTTAATTTTGTTAGGGAAAGTCATCCGATGAATTGTTGACTAGTGAATTATCACAATGACTTTAAGTTAGGGTTATATTTATGATCGCACAATCGAACGCCATTGCATTGTTTTTAATGTTATTTATGGTTTCTTAAACCATATTTGATTTGAGAAGCGAAAGATCTTAAACAAACATTATATCCGATGATGCACTTTGTTCGATGATATAACTGTAACAAATAAAATCAAGTATCATTACTTTCAGTTTGACATATCTCACAACCAGACAGGCAGGTGTCATAGATGTTATCTTTCCGAGTGAAACACCCCGTACACTCCTGGGTACATTCATTCCCGTAGTACCCTCGTCCGCATCTGATGCAGTGTCCAGTTTCTCTGTCGCACTTCTCATACTCGGGGCTGCAAATCTCACTACAGTCGGCTCCATAACGACGTTCTGGACAGAGAGTCACATTGCAGGAGCCACACTGTCTGTCACACGTCACACAATCTCCTGGGCACGGTTCTGTACACTTGATATCACAGTAGCCTGGAATACACCCGTCTGTGCAGGTGATTACACCCGACTCTATGTGAATGTGACATGCTTTGTTCAAGCACCTGGGTGGACACGCTTCATCACAGTATTCACCCACATACCCAGGTACACACCCGATGATGCACTCTCCATTGTCATAACATTGCTCTTCCCGACACGTTGAACACAGTCCGGACACCTGCGAGAGACTGGCCAGCAGGACAAGACAAGCTGCAAAAAACAAATACTTCATTAGATAAATATTCCAATAGTTTCAGATTATGTAACACCTACAATAAATAAAGATAGGTTACTACTGCAATATATGATTCTAGAGGAACTTCCATTTAGAAGATAAATAGTTGCGTCTGTAAAATTTCCGGGATTCATAGTTATTCAGCACCCACAAATTTACTTTAAAACCCACGGAGATTTTAACGCTTACATTTGCGGGTGTTGAATAACAATGAATAATTGAAAACGAGTTCGTAACTTCGCTTAAAACGAGCGACAGGGATACAATACCTAATCAATCACGAGTTTGAAAAAAATAGTAGTTGGAAGTTTATCATTCTGTTTATTTCTCACTTACACAAATCAAGCATAATATTGCTCATTGGCTGCCATTGTGAGGGTGGTACTAACATTAGTACGTAAACACTACACATGGTTGTAACGTCACACATGAAGCAACATTACACTACATTGATACTTAAGAAATAGATTATTCCCAACCATCATGGGTTGTGCATTAAAAGTACAGTTTTGTTCTAAACATCTATACATGTAGTTAAAGCCGGAAACCAAGTGGTTTTACTTTATAATAGTTAAGGGCAAAACTTAACTTTAAATCAAAACGCATGATGATTGAGTTTACTCGATTTCCTTTCTAGCCTATCGATTTTTACTCGTTTTTGTTAAATATTCTCCTAAATAAACACTAAGTGAATAACATTCGGCTGTGATTCGAAAACCACTGCTGGTGACTTCATGACACCATTATAGAGGTCGTGGACCATTGTTTCATGACGAACTACACAAAGGGCGGACGACGCCTTTGATCTTTGCCGAAAAAATATTTGAAGGCCGTATAATAATGAAGTTTATTACTCTCTTGTTGAAGATATTGCCGCTTAATAAATTTACAATGTTATTACACATTGTTTCATAACATCGCGTGCTTATTGACGTCACATAACGTCACAACCATTCAGCATGACGTCACACGGGAGCAATGGTAATCTCGGCGATTTTCATGCTTTTGATTTGATATAATGGCGATAAAAATGGCGATGTAACTGGGTTTATCACATGTATCACACACAATGGTTCGAGTCTCGTAGATTACATACTGGCTCGTCTAGTTGCTTTTACTTAATCACTGATAAGTTTGTCCACTCTCGGTCTGACTCTGATCACCTGCCTATATCGTGTATAGTACAACAGTTACTGTGTGTCGATAATCCCGGTCTGACTCTGATTACCTGCCTATATCGTGTATAGTACAACTGTGTGTCGATAATCGAAATTTTAGACGTAAATTTAGATGTTCAGGAGTTTGGTGAGAACATAGTTAAATTCCGATGGGATAATAATGGATTAGACCAGTTCAACGAGTCTGTAGCGTCCTCTACAGCTAGCTGTATATTAGATGACTTTTTAAAAATCTAGTTTTGTCTGATGTCAATAGTTCTACTGAGAAACTTGTTGAACTTCTCCATTGGATTGGTAGTTACTTCAAATGTCACGATTTAAAGGTCCCCAAATGAGAACTTCAACCAAAATGGTTCGATGAATAATATGAAAGTTCTAAAATACATAAATACTACATGTTCCGTAAATGCAGGTCAAATGACAACCTCAACCGGTATAATGATGCTAAAAAACAGTTCCGTCTTTTATGCAACCAGAAAAGCAGGATGTTTAACAACACTATTGCTGATGATATTCAAAATGCAGCCAAAAGTGGTGATTGTAAGAAGTTCTGGTATAAGATAAAATCACTATTGAGCAATTCTAAAGTAAATACCTCAATCACGGCAGGTACATGGTTGACATAATTCAAGAACCTATTGAACCCCACATGCCGAGAAAGTGATGCTGAATTTAATGAAAGTGTTAACGAGTTTCCGACTCAACATAACTTTTGTGCACATTGTAACAATAATGGCTCTTTATCTAAACCAATAACCAAGTCGGAAATTGATAATGCCCTCAAAGACTTAAAGACTAGTAAATCCCCAGGTATCGATGGTATGCCGCCATAATTTTACACAAATGCCCACTTTATAATCCTGTATCTAGAAATGTTGTTTAATGCTGTTTTAGACAGCGGCATATTTCCTGATAGTTGGAATGTCGACTTAATCATTCCAATCTTCAAAAAAGTTAATACACAGGATCCAAGTAACTATGGCGGAATCTCTTTATTCAATGTGATGGGGAAGTTATTCACTTCTATCTTAGAAGCTAGAATACGTGTCTGGTTAGATTTGAATGAAATCTTACATGAATGTCAAGCAGGCTTTCGACCAGACTACTCGACAGCTGATAATATGTTCGTTCTACAAGCCTTATGTCAAAAATATTTGAGAAAACCAAAACATAGGTTTTATGCACCTTTTATACACTTTTTGATTTTGTTGACAGAAATAAGATTTTATATGCTCTCATTTCCAAAGGTGTACACGGAAAACTGTTACGAATCCTTAAAAATATGTAGGACAAAGTATCTGCTTGTTTGAAAATATAAAATGTTCACACATAAATATTCTCAACCACATCTGGACTACGCCAAGGCTGCATTCTAAGTCATATTCTTTTCATTTTCTTCATCAATGAGTTGGTAGATGAGATGCAATCATGTGGCCTACGAGGAATATTTGTAAACAATGGCGTTGAGGACATACTTTTATTATTATTTGCAGACGACGTAACTCTTTTAGACGATACGGTGATAGGTCTACAGAAGAAACTTGAGGTACTACAAACATTTTGCCTCAAATAGGGTCTTGAGGTAAACTTAGATAAATCATGCATTGTTGTCTTCAGGAATGATGGTTATCTTCGAAAAAATGAAAAATGGATATATGATGGTACTGCCATGAATGTATTATCCCACTATAAATATCTAGGTATTGTTTTTCATCCAAATTGAACTGGTCCAAAGCATGTGAGACGTTAGCTCTACAGGCTAGAAAGGCTTCCTTTCCCATATCAACCCTTTTCAAAAAGTACAAGAACCTATCTTTGAATGTAGCATCTACAATTTCTTATTATAAAATTGCGCCAAGTCTGCTTTATGGTGCAGAAATATGGGGTCATGCTTATCGTGAAAAAATTGAAAAAATCCAAGGTTTATATCTTTGTATACATTATTTCAGCCGTTGCATTAAGTACTGATGTAAACCTCAAAATGGAAAGTTACCGTTACCCAAAAGCCTCATATGAAATGTTAAAATATTATGACAACAACGGAACTTGCACATGGGTGTCTCATGATCGTCTACTTTTATTTCATACTGGTTTTTCATATGTGTCGCTTTCGCTCGTTAAATACCAAAACATTCACTCGTTTCATAAAAATATTATCAAACGGGACGTCGTTTAGTATTCTCTATATCTTAATGGGACGAGTAATAAACCGATATTACGGACTCGCTCTTCCTTCCTTGTGTTCATACAAATGTGCTATGAAGCAGTCATCAAGTCTCTGTCACTCGTTTGGGTTGCTATGTCTGTAAAAGTCAATCGACATCAATATTTGCGTTTCTTAATCTTAATTGTTTTCAAAAGCGACAGTCTTCCAACATGTAACAAGTACATGATGTACATGCTGTCTGTCCGTGTTGGCTTGAAACACTAAAGTAAGGCACTGGTGACAATGCAGTGCTAACATATTCTGACCAAAACTCACATCATGTACGACAGGCAAAATAATTCTAATCTGAGATGAAAATACTGGTGCTTTTACCTCTCAATCATAACATCAAACGTGCTGATTATATCATATGCAATAGCCTAAATTTTCCGATTATACCTGCATGTTAAAATACAAGTGTATGCGTACCAATTAGACGGCTAGCATAATCCATCTTCAGATTTGAACTTGAAGGTGATCTGAAATCAGAAAAATCGTACATCATATTCACAATCATATTGTTTTTCTTTGTTGTCGTTATAGTCAGAATTTCTTAATACGGTAGTCTATGAAGTAATATGTACCAACCATTTGATACGGAGTTGTTTCATAATTAGTCATGATGAGGAAACAATTAACTAGAAAATCTACTGGCCCAAGTCTCTCCCTGCAGTCACCACGATGAAGCTATTGAGAGGAGTTGTACTGGTTATCTGTGTGCTCTCTGGTATGTATGTTTACTTATATCATATATATTTATACTATAGAGAGGAGTTGTGCTACTGGTAATCTGTATGCTCTCTGGTATGTTCGTTTACTTCTTTACCTCTGACAGTTTTTTTCAAACAAGTACAAGAGGTGTCCCAAATATTTCCGGCCTGACCATCAAAATCAAAGAAATATTCAAATTTTTATGACTTATTTTTCGACATAATCACCCTTGACCTCAATGCATTTGCTCCAGAGTTTTTGTAACATCTTCAACCCATCTGAAAACGAGTTCTTATCACGAGACCCCAAAAACCCCTCTACTGCAGCAATGACGTCATCGTCAGTCTAAAACCTTTAGCCACGGAGATCTGTTTTCAGTCGAGGGAAGAGGAAGAAGTCTGAGGGGGCTAGGTCTGGAGAACAGGCAGGATGGGGGGGGGGGGGACCCTGAACCCACAATCAATCAATCAATCTTTATTCTGGTACTTAAGAGGCCATAGGCCTATAGTACATGAAATACATTGCATACATTCAAGAAACAACATGCGTTCTATGTACAAATGCATAATATATATACATGGACAGATTTTTTAGTTCTCGAGTGCTCGTGCTGTTTAATAATTCCTTAAATTTACATTTATTAGGATTGACATGACATTTGTTTTTTATATATTCGTTTCGAATATTAAAGTAACTTGGAAAAACAAGTAGGAAATGGTACTCATCTTCAATAGCATTCAAATTACAGAGTTTGCAAATTCTATGTTCCCTACTTATATTTACATATCTGCTTTTCTCAATGAATAGGTCATGCGATGAACATCTAAAACATGCTAAATTTATCCTATACTTTTTCACATTTAGACAAGATAGATATAATTCGGTATTCATACTGTTCCTATACACAGAGTAAAGGTTGCATTTGCTTGAAGCATTAATCTTTTCTTGCCAGTTTTGAAAATAGATATCTTTAATTCTTTGGGTAAATATGTTCATGAAGTCTAAATTCACACCATCATTTTGGCTGAGCCATATATTTCCAAAACCAATTGAAAATAGTAGTTGTTTTACATCAGTTACCCAATTCTTATGTCCATTTTTATCATATAAAATCATCATTTTATAGCATTTCTTAGGTAATCGATATGATGGCATATGTACAGTTTTATCCAATACCGAATTACTTTTCAATAGGAGTAGATGTATAAAGGATATCTGCCACATTCTCCATAAACCATAATGTTTGGAGTGTTTTGTTTGACACCCAAGAACTTTTTACATGCATACAGATGTACCATTTCTAGATTTGCAAATGTATTTAGTCCCCAAATTTCTCCCCCATATAGAAGAATAGGATATATCTTTACATCAAATATTTTTAAAAAGGAGTTCATGCTGTGGTCACCTACAACAGTAAATTGTCTAAGGATCCCTAATAATACTTTCTTTGCCTGAACTGCTGTATAATTCGCATGCACAGACCATGATAACTGGTTACTAAAATATACTCCGAGATATTTGTAACAATTTGTTGTTTCAAGTTCACACTCTTTATAATACCATTTTTCTTTTTTTGAGAGTTTCCCACCATTTTTTAATACTAATACCTTTGTTTTATCCAGATTTAGTTTCAACTTAGACTTATCACAAAACATTTCTAGTTCATAAATTTGCTTTTGAAGACCTGTAATAGTGATGGATATAAGAACGATATCATCTGCAAAAAGTAGAAGAAATAGTTGAAATACATCGGGGTGTAATTGTACTCCATGCTGGCAATTTTTCTCAATCTGTGTAGCCAATTCATTTATGAAAAAGGAAAATAAAAATGGACTCAGTACACACCCTTGTCTCACTCCAACCTGTATTTCAAAAGTGTCTGTAAATATATTATTATTTCGGACGCAAGCCTTGACATTTTGATATATGCTCTGTAGTAGTTTATTCATTTTTGGGCTTACACCACCTAAATTCATAAGGTGCCATAGTTTGTTTCTTTGGACAGAGTCAAAAGCTTTGGGAAAATCGACAAATAGAGCATAGAATTTGACCCCTTTCTGATTTTGATATCTTTGTACAATACTTTGTTAAACGAACATATTATCAATAGTTGTATAACCTCGTCTAAAGCCTGCCTGGCATTCTGTCAATTTATTCATTGTCTCTCCCCAAAATACTTATCTCTAATTGATAATCGAAGTAAATATTTTACTGAAAATACTCAAAAGTGTAATGCCTCTATAGTTATTTACGTTGTTCACATCACCATTTTTATGTATCAGCACTATAATTTCCATTGACCACTCCTTAGGGAAATTTCCTGTTTCTAGTATCTGATTAAATACTAAGTCTAGATACGGTAGTATAAGGTCAGCAGAGTACTTAAAAAATTCTGGTATCACGTTGTCTATTCCTGGAGATTTTCCACTTTTTAGATTTTGAATGCTGTCTGATATTTCTTCTCTAGATATAGGCAAATCAAGTATTTGTTTTGACAGTTCAAGATTTGGGTCTACGCACTGGGGAATATTTACAGAATCATCGGTATTAACTGAATTATCGCACGAAAATAGGCTTTTGAAATGTTCAAACCAATCGTTTGCGTGAATTTTATTTCTTTGCACAGGCCTTGCATTAAGGAGTTTTAACTCATGCCAAAATCTTTTAGAATCATTAATGCTGTTTTCTATCAATTCTTGCTTTCACTTGTAGTATTCCTTACGCTTATGATTACACACAGAATTATATTTATTTCTTGTATCTATCCTGTGCTGTTGACTGTAATTTGGGCGGTGTGAACGGGAGCATTGTCCTGCAACAGCCACACACGTTTGCGCAGTTCACCCTTCGTTTCTCTTTGATTTTGATTGTAGAACCTTTCTTTAAATAATCAATCATTATTACACCCTGAGAGCCCCAGAAAACGGATGCCATGCGTTTCAGGCATGTTTTCATGTTCAGGCCGGAAACTTCTGGGACAACCCTTCTCTAGGTGTAATAGAAAATCTGTCCCTATTGTACACCATATAATTAAGTCCCAAAAATGACGTTTCCATGGAAACGACAAAAACATTAATTCCAGAAAATTTTAAAGTAGTCCAAACTGTAGACAAGGTTATGATCATCAAGTGTGAAAAGTTTGGTTGATCTAGACCTTACGGTTTATAAGTCAATTGACCGGACGGAAGGACGGAAGGACAGACGGACAGAATGACCGCTATGTACCCTACCCCGATCCGAAAGACCCCCGCTACGAAGTATGGATATAATGTCTGCAATAGTTGTAGTCGCAGGGCTATAAACCGGATTCTCATATCAGCTCTATCAAAGTGATTTGATGAAATTTTCACATATCTTCGGCTTACCAACTTGTTTTGTTTTTACCTTTATTGACGAATTATGAAATTCGGAAGTCATTAGATACTGAGTCATAACATTACATGACCTTGAACTTGATGATGTCAAAGTATTGTGAAGTAATGTGGCCGGTGACGTCAGAGCAATGTAAGAATTATTAGGTAAAAATATCTCCTAGGTTTCCTAGGTTTGGATGAAAATTTCTCCCTAATTGATGATCATGTTTAAAATCCATAAAGGTAATTTATTGAAAAGCAGGCTCGAAGGTCAAGGTCACATAGACAACATTATGTCTTAGCATTCTTGTTTGAATGACATATTATTCATGTCTCAATAGTGCATGCAAAGAAAACAATAAGGATTTAATCAAATCAAAAGTTATTTCTGTAGGATTATTCTACCCGTCTAGGACAAAAGGCTGAAAATAGCAACTCATTAGTGATTAGTAATTCGTTGTTCGAATAACCTATAATTAACTTGTAAGATCGTTATTAGAACAATAAATAACTAACCCTCCTGTTACAGGATTAACGAATTAATAACTGGTTAGCTATTTCCCATTCCAATAATGAACATCTAACTTGACGATATTCGAATAATGACTATCTTACTGGTGCAAATTCAATTCAATTCAATTAAGTTTATTGCATTCTTGGCCACAGTCCCATATACAAATAAACATGTTAACATACATATAAATATACAAGTGCATACATTGGTGATGGAGATTTACAAACATTTGGAATAGTTCACATTTTGTTTTTCATTGTCTCATTTCTAATTGAAAAAGCGTGTTTACAAACTTTGGTTAGATTTAGAATTGTTTTTGTATTATCATCAGACATAAGTAAACAAAACATTTCAAAATTACTGTTCCTAAGATATCTTTGTGGTAAATATTGCTTTCGTATTTCATTATATAAAGGACATTTTAAGATAACATGGAATTCATCTTCTTTTACGTTCATAGTGCGAAATTTACATATTCTTTCATCCTTTGGTATCTTAAATCTACGTCCAATATCTACTTGGAGCTGCGCTCCGCCCGTTCTAAACAAAGCCTTGTAACGTTTAAGTTTCGCAAATATAGTATCTGTTACATATTTCTCGGGGAATAAGTTACCTTTATATTGTGAGTAGATATTATATCTAGTGCTTGTGTTCATATTTGAATGCCACTCTTGTTCAGAGATATCTTTAAGTCTAAGCCTAGTTTGGTTCAAAAATATTTGACAATGTCCGACTTCCTGGGATACCCAGGCGTATCCTAAACCAAGCTTAAATAGTGATTGTCTGATATATGAGACCCAGCTGCCTCTTTCTTGCTTATCTAGACAGAACATAATATTATACGCCTTCTTCGGTAGTCTATCATCTGTCATATGTAGTATAGATAACCAGTATGTAATACACCTCGTGAAAGTTTCTACATAGATTGGAAATCTGCCACACTCCCCAGTAGCCATTATATTTGGCGTATTACCTGGTACCCCCAAGAACCGTTTACCTGCTGTTGTTTGTATCCTTTCTAGGGCTTCATATTTTTGATACCCCCATATCTCCGCCCCCGTACATGCAAATAGGTTTTATTTTCATGTCAAATATTTTGAAATACAACTCATAAGAGAGATTGCCTAGCGATTTCATGGACCTTAGTAATTCATATAATGCGGCTTTTCCTTTAATACATAAACTTTGTACAGCTTTTTGCATACTTAAATTATATGTAAATAAAACCCCAAGATACTTATACTGATTAGTTATCTCAACAACATCACTTCCAAAATACCATTTTTCACTTTTTCGCAATCCGCCATGTTTTCTGAAAACAACTATGTTAGTCTTTTTTATGTTAACTTGTAGTTTCCATTTCAGACAATAAGCATATAATGTATCAAGGTGTCTCTGGAGACCAATTACTGTATCCGAAAAAAGTATTATATCGTCTGCAAAGAGTAGAATTATGTTAACTTGTAGTTTCCATTTCAGACAATAAGCATATAATGTATCAAGGTGTCTCTGGAGACCAATTACTGTATCCGAAAAAAGTATTATATCGTCTGCAAAGAGTAGAATAAAGAGTTCTAAATAATCAGGGAATAATTGTACCCCTCTGTATTCACTATTCTCCAGAGTATAGATTAATTCATTAATATATAATGAAAACAGCAAAGGACTTAGGACACATTCCTGGCGTAACCCTGTATACGATTCAAACACATCATGAAGGAGTCGTTTGTCTTAACTTTATGTTTAACCTTTTCATAAATAATGACATAACATTCACTCTTAAAGAGGAGACGAAACACATAATTTTGATTATTACAAATTATTATCTGGATTCGCTTCACTAATAAGAATCAATAGAGCCAAAAAATGAGAAAATATACGCTTTAATTCGACTACTAGGAGACCGTTTACATCCCTGTTTTGGATAACCACCTAATGAGACTGGCGAACGCTTAGACAAAATCATCGAAGCATGACCCGAAGCCACGCCCAGTGTGTGACGTGCTAGTCGTCCTCTGAACCTCCAGCCCTTTGAATTTCGTTGTATTTTTAAGCTAATTCAACAGCAAAATAGAGGCAATAGCATGATCGAAAAAATACCTAAATACGATATGTAACTGCTTCATGATATCAACTTTCCTTCTGAGTCGTCAAATCCATTTTGATTTGACTGTGACTGTGATTTGGACGCGGTTTTCTAGGGTGGGTTTATATAAAAAAGATTAAGACCTTGGTCGGTGAGAGATACACCACTATGGAATAACACGTCTCGGAAAAATGATTTTTTTGTAATAAACGAGAGACAATGTAAAAAAAAAAGTTTAATGTTTACTGTAGACAATTGTTTTCTTTCACTTCGCTTTCATGACAACTTAGTACTTATTGGATGATTCGTTTGTATTTAACTAACACATATTATATTGTTATCTAGTATAACATCTCAAACCGTGTGGCAATATCTTTGTTTGTGAATTTACCAATCAATGACATGAAAACATACTTGGCGCAAGCAATAGAAACATCCTTTGTAATCCTAAAGAATATTGGAACCCGTTATTCACGATGTACCTTTTTAAATGAGAGTAATCGTCGGTTGAAGTGCATGAGCCAAATCTCCTTCTCTTAATTTATTGGTTGAATATATATTCTACAAGTCGATTGGTAAAAATGACTGGACGCCATGACAATACACCAAGTAGCAGTCGAATGCCAAGATATACGCCATTATGACAGGATATATATTCCGCTTGGCGGGTCCAAGGCGTGAAAATTCAAAAGGTATATTTAGAGACCATTAAATCAAGAATTGAATGCAATAGGATTACATAACGGCCACCTGTGTGTCGTAAACGAATAAGACTAGTTAAACCAGTCTGATTGTTGTAACAACATTTGGCAGTCGTCGTAATTGATGTACACTTGCTATAGGATACAATGCGCATGGCATCACACAAAACACAATATTGGAACAATAAAAATAATCAAATATATATTAAACATAATTTTATCGGAGGTTTGAGTTGTTTGGAGGACTTTATATATGTTTAAACAGTTGTTGAGACAGTGAGATTTCCCGTTGTTTTTCCATTAAGGAGGTTATACTTCCGCCGACTAGCACGTCACGCGGTACCAGTGGCGCGGCAGGATACGCCTCAGTAACCACGGGCAAGTTTAGTTCTGTTCACTGAAGCTAATTAGCTGGTGATTCGAAAAAGCCGTATTAAAGTTGTTTATCGGCTCATTTGGAAAATTTAAATTCAAGTTACTGGCAAATTAGAATACATAGTTTATGAATCACAAAAGTTGCCATGGGTCATTTCAGTCGATCTTTAAGTGACCTTTATCATAACAAGGCGTTTACAAAAATTTCAATTCATGCACACCTCCAACGAGGTTAGTAACTGACTAACCATTCAACCATCAAAATCAAATCCAAACAGCGACAAAAAAAATTGAAAAATATAATAAGCATATTAAACCAATAGAGGTATTTTTGTTGATATCATTGGTAAAATATTAATGACACTTTCAGATAAACAACGTTGCCTAAATGCGGTAGGTCACAGAAGCCTGAGGAAATCACATTTTAAAATATACATGCAAATTAAAATAACAGAAATTACCGACCTCAAAAGAACAATAGAGCTAAATGGTAACAAACAGAGATCCTTCCGTCATTTATCAGATGTCTTTAGTTTTTGTTACTGGACCTGCAAATATCAATACCCATAATTTGTAATTGCTTCGTTTAAATGCATTCCAATAAGTGCGTGTTGCATTTTGCGAACTCTCTGCAGTCGAATTCGGAAAACGTCGTGCATGGTACATCGAACGTAAGATGAGCTCTGCTTGCAAGTCGCGAGGGTGTGCACTTCTTGCACATATATATGTTATCAAACGAGAAGTGAGAATACATTCTTTGAATGTCGACGTGGATTGCATGTAGAAAATCAAAGTTGAAATTACTAAACATTTTACGCGATTGGTATGACAAGTATAAACCTATGCCTCAATTGATACATGAAATAATCTGCCTCGCTTCCCTTGGGGTTGCATAACACGTATCAGCGGAGATATAAGGTACTATCTACTACTTAAAGATACAGGGGACTGTGTTGTGTACTGTATGTGTTCAGGTTAGTAGTTGTAAAAATATTACCCTCGTCCCAGATCCTAGTCCAATAAATGTTAAAAGCAAACAAAAACATTTTATAATCAAAAAGTTTTCTTCACTGTTTTTATGTGACGTTCAACAGTTCATCAAGATCAATAGAATCGAGTTCACTACTTCAGGTGCAGCATCCAGAACCTGTCCAGAGAACTGTCAGAAGATTCCTCCTCGCTCAACATGTAAAACAGACACAGGCACCTGCTCTCGAGGGTGTGTAGCTGGTTACTATGGCAACATGTGCAACTTGACATGTGACGCTCACTGTGAAGAAAGGACATGCCAACAGCGAGACAGTCTCTGTGTCTGTAAACCAGGATACACGTTCAACGATGGGTATTGCGATTCTCATAAAGGTAATTCAACAAATGGTAAAATGTCCAGAAATTTCGATTCGATTCAACAAAGGACAATAAGATTTACAAACCAAGTTGCTTACATTTAGATTCTTACCTTTGACGTGATACCTGATATCGTTTAAGCAATAAGATATAGGTTTGATACCTTCTAGTGCAGTTACATTAATTCAACGTCCTCAAAATTACGTCGTGGGCATGTGATTTCTAAGATCAATCGTGACTGCAAAACCTACACAGTTTTTTTTTCTGAGATGAAAGTGCAATATATTTATATGTTTACTACTAAAGATTTCACTAAATATTTATGAAATATAAAAATATGAATATCCAAAAGCAACATTACCATTAGTAATATTATTGTGATTGACAAACGTTAATTATAATTTACTCATTCTATAAGGTCAAAAAGGCATAGCTTAAATCCAGATCATTGACTGTAAAAAATAAATGAAAAAACCTTTGTTCACCTAATATCTTTAAAAACAAATATTCGGTTTACTTTTGTTTCTCAAGCACATTATCATATGTTATATAATACATCATACTGAGACAAACAGATGGATACTCTGATATAGCATACGTATCAATTCACTTAGCTAGTGATATGTTATTTACAGATTAGCTTGTCAATGAAATCAGACGGGATAGGATTATTAATCAATTCTCGACTGAGTGATTTTCAAAGATGTACCATTCTATTATCAGCAGGTGTGAAATGCGAATCCAATCACCATTGTGTAAACAACATATGTCTCTCTGCCAGGAGAGAGAACTGTTTGGAAGGCTGTAAACCTGGATGGTTCGGAGAGTTTTGTCAGCGATCTTGCTCTTCTCATTGTAACTGTGAGGAAGTGAACGGGAACTGTACAAGCTGTATCCCGGGATGGTATGGAGAAAAATGTGGGTCTCAATGTAGTCAGGGTTGTTTGAACAAGAAGTGTGGCAGAATGTCCGGGATATGTACCAGCTGTATCCCGGGATGGTATGGAGACAAATGTGGGTCTCAATGTAGTCCGAATTGTGTGGACAAAATGTGTGACACGGAGTCTGGGATCTGTACCAGCTGTATCCCGGGATGGTATGGAGACGAATGTGGGTCTCGCTGTAGTCAGGGTTGTGTTGACAAGAACTGTCACAGTAACGGGACTTGTGTTGGAAGTTGTAAAAAGGGCTTCTATGGAGAGAAGTGCGAGTCCACATGCCCAGAACAATGTTATGATGATCAGTGTGGAAAAAATGGAACATGCAATACCTGTAGACCTGGGTTCTACGGAACCTTCTGCCGCCAGACCTGTCATAAATGCACAGAAAAAGTCTGTGAAATGATAACAGGAGAATGCATTATTGGGTGTCAACGCAGTTACTATGGACCAGGCTGCAGCAAGACATGTCAGACGTGCATAGACGCAGTCTGCAATGGTACAACTGGCGAATGTGTCAGGGGATGTGAGGGAGGCTACTATGGATCCTTCTGTAACCTGACGTGTGAACACTGTAAAGATGGCGACTGTGTCCAAGACACTGGGGAATGTAGGTACAGAGGTACTGTATCATTACTGTATGTGTCAGTGAGGTAAATCAACACATTTATAATTTAAGTTATCAGGTTTATGTGATCAATACAGTGTAGTACCTGACATATTTTCATCTAACCATGCATATGTAACATACGGACAAGGTTAACAGTACTGTATCAAATTGTATTTGGGATATGTTTTCAGACGAAGATGGAGAGAACTGGAGTGCAATTGGTGGAGGTATAGCTGTCGTCATCTTCATTCTCATCGCAGTAGGGATGTTTTATATGTTCCGTCGTTTGAAACGGTAGGTGTTATACAAGAGAACCGCCATAACATTCGACTGACTTAAATCACAGTAAGATATGCCGGGAGTAACACCTTAAGGTAGAACAGCGGAATTAATTTTGGATGAATTTTGGTTACTCAATAATTGCACTGATTTGGCTTACTGAAATACGTAGTATTATTTATATGTTCTTGTATTGTATACTGTGCTGCTTTTGGTTTAACATACAGTGTTGTCTTTAGGGTGAACGGCGTCGTTTATGACATGGTAAAGTGGAGGAGACGTCCCCCCTCTGCTGTAGAAGATGCAAGGCAAATGGTCGATCCTCGATACATTGAACTTGAAGAAGAGGCATCAACAAACCCTCCAAGGGTTTGCCCAATCCGTCCGGTCAGAGAAACCAGCTACATCGAACCTCAACATAGTGGCGGCTCCGCAAGCAACCTTCAAATACAGCGCCAGCTGCAGGTTGCTGGAGTGTCTGATCAACAGGACAACGAACAGCAGGCGGCAGCTGTCTCACCTTCACACGACGTTCAACCACGCTCTGATGAGTCGCATGATAGGCCAGACAGCTATGTCTTGCCTAACTATTGCGAGGTAGACGAGGAGCTGATGGCGACGCTTCCACAACAACCTCCAGGAGCAGAAGCACCCGCTCCTGTAGTAAACAACTCCTCATTCTCTGTTGTAGCTGATGTACATGCACAGCATGAACAGCGTAGTGATGGGGATGCAGACCTTACTATTCCCCTAATCGCCGAATGTTTCGGGCCCACTGAGACTGAGGACTCGACATCAGACGAGGAACCTCGACCTAATGTTGAGAATTATGAGCATCCATTTAAAAATCATTATACGCAGTTTTAGTATTGTATTCATGGATTAGAGTTTGGTGATATTATTAGGGAATTCATTTTGGAATTAACTCATATGTGTTCAAGGCAAAGTTCGGATTCCGCATTATTCATCGGTATTGGTTGGTTATCAGCGATTATGTATGCGAGGTTGTTGCTTGTTATTGCTTTACAGTATCTCTTAGAAAAGAATAAAACGTTTAGAGGCATGGCCTGAACTTCATGACCTAAAATGCAATAACGCTGTGTACAAATTTGACGAAGGTGTTAGAAGTTTCATTGCTGTGTGATTACTATTTAAATGAACAAAGGTTTTAAAATCACTCAAATTGACACTTTGGTGAATATTTTCCAGTCATGCAAACTGTTCAGTACGAGCATCCATTTAAAAATCATTGTACGCAGTTTTAAGATTTTAAGATTGTATTCATGGATTAGAGTTTGGTGATATTATTGCTTCAGGAATTTATTTTGGAATTTAAGTCAAGGCCAAGTCTGAACCCTGCATTGATCTGCGTAATTTGCCAATGAAGTCAAAGTCAATGGTTGGCAATGTATTGTCAGTGTAAGTGCATGCGAGGTAGTTACTCGATATCTGTTTACATTATCTCTATGAAAAGAAAAAAAATGTTCAGAGGCATTGCCTGAACTTCATGACCTCAAAATGCAATATCTCTTTGTACAAATTGAAGTTGCGTTGCTAAGTGATTACTGTATAAATGAACAAATGTTTTAAAATCACTCAAATTGATACTTTGGTGAATATTTTCCAGTCATGCAAACTGTTCATTAGATAGAGATGTCAGTGCACTTTCAGTTTTTGTTTCCTTATTTATGTTATATTGAGTGTCTGTGATATCATTGATGTTTTATTTTCACTTCTGTTTTCCGTGTGATCTAGCAAAATAACAGACTAACTGAAATAGATCAACCATGAAGGCTTATCTATTTCCTGATATATTTGCAACCTGTAATGAGAGGCGGAATTATTTGTTATCTTCATATGCAATTATTTACTAAGTGCAAGTAAGTGATTTGCTTATGACAAACGTAATTGCAAATTCTTCAATTCTCTAAATCAATTTAAAGCCTACCACAACTAGTAACTGGTTAACTGCTCGAAGTTAGGTTATCAATATATAGGCTTGCAGTACACGTTAACGAGGTAATTAATACATCTGCATGTCTGCAGTACATGGTAAATAGGTAATGAATATCTCTGCATGCCTGCAGTACATGGTAAATAGGTAATGAATATCTCTGTATGCCTGCAGTACATGGTAAATAGGTAATGAATATCTCTGCATGCCTGCAGTACATGGTAAATAGGTAATGAATATCTCTGCATGCCTGCAGTACATGGTAAATAGGTAATGAATACATCTGCATGCCTGCAGTACATGGTAAATAGGTAATGAATATCTCTGCATGCCTGCAGTACATGGTAAATAGGTAATGAATATCTCTGCATGCCTGTAGTACATGGTAAATAGGTAATGAATATCTCTGCATGCCTGCAGTACATGGTAAATAGGTAATGAATATCTCTGCATGCCTGCAGTACATGGTAAATAGGTAATGAATATATCTGCATGCTTGCAGTACATGGTAAATAGGTAATGAATATCTCTGCATGCCTGCAGTACATGGTAAATAGGTAATGAATATCTCTGCATGCCTGCAGTACATGGTAAATAGGTAATGAATATATCTGTATGCCTGCAGTACATGGTAAATAGGTAATGAATATCTCTGTATGCCTGCAGTACATGGTAAATAGGTAATGAATATCTCTGCATGCCTGCAGTACATGGTAAATAGGTAATGAATATCTCTGCATGCCTGCAGTACATGGTAAATAGGTAATGAATATCTCTGTATGCCTGCAGTACATGGTAAATAGGTAATGAATATCTCTGCATGCCTGCAGTACATGGTAAATAGGTAATAAATATATCTGCATGCCTGCAGTACATGGTAAATAGGTAATAAATATATCTGCATGCTTGCAGTACATGGTAAATAGGTAATGAATATCTCTGCATGCCTGCACTTCACGGTGACGATTTGATTTATAAATCCTACATGCCTGCAGTGTGCAGTAAGAAGGTAATCAATATTTTGACGATTTAATAGATAAATATGCATGACAGAAGTACACTGTGACAATTAGATAGATAACCCTGCATGCCTGAAGTTCACGGTAAAGAGTTGTGCAAGTGCGTTTAAATCTGTCACTTGGCATTTTGCATGTTTTCATATTCCTGTTGAGAAGTTGATAAAAAATATTTGACAAGGTCATTAAAAACCGCCAAGCTGAGTTTCAGTTTCAACTCAATCGATACGTCTACCGGGTTGTAGTCCTTGTTACCTGTTCTATAGTAAAACCTCGTTGTCATACTTCCTTAATTGTCCCTGAGTGAGTCAAGACGTTTTGTAGCTTTGTTATTTCAACTTCATGATAAATATTGTCTGCAGTTTCGTACCGGTTATAGATCCGGTGTCAGAAACCTTTAAGATTTATATAGACCTTTCCATCATGACCTAGTTAATATTCAAAATATACTTGTTATTTCAGTATCTATTTCGGATCATTTAATGTTTTTTCTACATATATTATTTGTAAACTATTTTAGTTATTCATTGTGAGAAGACAGGGGTTTTAAACGCTTAACAATAATGCTGAATGAATTCCTATATTCCCAATATCAAGGTAATGTTATGATCAGAATTAGAATATCTGAATATAGAAAAGAAATAAAGGTAATACAAAGCTCAAACTTTCTTAGATATAATTCGCAGTCATAGCACCAGCTGTAAGTCATAGCACCAGCTGTAAGTCATAGCACCAGCTGTAAGTCATAGCACCAGCTGTAAGTCATAGCACCAGCTGTAAGTCATAGCACCAGCTGTAAGTCATAGCACCAGCTGTAAGTCATAGCACCAGCTGTAAGTCATAGCAGCAGCTGTAAGTCATAGCAGCAGCTGTAAGTCATAGCACCAGCTGTAAGTCATAGCAGCAGCTGTAAGTCATAGCACCAGCTGTAAGTCATAGCACCAGCTGTAAGTCATAGCACCAGCTGTAAGTCATAGCACCAGCTGTAAGTCATAGCACCAGCTGTAAGTCATAGCAGCAGCTGTAAGTCATAGCAGCAGCTGTAAGTCATATCACCAGCTGTAAGTCATAGCAGCAGCTGTAAGTCATAGCACCAGCTGTAAGTCATAGCACCAGCTGTAAGTCATAGCACCAGCTGTAAGTCATAGCACCAGCTGTAAGTCATAGCAGCAGCTGTAAGTCATAGCACCAGCTGTAAGTCATAGCACCAGCTGTAAGTCATAGCACCAGCTGTAAGTCATAGCACCAGCTGTAAGTCATAGCACCAGCTGTAAGTCATAGCACCAGCTGTAAGTCATAGCACCAGCTGTAAGTCATAGCACCAGCTGTAAGTCATAGCACCAGCTGTAAGTCATAGCAGCAGCTGTAAGTCATAGCACCAGCTGTAAGTCATAGCAGCAGCTGTAAGTCATAGCAGCAGCTGTAAGTCATAGCACCAGCTGTAAGTCATAGCAGCAGCTGTAAGTCATAGCACCAGCTGTAAGTCATAGCAGCAGCTGTAAGTCATAGCAGCAGCTGTAAGTCATAGCAGCAGCTGTAAGTCATAGCACCAGCTGTAAGTCATAGCAGCAGCTGTAAGTCATAGCACCAGCTGTAAGTCATAGCACCAGCTGTAAGTCATAGCACCAGCTGTAAGTCATAGCACCAGCTGTAAGTCATAGCACCAGCTGTAAGTCATAGCACCAGCTGTAAGTCATAGCAGCAGCTGTAAGTCATAGCACCAGCTGTAAGTCATAGCAGCAGCTGTAAGTCATAGCACCAGCTGTAAGTCATAGCACCAGCTGTAAGTCATAGCACCAGCTGTAAGTCATAGCAGCAGCTGTAAGTCATAGCACCAGCTGTAAGTCATAGCACCAGCTGTAAGTCATAGCACCAGCTGTAAGTCATAGCACCAGCTGTAAGTCATAGCACCAGCTGTAAGCTAACTACAGGAGCATGTCCTGCCTGAACGCTGGCACCCACATTTATTGAATTGGAACAGATATGGCAGAAGTTATAATTACAAAAAGGTCACAATAATCTATGCGGAACCAATACATACAACTGTTATGGTGTGTTTGTTATCTGTGTTTAGTAGTTCGAACAAAAATTATATTTATCAAAAGGTTTATATTAGAAACATCACAGATGAAAAGTGGCATCATTAATGTTTGAATGCAGTTTCAAGAAGGCAACGTATCGAAGAGTTTAACATATTAGACGATAGACAATCCCATATAAAATGAATGTTGTCAAGAAATAATACACGTACATCTTTAAGTAACGATGAACTTACAAACCATACATATGAGATCACTGGCAAACAAAACGATCATGGGAGACAAGTCTGTTCTGAAGGTTTACATGAAAATCAGTCAACACCCATCCCTATCAATTTTAATATATTTTCTAGCGACTAAATATTAATAATATGCAAATTGTATTTAAGGAAAATAATAATGTCAGTCAGACACACATATAAGATTAAAGTAAGCGATTAATAAGTATGTTAAGTACAATGTCAGATGTAAATTGTTTTGATTAAATAGACAATCAAACAAATAATATGCGGAAATGTGTGTAAATTATTAACTGTCTAGTGACAAAGAAATGTCGAAAAAAATCTAAAAAGCTGCCGAAATTGTGAACTAATTAAACCATTAAGAAAAATATATGTTCAGTCTCAACAGACATCTCGCCAATGCTGTCAAAACTCGAACATTGAAAGTTTATAAAAAAGGATTAGATAAGAATATCAGACAATATAAAACTGAGGCAAGAACCACTCTACGATGCAATAAAAAATATTCACCAAAAGAGTACTGGAATGTTATAAATAATACCAAAAATGTTAAACAAGAAAAGCAACCTGAGTTGGATACATTTTATGAGTTCTTTAAAGAATTAAATGTAAATATTGATCGAAACCCGCCAAAAGAATGCGGTGATACACACATAATTGATTCCGATATTCTTAATTCAGATATAACTTATGAGGAAGTGATCTCTGCAGTTAAAAGGTTAAAAAATAATAAAGCCCCTGGAATTGATTTTATAGCAAACGAATTCTTTAAACACGCACCCAACATGTTATTTACAATAGTAACAGGATTGTTCAACTTGATATTATCATCAGGATTTATTCCAAAAGATTGGCTTATAGGAATGATTAAACCATTGTACAAGAAAAAGGGTGACAATCTAGACTGTAATTCTTACCGACCCATTACTCTCCTTAGTTGCTTTGGTAAGCTGTTCACTAGTGTCTTAAATGAAAGACTTACGAAATTCGTTGAAGAACATCATATTATTACACCTGCTCAAGCAGGATTCCGAAAAGGTTTTTCAACAACAGACAACATTTTTGTGATGTCATTAATCATAAACTTACTCAAAATCTCGAAGCAAAAGCTTTACTGTGTATTTATTGATTTTACTAAAGCCTTCGACTCTGTATGGAGATCTGGCCTGTGGCACAAAATGCTTCAAAATGGAGTATCGGGTAGATTTCTTATTCTTATTAAAAATATGTACAATGATATCAAGTCTACAGTGCTTGTAGACAATAAGATCTCGCCATTTTTCCAATGTAACTCTGGTGTGAGGCAAGGAGAGAACCTTTCTCCTCTACTGTTCTCTTTTTTTATCAATGACCTGGAAGCTTTTTTGATAAACAGTGATTGTCAGGGTTTAAAACTACATTATTTTACAGACTGCTATGTAACTCTTTGGCTTCAACTTATAATATTACTGTATGCTGATGATACAGCTCTGTTTAGTGACGATTTACATGATTTTCAAAAATCCCTTGATGCATTTTATCATTACTGTACAGAATGGAACCTAACTGTTAATTTAGCAAAAACAAAAGTTGTGATTTTTGGAAGCGGCCCTGCGAAGTCATCTAAAGTGAAACTATACTACGGCGAAAAGCTGCTCGACATATTAGATTCCTATTGCTACCTTGGTATTCATCTTCACCGTAATAGACGATTTAACTACGCAATCAAAGAACTTGTAAATTCAGCTACAAAGGCAATGTTTTCTCTTTTGAAAAAAGCACGTAATGTAGATTTACCAATTGATTGTGTTTTTTCTGCTTTTGATGCAATGATAGAACCAATCTTATTATATGGTTGTGAAATTTGGGGTTTCGAAAATATTACCTCAATTGAAAGACTACATATAAAATTTCTAAAACTCGCAGCAGGCCTGCGAAACTCTACCCCCGATTATATGTTATATGGAGAATTTGGACGATACCCCATAAATATCAGATTACGTAAACGCCTCATCAGCTTTTGGCATAATATGGTAACAAATACTAATCAGAGCAAACTGTCATTAAGTATGTATTCTATATTATTGGAACGGAATGAAAAACATTACTCATGTCCTTGGATTGAATTTGTTAAATCAACTCTAAACGGCTGTGGATTATCTGAGATTTTCCACAACCCGTTCCTATGTACAACGACCAACCTCTCGTTTAAGATCGAACAAAACCTCAAAGATCAATTTCTACAAAAATGGAATACAACAGTTTTACAAAGCCCTAAATCTCTGTTCTATCGTATTGTGAAAAACAATCTTGACTTTGAAAGATACCTTCTCTTACCAAAAAATATTTACATCCCCGTTTTAAGATTTAGAACAAGTAATCATTACCTGCCTGCGGAAGTTGGTCGTTGGGCAAATGTTCCAAGAGAAAACCGTATATGTAATATATGTAACTCATGTGTTGTCGGAGACGAACTCCACTACCTGTTTGTATGTGAAATGCTAACATCATACAGAAAGCTATATCTACCTGCTTACATACAGCATATCAACTTATTCAAAATAAAAAGACTATTCAATTCATCTCAAACCAGTGACATAAAAAATCTGGCTAAATATATCAATGTTATACTTCAGGTAACGAAAGAATGTTAACCCTTGCTACTGTCCATCTTGACTATCTATATATATTTACCATGTATGTTCTATGTTATTTTCTCATGTACCGCCGATGGTGGTTTTTCGGGAATAAAATTGATTGATTGATTGATTGAAAGAGTCATCACAAAGACTAAGGTTGAGATATTTTGCAAGCAATCGGATTACAAAATGATACTCTCTGCTGATGAGTCGAAATTGATTTTTGAACTTCTGATAGAAAAAGACACTTTTAGGATGACCCCTTCACGCCTTCTCTACGTGTAATTGAAAAGTCAAAGTTATGTCATTAGTAGATTTATACCTGAATTTTTCATACCCCCTGATGCAACACTGATTTTTTTTCCATCACTGAAGCATATTTAGTAGATGGTGTTTCATTGATCTTCGATTATCATTTATGTTTTTGAGATCAGACAGTTTTCCCAATTAAATTTAATAACAAAGTAAATTTCATTGTGATACATATTGAGAAATGATTCAAGAATAAAATAGTTAAAGAATCATATCTCTCTTTCCAAATGTGTATAACTGTTTAACTGTAATACATAATGAGTTCACAAATGTTAACTTCTTATCGCTTTAAAAAGGTAATAATATATGCATATATATTATATATATTCCTGTATGGTAGTTGTATCTACAAGCGAAGAGGAAAGATTTGATTTACCTTTAAACATGACTATTGACGTTCTTGTGACATGACTATTGACGTTCTTGTGACATGACTATTGACGTTCTTGTGACCCGGTATTTTCAAAATGGCGTATGCAGCTGACCCAGATAACAACCAGGTATGATTCAGGTATATACAGGCCTCAGTGCACAATACACCCGATCATTGTGTCAGTGCAGAGTCTAGGCTATTATCATGTCAAGTGACATGCACAAGTATGCATTACACGTATGGGGAGGGGGACCAGCGGGTCGTTGCTCAAAAGTGTCTTAACATTTGAGTTTAGCTAATTGCCTTACTGTAACATGACACGAGGACAATTCAATTAGTATGAGGTCGTCTTAATTTTTTAATCACAGGGACCCTGGTCATTTATTCCTGTTGGCCCTTTGAAGGTTACACACTGTTTTAGAAATATCTGTTATTTGCTGAATGAAATACTCGTTTCAATTTATTGATACACTACGAACCAAGTTTATTTTGATGATATCATATCAGAGCACGAAGGGGTGCAACGTTAACGTTGTTAAAAGATTCATTGACATACATTGATGCCGACAACAGTCAAGTGCAAACTGAGAACTACAGCAACAACCCAGTGACTAATTTGTTTAAAGTAAACACATTTGTTTACTCCTTCTTATTCCATATATATGACATTTCAAATCCCAGAATATTAACATTCCAGGACGATATGTACGTAATCGGTACTCATTTGAGTGTATATCCTATAATCAGCTTAAAGGGCCATTAAACAGTTATACACATTACAGTGAACTAAACTAGTTAAATTTATAACGTAAACATACAAAAGAGAGGATTTGATCCGAACACGTAAAGGGGAGGGTGTTACATTTTGTGTATTGTTAACATACATGAGGAGATGAGTTTATATTGGTTGTACATGTAATAAGACTTTATTGTGAGGGAAATCCGTACATACAAGCTTTGTGTTTGATATTGTTTTCTATTGAACTGAAGAGCTCGAAACCCCAGCACCAGCATGCCAACAGGCGCTGTTAAATGTCAGAGTATGGTTCGATTGTTGTTATTAATCCCTAGTTACTGTTGCATGTGAGATATGTATTCAAGAAAGATTCTCAGTCATCGATAACCCCTTTAGTTATTGACAACCTTTTTCCAATGTAACTGTGATATAGCAAAAGGTTTAATTTCATTGATATATTTTGGTTTTTAAACGGTAATCATGATTAAATATGTGTTGGTTAGGGATTGCTGATGTCACGATTATGCCTATTAATATGTCCCAGCTCAATATGTTTTATATGAGTAAAGGTACCAAAATCAGATCATAAATACATTTTGTGGCTTATTTAACTATCACACGCCTACCAGCCGTCTGAAATTATTTGCTCAAATAAACATATGCACATTAATAGATAAAGGGGCTCAAAGATAATATTCCTAGCTGCAAATTTATATAAAACATAAACATTGGCATGAAACAATCACTTCAACATGTGTATGACAAAGATTATCATAATCATTACATATCAATGGACGAATTGATAAGAGCTCCAAATACCAACTCTTTTCATCAGAAGCCTTTAAGGTGAATCCTGAAAACAAATATTCTTGCAGATTTGCCTAACTATCTGTTTATCCAACAGATACATTGCTATTGACCATATGACAGAAATTCATTCATATACTAGTCAATGGCCTTACTAAAATTAGGTAGTAATTTTTAATCAATGATATCTGATCGGAAAGGATGTCCCTACTTGTATTATTAATTAAGACACTATAGTCAATTCATGAAAGAGTATTTATCAACAGGTGTGAAATGCGAATACAACGACCATTGTTTGAACAGGTGGTGATTGTGACAGGGCCAGGGGAGAATGCAGGCATAAAGATATTGTATTGCATCTGTAAATCTTGAAGTTTATTAAGTCATTGTGACGTTATTGCAAGGCATATATATTTACGCCTGTGCAATAATTTTCAAACGTTGCGAGGATGAGAGCTAACAAAGAATTTCAAATAATAGTTCCCTTATCCACTTTCGTCCGACTTGCTATTAAAAGTCAAATGGTATTTCATCCGACCTGATAAGAAGTAACAGCTGCAGACACGCGAAGCTGTGGTCATCCTCATCATTATTGCAGTCTACATGTCCCGTCGCTTGAAGCGGTAGGTGGTAAAGGTGAGCATTCACTCAGAGCTTTAAGGTTCTAACAAATGATTAAGATAAAAGAAATTGCTGTAAAATGGCATGGTGCAAGCTGAAAGTGCATCCCACGGGCCAACTAAATCTGTAACTGTATGTTGCTTTTAATTATTAACCTTTAACTTTGAGAAATACAACATTAATGTTTTTATGGTAGAGTATAATATCTATGAAAACGTGTTTGACAAGAGAGATAACTTTCTTGAGAGAATGCATTGCTAGTGTCCTTTTACATGTACCATTTATTCTCATAACACAGTAATATAGAAACAATTATTTTACTACCGAAAATAAATCATAACACATAACCATAATACCATTACCTTTCTTTATAAAATGATTTGGAATGCTTTTTTCAACACATTATTGATAAATATTGGCAAACTCTATAAGGTTATGAAAGTCACAATTTGATATTTGGAGATTTGCATTTGATATGATCAATTGATATGTTCATTCCTAAAGTAAATATAAAGAATTCATTTCTTATCTGTCAGGTTGATGTTGCAATAAAAAAATTAACATATGCAATAAATTGTTTTAAAACAACAGTTACAAGCTGGTAGAGGTATCAATTATGTAACCATATTTCCTAAGGGATTCAGGGCGTTGTCTATGACACTGTGAAGTGGAGGAGAGGTCGTCCCTCTGCTGAACAAGATGTCCAACCGGTTGCTCCTCAAGGATAATTAGAACTTGAAAAACAGGTAACAATAACTCCTCACAGGTTTAGCCAAAGGGTGCCGATCAGACAAACCAGCTATATCGAACCTCGACACAGCGGCAACTTCGGAAACCTTCAAATACAACCTCAGTTGCAAGCTGCTGGAGTGTCTGACCAACAGAACGACGAGCCACAGGGTGCAGCTGCTCCACTTTCAAACAGATTGCTACAAAAGGTCCAACGACGCTCTGATGAGTTGTCCGAGAGACCAGATAGTTATGTTTCACCTCATTATTGTGAGGTAAACGAAGAGGGGATGGCCACACCTCCACAACCTACTTAAGGAGCTCAAGCACCAACCTTTGTGATGACAACAAACCTTTTCTCTGTAGCAGCTGATGTACATGCAAATCGAGGGAATGTTAGGATTCCGCCTATTGCTGAATGTTTCGGGCCAACTGGAAGTGAGGACTCGTCACCGGATTTACAACCTTTAGTTGAAAACTATGATCATCTCAATAGAGAGGGCATATCAGGTATCGGTGGAGCTGAAGCGTCCAGTTCCAATCAGGATGATGACGACTTCAGAATAAGTTCAGCAAGGTTGAGTCAAATGAGCACAACAGGACCCGACAGCTATATTGAACCTCGACACAGTGCCTGCAAGGTCTTTTCTCAACAACAGATGTTATCTCCAGTAGAGTCTGATCAACATGAAGACGAACCACAAGCGTTAGTTGCTCCACCTCCAAACAGATTGCTGCATGATGCCCTGATAGCCGAAGTTCCACAACGCGCTCAAGGAGCGGAAACACTACCTCTAGGAGAAGACAACTCCTCATTCCTTGTTGATGCAGATGTACATACCAAAAAAGGAGACATCAGCATTCCCCTCATTGCTGAAAGTTTTGGACCCACTGAGACTGAAGACTCGTCATCTGACGATGATCCCAAACTATTAGTTGAAAACTATGATCCTCTATTTAGAGACCACTACATGGAGCATTAAATTCTGCTTGCATGGATAACTTTACAATTCGCTGACAGTGATATACTTTATCTAATCTTACGGCGATGACACCTTTTTGGTGACCCATGATATTTGCCACCATGATATAGTTGAGCCTCATAACGCATTTCGTTTTCTTCTCCAGGACTTACTTCCTGTATAATAGTTTACTGAGTCCTGGGTCGACTAAACATATTTTACAACGTGATCCTTGACAGTGGCCACGGCATAAACATCAAGTAAATGCTAACATTTCGTTTACAATTTCGTCCTGAGTTTCGAGGATAGTGCACTTCTTTTGATTTCCGCACAAGAATCCAATGATGAGAACTTTTCTGTATATTGGAACGTTTAATTTTCAGTTTCAAATGAAATTTCGTTATAACCAGAAGAAATTATAAACAAATAGATCTATTTTTAACCTACATTTTGACATTCACCTCAATATTGACATGCTTAAGTGTTTGTACAGGTTTCAAAATGTCAAGTATTATCGATATCATTTGACTATTCAAATACTATCTGTGTGTACATATTGTCTTGATAGTTTTGTAGCCCTACCATTTGCTATCATATTGTATGATATTCATATTTTGTGAATTATTTTGCTAAAGATCCTTTCCTAAAAATTACATTATCATTGTATTTTTCTCTTGAGTTATTTTCCATAAATAAAGAAAGAGGTTTGCAACTTTATTACGTATTCAATAATGTTAATTCTTAGTGATTGATAGTGATGGAAAAACTGGGTATATCGTTAGATTAAGTAAAAACGCAGCTGATAATGATAGATAACTGTACTGTGTAGTTGAGGCAACCTCCGACCGGCGCTGATGACTCAATAAATGGAGAAATCAAAGCTATAACAATGTAATTAACTCTGAATTAAGAATATCTCTGAAAATGAAAGGTTATTCTATGAACATTTTACCTGTAAGTTCTTTCGAATATTTGTAGGTGGTAGCAACAAAGTGGACACTAACATTTGATGGAGAGCACACTAGAAGCAGCTGTTAAAAATTTCGTAAACAAAATTGGTAACCAAACACATGTAAGACAGACTTATATTTACCCTATAGAAGCTAATTTGAGAACAAAAGTCTATCTCAAATATATGTATACAGAAGAACAAATCATTTCTCTTGATGAAAGCTGTAACATACAATCTGGATCATGACAAATATAGTGAATTTCATATGTCATTAATCAATGAAATATTCGGACATTTCTGATAAATCTTAAACCTGCAAAGTCACCTTGTGAAGATAATCTACGGCCCCAAACATTCAATAGATATATTGCTACTGAAAGTATCTTATATTCGGGTCTAGGTCTTCATATTAACTTTCATTACTAAATAAGAAGGATAAAAAGAACAAGTCGACACGGCGGTGGCTGGAACGTGAATGATTTATTAGCCAAGGTGTATACGTCACATTAGGGGGCACATAACTCTATTCACTAGTAGCAGACCGCTACTAATTGTAATACATAACATTCCTTCCCACTAGTTATTAACCATCACCCAGTGATAATTAACATCCGAAAACCCACATATCAAAGAACACTACTGGATTCTACATTCATTTTGTTTGTTTTTGAATACCGTGTTCTTTAAAACATTTTCAAATTTATAAATGACCAACTACCAAAAATAATATACCCACGTAACTTTTATGCAATAGCGCTTAATGCATCAATGTCGAAATCACACATTAAACACTGTTACAGTCATTGAATTTTTGTTTGTTTCCGAAATCAGCAAAAGTTCAGTCTCTCAGGCGGACGTCGTTCTCTTGTTGGATAACGCGTCACAGGTTTCTCAGATTCCACTTTATCTGAGATTTGCGAGTTTCCATCTTTCACACTTGCACTCGGATCAGCATTATCAGCGCGCACATTTACACTAGGTTGCACATTTACACTAGGTTGCACATTTACACTAGGTTGCACATTTACACTAGGTTGCACATTTACACTAGGATTATCAAGAATCTGATCAATATGCTTTCTCATGATCGTACCATTATCACACTGAACCTTATATGACACTGGCCCAGTTTGCTCTAGCACCTTTCCTGATAACCATTTTTCTCCTTCCCGATAAGAACGAATAAGAACACGTTGACCATGTTGCAAAACACGAACATTGCCCCCTAGCATCCAAGATGATTGCTTGTTCTGTACTTGACGTTGAATATCTGGTTTAAGGAGATCAAGCCTTGTCTTCAATCTCCTGCCATGCATCAGAATTGATGGAGTTTCACCAGTGGTAGCATGAGGTGTATTGCGATATGCAAGAAGGAAGTTTGCAACTTTATGGTGAACTGTGATAGGTTTCTTTTCAGCTTTTAAACTGTTCTTCAAAGATTGAACGAACCGTTCAGCCAAACCATTAGTTGAAGGATGATACGGTGCTGAAAAGGTTTGCTTGATTCTATTTAACCTAGTGAATTGCCTGAACTCTTCTGACGTAAACTGCGGACCATTATCGCTGACGATCTGATCAGGAATACCATTCCGACTGAAGATATCACGTAGAGCTCTGATTGTCATCGTAGCTGTCGTTGATTTCATAACAACTACTTCTGGCCATTTCGAGTGAGCATCAACTACAACGAAAAACATGTGACCCATGAACGGACCTGCAAAGTCTATATGTATTCGTTGCCAGGCAGTAGTTGGCCATGACCATGGATGTAACGGCGCTGTCGACGGCATCTTCTTTGTCTCACGACAGCCTCGACAACTCTTCACCATTCTCTCGACATCGAGATCTATACCGGGCCACCAGATGTAGCTGCGAGCCAAAGCTTTCATCCTTACCACCCCGAGATGTCCCTCATGGATTTGAGAAATGCACCTTTCCTGAAGACAGGTCGGGATAATCACCCGCATTCCCCACATCAAACAGCCATGGGATACAGAGATTTCGTGTCGTCGATTGAAGTATGGTTTTAGTTCATCACATGGACATATTTCCCTCCATCCCTTTTGTGTGATGTCGAGTACTTGAGATAAGCACGTGTCTCTTCTAGTCTGGTTCCTCACTTGATCTACAGTAACGGGCAGATTCTCTACTTGTGAGAGAAACATGATGTCCACTGTGTCTTCTCTGTCAGTGACTGCTGTCTGTAGAGGAAGGCGCGACAGAGCATCAGCGTTACCGTGCCGTCCTGTACTCTTGTACTCAATATCGTATTGATGACCGGCAAGGAACACTGCGTATCTCTGAAGTCTAGCTGCAGACATCACTGGAAGAGACTTCTCTGGAGAGAAAATAGAGATTAGAGGCTGGTGATCAGTTACAAGGGTAAACATCCTCCCGTACAAATATGTATGAAACTTCTTTACTGCCCACACGATACTCAATGCTTCCTTATCAATTTGTGAATAGTTCCTTTCAGACTTATTCAATGAGCGTGAAGCGAAAGCAATAGGTCTTTCACTTTCATCAGGATACACGTGAGACAAGACTGCACCTATTCCGTATGGTGAGGCGTCTGACGCAACACGAAGTGGTTTCTCTGGATCATAGTGTACTAACACTCTTTCAGACAGAATTAGTTCTTTTGAACGTACAAATGCCTTCTCACACTTGTCTGACCACTCAAACTTCTTAGAACGTTCAAGTAGATTGTTCAAAGGATGAACTATGCTTGACAAATTTGGAATAAATTTGTGGTAATAGTTTACTAAACCTAGGTACGATCTGACCTGTGAGACATTCTCTGGACGTGGAACATCAGCAATAGCTTTGACCTTCTCCGGCGCCTTGTGAAGACCGTTCTTGTCTATCACGTGCCCGCAGTATTCGATCCGGTCCTGGAAGAACTTGCACTTCTCCCTGTTCACTCTCAGTCCATTCTCCTCAAGTCTTGTCAGAACAGCACTCAGATTCTGCAAATGGTCGTCATCATTTCTTCCTGAAATAATCATGTCATCCAATATCACTTGTGTCATAGGAATACCCTGTAAGACCTGCTCAATTGCCCTTTGCCATATTGCTGGAGCCGATGCTATTCCAAATACCATGCGGTTGTATTGAAACAATCCCTTATGCGTATTTATCGTCAGTAGTTCCCTTGAATTTGCATCGACAACCATTTGCAAATACGCATGTTTCAAATCTATCTTTGTAAATTTTTCACCCCCTTCTAGGTTTGAACAAATATCTTCTATCCTCGGCATCGGGTGCTTATCAATCACCAACTGAGGATTCACAGTCACTTTAAAATCTCCACAAATGCGTACTTCACCTGTTTTCTTGACAACCGGTACGATGGGAGTTGCCCACTCGCTGGTGTTCACACGAGATAGTATACCTTCAGCTTCCAGACGCTCCAACTCCTCTTCTACTTTAGGGCGTAAGGCGTACGGCAACTGTCTCGGCTTACAGAACTTGGGTGTAGCGTTGTCTTTCAGTCTGAGCTTCGCCTGTGTCAACTTCAAAGTACCAATGTTAGTCTGAAAAATCTCGGAATGTTCATCAAACAATGAAGTGATTCTATCTGTTACACTTGCAGCAGAAATGCTATCAATTTCAACTGGCTGAATGTATAACCAATTCAATTTCAAAGCTCTTATCCAGTCTCTCCCGAATAACGTTGGACCTCCCTTGTCAACTACGGTCAAGTCTAAGTCAGCTTTAGAACCATCCATTTCAACAGAAACTTTTATTTTCCCAACAGGCTTAATTCTCTCCCCTGTATATGTTTTGAGAACAAATCTAGATTTCTTCAGACGATAAGAATGAAAATGAGTTTCATAATCACTCAACGTAAGCAAAGATACTGCTGCCCCAGTATCAAGTTCCATTTCAAACGGTTTGCCATTCACCTTTGGTGTGATGTAGATCGGATCCATGTCCGGACTAGAAACTTGTCGAACGTATCCTAAATCTACTTCTACTTCTAGATCACTCTGATCATCAGGATCCAAAATATGTATAGATTTACTATGTCTCCCCTGTGCACTTGTTTTGTTTGACGACTTTTCCTTAGATTGATTCATAGACTGAGGCAATTTACACATTCTCATAAGATGACCTTTCTTGTGACATTTATGACAAACACTGCCACGAAATCTACACTTGTCAGGAATATGCCCAAGATTACCACAGCGAAAACACTGTTTCGATTTTGCAGACGTATCAAATGGTTGCTTGTTAGCTTTAACTTTGTTAGTTGGCAAATCTTTTGAAGTTGAACCCTGTAGTTCAATAGTGTCACGTGCTGCCGTTTCCATCGCAATTGCGATTTCTAAACCCCTTTGTTGAGTTAAGTTAGCTTCCGAAAGTAAGCGTTTCTGAATAGTACTGTTTTTGATACCACACACAAGCCTATCACGAAGTGCGTCATCTAAATGAGTACCAAATTCACAATTTCTAGCGAGTTTCTTGAGCACTGCAAAGTAGTCACTAATAGATTCGGTTGGTAACTGTTCACGCTTATGGAAACGAAATCTTTCAGCAATAGTTAGTGGTTTAGGACACAAATGCGCTGTCAATAGTTGATTCAATTCATTCAAAGTTTTCTCCGAAGGTTTTTGAGGAGCAGTTAAATCCCGAAGTAAACTATAGGTCTTACCTCCTATACAACTTAACAAAGCAGCTACTTTCCTGTCATTTTTCACGTTTTGATAAATGAAAAATTGTTCAAGTCTTTCAAAATATGTCTGCCAATCATCAAGAGAATCGTCGAACATTTCCAAACATTGTTTAACCACGGCCATACTTAGCTGTTATCTTGCCTTGACTTGAGTTGAATTTTCTAGTCGTCACAGGTCGTGCCGCACGTGCGTTTTATGCTGAGCCTGAGTGAACGTGGCTACCGGCGCTACCGTTGACTACTGATTCGTTCCGCTTGATTCATTCCGCTTCGTTTGCCACCTGCCTTCATGCCTACGTTGTCATAATTTCCTTATAATTAAAAGAGACCAACCATCCTCGTCGCCAATGAAAGTATCTTATATTCGGGTCTAGGTCTTCATATTAACTTTCATTACTAAATAAGAAGGATAAAAAGAACAAGTCGACACGGCGGTGGCTGGAACGGGAATGATTTATTAGCCAAGGTGTATACGTCACATTAGGGGGCACATAACTCTATTCACTAGTAGCAGACCGCTACTAATTGTAATACATAACAGCTACCATACATGGAACTATTGTTTAATATCATATTTCCCAGCGGGCTATCTTGAAAATCCAAACAACTGTGGGAGAATATCCGCTCTTTGTACCTTTTGTAAATTGTATTCATCTATACTTAGTGACAGATTAAAAGTTTTGGCAAAATTTACAATGAGAATCAGGTTTCAGGAAAGGCTTCAGTATTGTTGAGATAATGTTATTTATGTTACTCATCGATATTCGTGTAATCATATTATTGTACATTTTGTAGAATCTGTATTTGGGTAAACAAACGTATAGATATCCTCACAATTATTCATGACTGTTAATGACTGGGAAAAAAACAGGATAGATGTATTCAAATTGGCAAATTGTCTAGATATGATAAGTTTCCTCTTAAAAATATTCGCATATTATGTTTTCTTGTTCTCTTTCTCGTTCCCCATGTCGTTACAAATGGTGTTTTAAAATCACTTTTTATGTTCTATTACCACATGAGATATTTTTTCAAAATATTCGATACCAAAACTAACCTTATTCTTTGAAATATGGTAAGTCGGTCAATTCCAAAAAGCGAATGTTGTACATATATTTTACTGTATGCGGTTTTTAAATGTGAAACGTTCCATCTCGAACCATGATAGTGGGGGGAATGTTGACGTTACTAGAGCTAGGTTTGAACGATGTAGAAACTTTGGAAAGAATTGTTACAACATTGTATGTTTACATTCTGTCAATGGTAAAAAAAACTTGGCATCAAATTTTAAGAACGTTCTCTACACTTCTGGATGGTCGGATTTGGAAGCAACAGCAAAATTAATAAATGAATGTGTATTGACTAAGAGTAAATCATGAACAAGAATGGTACACTTTATATATAATTATATATTCGTTTTATGCTTGCCACATATCCAAATTATCATTATTAAAATTTCGATCAGACCTCGATACAATCAGATGTGCATCATGTTTCTATTGATTTGAAACCTTTTTACTAATCAAAACAGACACAAACAGATATGGTGCTCTTTATATTACTTTTGAAAATGTCATCTAAGACCCTTATATTTACTCTTCATGAATAAAATATATTTATGTCAATTGAAGATCACGATGTTGTCCAAAACGTATTTATATTTATCATGAATCATTATTTAATGCTATGACTCATAGAGATTCATTGTTACGTCAATAATATATTGACATGTGTCACTTTATCGTGCTTTTTAACTTATCGTTGATTTTGTTTTACTATTTATACATCTCATGCACATCTGTATATCTTTGTGATGTGACTAGATTGACTCTTTGGCCGCCACAAGGAAGAAAAACATTGATTGATCAATCTCAGTTATCCATTAATTGATTTCTTTTCAATGTTTAACTTCCATAAAACAGAAAAATAGTGTTGCAATCAGTGTATCTAAACGGTTATATATGCATAAGTGGTATCTAACAACAAGTGCTTAACTCACAACAAGTGCTTAACTAACGAAACTAGCTTTGCATCAGATCAGATGCATTTCATTTTTAAAATTGCACAGTGTAAAAAAATGGTATCTGCATCACTTTGAGTTATATTACTACATGACTTGAATAAGTCAACCAGGTTAGATTGAATAATGCAGTCGCACAGTTATGAAGACTGTTCAGATGATCTATTCATTGCCTTTCACTAGAAAAACCTTAAATACAAATCTCATAGTACATAAACCTTTATTTGATCAAATTAGAGTAGATCAACGACCTCATCAACATCGGGGTGTTAGTTTGACAAACAACTATTAATTGTCGATGAAATCACACAATTTATGAAGATTAACATATTTGACTATCAACATACGCTGTACTCATTGAATTGCAACAAAATCAACTTTGGAACTCTTTGGACTCTGGTTAGAGACATAAAAAGAAACACATGCATGACAGTTGTTATGTACGCGACGTAATTAAATGTATTTAGTTTAAGTACTGTTTACGAATGATATTAAACTACGCATATGTCAAAATAGACTAGATAACGTCCATGCCTGTGTCATGAAAATAACAAATAACTGAAACATCCTGCTTAAGCAGCGTATATGAATCCGCTCTCATTCATTTACGCTGAATAAGCAGGATCAAACTGAAACTGAATAATATTTTCTTCTGAATGGAGACTCCTCCTGATCAAACACAGGTACTTATAAACCTCCAGTGACGTCACTCCATTGTTCTTGCGGGACACGATTTTACATAATTTCTCTTAGTCTTAATCCTGATTCAATCACGCTACCGAATTATCTTAATAATACCCTCTGCCCCGGCCAATTATCTTCTTAATGCCCTCTGTTACACTTACTATTACATTTGAAAAGTAATACAAATCTTAATTTTTCATCTGAAACTGTTTTTAGGTCATATGCCGTCTCTAACCCGCAATATTCACACTCCCTAACGCTGAACACGACACACTGCCTACTGAGCCACTGTATGTGATAGCACTGTTGATGGTCTTATGTTAGTTCGTTTTATAACAAAGGTCTGAGTTTGAGTAGTTTGAAATTTTATGTTATTATTGATTGTTTGGGGTTAACTAAGACTAAGAATAATTTTTTATCATTCTTAATAATTATTTGACGATTTCAGGATCTTTAGTCGATTTCCAAAATGAAAACCACGCGAATCAACCGACTACTGCAGATAAATGCTGGCCGCACATGCAACGCATACCAAGGCTAACGCGGCTGCGTTCGCACGATGCATTTCAAAACCGAAAACACATTGTATTGACTCTCAATGACTTTTCATTACAATGTCCGCCACTTGATATTTTAGCATTAATTGTTTCCCACTGTTTATGTCGATTTATAAGTTGGATAAAAAATGACCCGTGGGCATTATTGAAAAGACTACCCTCCGTCCTCAGGAATTGCTTGTGGGCCTCCGACCTCAGGTACATGTGTTAGTTGATAGTGTGTCACATGACATATCATGTTAACACGCCACTGATACGGCTAGTTCAGAAAAGCTTAAAGCAACCTCTGATCCGCTCTGACATGAGACATAAAACAACAATGAAAGTGAATAGGTCGAAACATCACTTGATCCATGAACTGAGTTTGTGTGAACTTGAAATTCTCTGAAAACCGATCACGTATGTATCATAACATTAACTGATCAGTTGATAATGTATCACATGAAGTAGGACACATGTCAAGCAAACACGCAACAGTTACTCCCAGTTCAGGAAGCTGGAGGCAACCTCTGATCTGCTCTGTGCACTCTTTGTAAAATAGATCAAAGCATACTTTCTCGCATCGGTCGAACTATTTTAACATATGTTCATTAATAAAATGATACTTTGAAAGTATGGCTCAAAGAATATTTGCAAGAACATGTAAGTTAAAAAACTTGGGGGTTCATGTGGATAAGAATAAATATTTTTCAGGTTTCAGTCTTCAAGTTTTATTTGTTAAGACAAAATAAAGAACGAGGTTCCTTGTGGTTAGTCATCTTTTTAATCGCTAGTGAAATATGATATCATCAACATCAGAAAAGTTTGAATCGTTAGCCATGCCTGTGTGATGGCTGACTGGTGGCACTTGAATGTTAATTCACAGGTCACATACGAAGAAACCACTGATGACATTTTAATATGTCAACTAGATTACTCTAAACATATACACATCGTCTGAGCTAAACTAATCTGGGTTTTCTTAGTTGATATTTCAAAAACATAAACTAAATGTAATCAACGCCAAAACATGCATGGTAATTAAATTGTTGAATAAAGAGTTTATATTTGTGATAAGATGAACATTCATGGGTTGGGAAGGGATTCATGGGATAATTAATGTTTAAATGAATTGAACAAAGGATACACCTTGGATCAATGACCACGTGACTTCAATATTGTGAAAGCCTATATGTACTCTGACCCTCGCTTAGTGTAACCATCACTACAATCATGTTTTTAGATTTGTTATTCATGTAAAGGAGAGGGCGGGTGAATATGTTGTGATATTTCAGCAAACCATGGATAGCCTCGCACTATACATACTAGACCTCTGACCTATAACAGATGGCTTGTATCTTGGAAACTATGTCATTAATGAAAATCGCTGATGATGCATATTTAAAAGTAGATATTTTCCTAGAAAATGGAGGCATACTTTACTCTCTTACTGGTCTCTGACATGAATCAACAACATAAAACATCAATAAAAGTGAGTAGGTCGAAACATCATCAGATCAATAGACTGAGTTTGTGTGAACTTGAACTGGTGTGAAAAATGTGAATATTTGATTTGTTGTTTGATTTCAAACTTGCTGACACTAATTTACATTCTCGTGAAAACCAATCACGTCATTTACAGAATGAAAGGTAAAAATCAGCCATTTGCATCAATATAATCACATTTCAAACCTGATATGTTTTCATCAATCAACAGGGAATGTTTACACATGGATAAAAATAAAACAACTTCAAATTCTGTAAACGATTGGTCAGATATAAATATATTCCCATTTATGGACAAAAATAATGTAATGTTCGTCGTTGGCAGAGTCTTGTACAATTTCGAATTAATCAATTTATCAAATGGCGGATTTTTGATACACTTCACTGAGAGTATTAGTACCAAATTAAACTTACCTAGGCACTTCATGCCAACATCTTTAGAAGTTCCCCAGTACGTGTTGTGTCCGAGTCACGTGACAATCCAGTAGAGGGAGATCCATGGACCCTGCTTACTCTTCATTCTGAATATCTTCATATTTCTTAGGACACCCTTGGCTCGATTCACATAACCGTCTTCAGTAATGTTGACTACCCTGCAAAAATAGAGGTAAGTACCGTAACGTCAAGCTCTCAGTTAGTGAGGTCTTTCTCTAAGAAGTAACGTTTCCTTTGTCAAGAGATATACCGCTATGAATGGGGGACTCTTCTTCATTCAAATATGAAAAGGTTTTCATTTGCCACAGTCTTTCAGGATTGTTATCTATGAACTCAATCTATTGTGAGTTTCAAACTTGATTAACTGTTTAATTCATTGATTTCATAGTATCTGTTCGGTTAGAATAACAAAGTGTGGAATTTACCAACTGACAAGTTAATCTACAATACTTATAAAAAAAACTTTGACATGTTCAGTAATATTCTGTTGACTGAACTAACGTTTTCTTCATATCTAATGTTTTTCTTAGTCACTTGTGATAATATTTTCTAACAGATCATTCCTACATAGTATATCAAGTAAAATGTTCATAAAAACTTATCTAATATGTTCATTGAAGGAGATAACTGATGCATGTACATTTTCGTTTGTAGTTGTGCATTTCAATAATTACGTTGTGGAATGATTATAATTATCCCTTACAAATAAATGAAGAAGAACGCTTCACTCACTATTGGAGACATCAGCCAATTGGGTAACTGATCAACATTCACCATTACACCAAGGACAAGTCCTTGAAGAGATTGAATAAAAAATATCAGAATAGTTATGTATGAGCAAGGACTGTTAATTCAAAATTTGTGATTTCATCTCGTTTGATCGGTTACTGTGACGGGCTTTTATGATATAACTTCACACTACTATGTTCTTTTTTGTCATAGCCAGTGAGTGAGATAGAAGATGCCATGTGATTTAATATTGCTTATTCTGAGCATTGATAACAAAAACTGTCCCCAGAACGACCACGGTGAACGTAAATCATTCAGATTTGTAATGGATGAAATACATGTACCATGTCATTTGTCGTAGATTTTCAATAATGTTTACAGAAAGCATCACACTTCGTTCTCATGCAAAGTTATGATGATTTTGTAAATACATTTTGTCTTCAAATGCAAGTTCACTTTGTATTTTGAATATTATAGTTTTCAACTTATTTCACCACATCACCTAGTGCCGAGTGGACCTCGTAACATAATAACTGAGGAGCATCCTGTCTGTTGTACAAACTTTCGAATTCCGGCATCAAATGATACAGAAGGATAGGAGATGTTTATATGACAATAAAGAGAGATGTTTTAAAAACCTTTCTGAAAGATTAAAATATGGTTTTTTTATACACTGAGCAAACTTTGTACAAGTAACAAGGAGATTATTCATAGAGAACTAGGTCTGTTTTCTAACTAAATTGTATTTTTTTGTTAGCCATTAGATTAAGAAAGAGGTCAGGCAAGGTCACCTAAACATAGTCCATCTATGAACACATCACTCTGTGATCACTACAGTAATCGCGGAAATTTAAACAAACTGAAGTTTTTCAGTTTTTAGTTCCTGGTTTGTTTGATTCTAAGTTTCAAAATAAGATAGAGAGACATATATTTACTAAATTCCTGTAGAGAACCTACCTCAAAAAATGTAACCATTAAACATAGGTTTAGAAAAAATAGGTAAAATTATTATGTTTATTATAGCATCAAAGAAACAGGTCCTGAATAATATTTCCTTGTTGGTAAAGTCAAAGTCTGATGGGTCCTGATCACAGACAAGAAATGATAAATCAATGCAGTTTTAACATTCACTGATCAGTTGATTTTGGATCAAAGAGAGTGAGACAACTCAGCACGTCACCGGTAGTTATTGCTATGTGTAGTTGACAAAGTGTTGAAATAATTGTATCAAAAAAAATCCATCGATTTCTATCATTTATCTTTTTACTAGTATTTAATATTATACATAATGCAATAAAGAACTTCTATCCACGTCACGTCAATAAAACCATGATTTGTGGCAGGTCTACACAGAAAATGCCTCAAATTTACAAACAGTACCCTCCGGCCTTTGACTTTTAGCTTGTATTTCACTAATTTAATATGCTAATCATATCCACGTGAGTTATCGAGACCAAATATTTCCCTTTACATTGACATCTGTAATGAAACAACAATATCAAAGTTTTATAAGTCAGAATTTTCCCACATCATTGGACCAGCTTTTATATAGATGAATACAAATATGTGAATGTTGGACTAGTCAATGATTTTGAAGACCAGAATTTTCATTTGTAGTTTGAGCTTTTATACGTCTTAATGTCTTAATGGGAAATGGTTTACTTAGAAAGCTTTGCAGTTAAATTAATTGAATAGTTCTATGGGTTGATATCAGTAGTGAAAACTGTCACTGTGAAAGTTAGTTTCAATATCCTTGTATACAGTGATCCTGGTGTATGTCTGGATCCATCCCAGGTCATGGTGACCTACATGCAGTGCTGATAGACAGCGATTAGTGGGGTTTTTGTTATTAGGTTCAGTTTCATTTGTTTAATGTCTACTCAGTTTATCACAATCTATTACATGTTTGTAGATCTTTTAGAGTCTTTTGATAAACATCACCATCAGGGCATCCCTGTGTGGATAAACAAAGCGGGGCACAAATAATTGTTTAATCCGTATGTGCTGAGGATTTTGTCCATAGTATAGAAGCGCTTGTAAAATCTCACAGAAGCTATGAAGTTTGTACTCAATCTGTTCAAGAACTATAGCAACATACATAAACATGCAAAACTGTTAACTTTTTGTACAAATATAAATATAAAAACAAGCCAAACAGCCGCCACCTAAGATCTCATATAAAAATCTATTAGTTGAAGAAAACCAAGGAGGTTTATTTTACGAGTGCTTTCAAAAGTGATATGAAACATACTGGGCTAATTGTCTGTGTGGTTCATACACATCAAACACTGATCCGCCAAAGTGATTACTACTTTTATGAACCTTCTACCATTTCATAAAAGTCAGTGCTATAGACGTTAGAAAGAATGGAAGAACTCTATCCATATTCCTTAAAGTAATCGATCCATTGTCAAAATAGAGAAAAAAGGTTAGTGCTTATTAGGCACACTTAGAGAATTGTGATTTGTGAATATAACTTTTTAAACTTTTTGTAAGCATCGCATTGTAGTTCTGAAAAGCTAGGCCGGGATTGCTAGACTTTGTCCGGATGATATAAACTCGGAGTATTATTAGCATGTAAAACTTACCTAGATACTTCATGTTAATATCTGTAGATTTTCATGTGTAGTCACAGTCGCGAACGATCGTCTTCAGGACTCTGAGTAGAAATCTGAAGATCCTTTAAGGACATGCTCTATATCTTTAGGAATCTTGACTTGCCTGCAAGGATACAGATAAATGCAAAATGAAACAGAATTCTCTCCACATGCTCTTTCAGTTAATGATGACAATATCTAAGAAGGAAATGTTCCTATTTTTACGAGAGAGACATGTGCATTGCTATACAATACGTAGGTCTTTTCATCAAAGCAAGTTACAACATGTTTTCATATGATCTACTAAGCTGTCAAATGCCCGACTCCTTCAACTAACTGTAAAAGTCACCCTTGTTTAAGAGAAAACTTGATTAGAATATGAGGTACAATTTGATTATAGGGAGAACAACAGTTTATGAAATTATAACAATTGCAGCGTTGTTAAATGTCGCCTTCTTGTTTTTGAAATCATACATTCATGTTCACTCAAACCATGGCATTATGTCATGATGAGCTAGCTTTGCTCCTTCATTCAAGACACATTACCAAAATGTAATTTACCAGAGCTTGATATTGTTTGCTATGCAAGAAAATAACATCAGTTGAAACTAAACCTAAAAAACACATAAATCTGAGCAGTGTAAAGTAACTTTATGGTTATGTATAGCTTAATACGTTAAAGTTAGCCTAGTTAGTCTTCAGTCAACATATTTTAAGTATTTTTAAGGTATCTTGTTTTAACTCTTTGTAACAAGACCCGATCAGCTTGGGAAACATAGATGAGAGCCGAGTGACGAGTGGACTTCATTCAATATGTTTGTGTGGGTTCTGCTATGACAAGTTAAAGTATTCACTTTCAATTCCTGGCACACTCGCTTGGCGAATTCTCGTCTCCTTTGTGATTCTCAATTTAAGATTCCACTCTGCCATAAACTCCTCTTGAAACACAAATCGCGATATTTATTCAGACTATTCTCACCTGCGTTAATATTATACAGGATGAATTACATCCGCCATGATAATAATTAATTGCTTTTCTAATATTCAAGGTTTTGTCTTTACACATTTCCACAAAGTATTCCCTAAATTGTTCTTTAGCAATGGTAATTTCTTTGAACTGTTATGTGTGTAATGGTGTTATCGGCATGTTGAAAAGAAACGCTCAAAATGTACTCAAATAAATATATGATTTACTCACAATCTTCCATATTGTCCCCTTGTGTTTCAAAAGGTTTTATAATAAGTTCATCTTTGGCTTATGTTTTAGAAATCACATTATTTCAAATGGATTGATAAATAAACTATTTACTGGCACCCCAATACAATTAAAATTTCCTGACATTTTGTGGTCTTGGTGTTAACTTCATAGATAGATTTTGTTTAAAAAGAAACGGTATGAAAGATAGCAAATGCCGCTTTTAATTGATTCTAAATTGAGTTTTCATAGGTATTTCATTATTCATGAATCATTGGAGTCTCAATAGAAATATTCATTTGATCTTAAAATTAGTTATTGCCAATGTTATCATTTATTTTTACTGACTCTCTTTGAAGTAGCACAATGTACAATTGTCGAAATATTTTTTTTTTTACTCGTTTCGCATTCGTATTTTGAAACAGCGTCTGATGTCCCTTTCGTCACTTTGTAGATACAGTTGTTCCAGAAAGAAATATTGGTTTGGCTCGAGAGCGGAGCTTAAACTAAAAACGGATGTAAATGAAAATATTTGTTTAGTTATAACACTTTTAAGAGATGTTGACATCAACAACTACGTTGTTAATAAGAAAGAACAAGTACATGTTTGCTTCAAGTGGCTGTATACAATTGGTGTAACTTCAGGTGCTATCATGACGCTCAAGGACTTCATCTCTTCTTTAGCGCTCAAGGGCTCATAGTTAGGTCACGACGACTTTCTCAATACTTATTCATTACCTTGTATGTGTTTGTCTTGGGCATTTATGTTCAAAGCCTGCCTTTCATGACTCTTGCTCTCTTTCTCGCTATTGAAATTAATCCATGTATTCCTCAACTGTTATTCTATACGTGTTAGATCCATATTCACCTCAAACAACGAAATCGTTTGGGGCGGATTATTGAGACTATTTCACGTGTGTCATGGCGACCACTATAACTGCAAGGGGAGAGCTGGCACTGATGATGCATGCAGACTGAAAAATCATGGAATATTCTTTCTATGAAAAACTAAGCTTGCAGCCAAACTCCAAACCAAACTCCTAACTACTAAAATAAGGTGCTAATTGATATTCACTTTCACTAATGGAACAATGGAACACGCATTTTGATCAACACCTTTAACCTCCGATATTCAATAAATCACCCATGTTTTTTTTTTTTTTTTTCTGCTTTTTCTAACAATTCTATTTTGAGGACTAATTGTTGAGAAATCTGCAGGAAACGAAACATATTTTATGTAAACTTTAAGTTGTTTTGGTTGTCTAAAATGACTATAGCAACTGATAAACAACTATATCAGTTTTGGGAAACTTATTGGGTTTTTTTCATTATTTGTTTTATTTGAATGACATTGTAATATAATACATAGAACACACCAATTGAGACATTTTTTTGACATCCATAAGTTGTATTTGTATCTAATTCGCTTTAGCTCTTTAAATAACAAACCATCACTTGTTTCATAAAAATGTAAAAACGGGCCTGAGCTTAGTAATTTATTCATTACTCTCTTCAATGCAGGTATCGGTTACTACTACCCTCTATATATTCACATTCATCTTAGATCTTCAACACAAGTCTCATCGCACGTTATTCAGTTGAAGTGAAACCAGCTATACTGTACAGCTATTAGAATTGCAGCATTCTTTCTCCTCAGTGATGGTTGCGTAGTACAGTCCAGCACTTGACAATGCAAGTGCTGGAATTAAACCGGTACAGCTGCAGCATTCTTTCTCGTCAGTTACGGTTGCCTAGTGCATTCCAAAACGTGGTTGTCATCAGCTTTTATGTGACTCTAGAGAGAAAACCGACATCTTATCTTTACATGGACTAGATAGATTATATGTTACATAGAGTTTCAACTATCAACAAGACTAGAAGACTACTTTTTAAGTGTCTATCATTTCTCTAGTGAATAAAGTTCGTAGATTAATATTTCGTATTTTATCCAAACTTTTATGTATTAATTATCATGTACCAATCATCAAAAACCAATAATAAACAATATTTTATTTTATGATTCGGGGCTGGGCTTAATGCAGCTTAACACGGTTTACTTTATTTATGTTCATGCTTGAAGAAGCTTCAATGATTTTAGAGTTATTCTTGAAGAATCTTCAATACTTCAGGGTTTTGCTTAAAGATTCTTCAATGATTTAGGTTATCGCTGAATGAGAATTCCCGTATTTGGGCCACGCGAAATTTAGCCAATGGGCTTAAAAACGGGAATTCCTACCGTTATTAAGCCCATTGGCTTTAATTGGACTTATTTTGTGTGTGTTTAAAGTCTGGTTCCTTTGAAATCTTATAGTCATTTATTTCTCTCAGAACATGTGTATCAAATATATGCCCAATGATAATCCTCGACATGTGCTGTTCATCCACGGTTCTCTACAAGATTGATATTAATCAGTTAGTAAAATATTCTTTATCACAATTGTTATAATAAATTTTGAATGATCAACTATCTCAACAAACGATCCCAGGCTATTGCTTTGAAATCGACGTTGTGCACGTGAAGGATTAACATTGAACAGTAAAATATTTACAGGGCATTGATTTTGAGATATTTTTTCACCAACATAAAAGCGGAATTGTTAAAATATGACAATCATAAGAAAGCAATGTGAATACATGGTGGTTCCCGTTAATTAATTTGTTTACGTAAGGTTGTGTTGTTCTCCTCATTTCGCCTTGTACACGTGCTGGTACACTATCAAATCGTAATCTCGTACATCTTGCTGAATCTCTTCTAGAGGCTAAAACTGTACCTGATAATTGGATTGAAATAGTATTTAATAAGACTTACCCCGACTGTTCAAGCACAATTTCTCTTCACAATTACAGGAAGTAGCTCTGAGTTAGACTACAAGCTGTAAAACGACAGCGTGGGACACAGACATGAGACATGAGTGGCGAGGAGATGTCTTTCAGATTCAAATGTGTTGGTTGTACAAAGAATCACACAGTCAAGTATTCACTTGGTATTCTCCTGTTCTCTTAAGGAACGTTTATAACCTTTCAGCAAGACATGCATGAGCATAAGAGCATAAAAGAATCGAAATCTTCTCTGAACACCTTTTGAAACGGTGAAATGTTTCACACAAATTGAAACGCTTATTTACAAGCGCTTCCTCTCTTTCACTGGCTTAACGTCTCCTTAACTCAATTGATCTGTACACTTTTGTATCCAAAGTAAAACGAATGCTCCTCAAAAATGCTTCTCAAGTCTTAATTTTCGCAATCGTAGATTTCATCTATTGTGTAATTCAACATTATGTATATCCTAATTGCCTATTAACTTTCCTTCACAAATGTATTATTTACAACATTCAAATGACTCATTTAGAAATATTCCATTTCATACTTAATGTTTTCTAGTTCCATTGAGAAAATGTCAAATTCAACAAGGCAGTGGAGCGTATAAACCAATAATATAAATTGTCTAATATCATAAATGCATTCATAAACCAAAACAGCAAATATTTGTGAGATGTTCCTATCAAAAAACGTTGTGTAACTTCTGTTGTTGGTATATGTTAGCTCCTTGATATCGTTTTAAGATTTAAGCATCGTATAACCATATCCTTGTTTTTGATATTTCAATCAGAAAATGGTATGGACAGGGTTCAATCCCGTCTAGCACTCTACTATTGGAGGCTTTTTACATGATGATCCGTGTACAGTGAACATATTATTTGCACTGACTCTGTATTCACGGTGATAAATAAAGAGCTACATGTATAATGAGGATACTTATATTGCGCTTGACTCAACACCACAAAGGGGCTTGCTCAAAGCGCCACACACATTATTACTCTGGTGTTAGGACAAACACTCCTTTTATACAATCTCAACTCCTTAGCACTATGCAACCCAGCTGCCGATTAAGCGCTTATTGGTTATCTGTCACATTGCCATCACTTCCAAACCAGGTACCCAATTGTACTGCCGGGTGAAGAGAGGCACATTTCGAATAAAGTATCTTGCCTAAGGGGACACCACAGTATTCTGTTTAATCAAAATTCTGTTACCACCAGTAAATGGCATGTACGAGGGTATATTTCGGCTGATTTCTTTCGAGTTCCACAATTTGATTTCTGGTTACAATTGTGGCAACTCGCGTGACAGTCGTCTAATAAGTTCATGACCACTTGTGTTAGGGTTTTACACAGTTTGCACATCGGTTTTTAAGTTTATATCTCCATGGACTTAATCAACTTTGAAGTAAATTCTTAAATATAAAGACCCAAGTGCAGTACTTATCCTTTCAATGCTACAATAAGCTTCAGACCCGTTTATGAACAATAACTTTAGGTTGCAAATGCTTTGAATGGAGCTCCCTCTATTCAGAAAACGTTAGTATTTCACGACAGGCGCAATCAAGTTAAAACTAGCTGTAATATAATATGTCCCGAACTCCGTTCTTACATCTAGAATTACAAGACTATTTCGTGTCGCGCAGGCGCGGTCATCGACCAATAAAAAGACAACTGGCCCAGCTCTTCGAATCACTGGTCAATGCGATTGTTTCGCCGTTTTTAGCACCTCGATTACAAAATCCGAATGTTACCGATGTATCGCAGTGAATTGTGTTGAAAAATATGATGACAATTCAATTCTGTGAAGATAATTTTGACGGAATCTTTGTTTGTTGCATATTTGTTCATTTGTACAAAAGTAAAACAACAAATTAGATTAACAAAATAATAAAATAAGTTTTAAAGGATAAATATAGACAAACGTAGGGAAAACGTCAGGTGACATTAACCAAGATGCAAAAGAAACTCGTCTTTGATTGGTTGAAAGCTGACTTCCTGCCCTCGTTCTATTGGTCGGTTCATGACATGACCTCAATCAGTAACTCTCTACATTCAATTCAATACATCTTGTTTAACTAGATTGCGACAGGCGTCAGCGTTTGAAGTAATTTCTGCAATATTATATTGCATGCTTCATTCCATTGATATTTTAGATAAAGTTTGAGGTAAGTGCATTGGGTACTTTTGTTCTGTTTCGGTATGATATTGTGTCCGTTTCAACTGTTTAAAGACTATCACTTATCGAATGCCTACATAAATCATACTATTCATATTGTATAATGTCAGCTGTCGGGTTTTGCCAGATCCGACTGCGGTAAGTCTTTGCATACTTTTTAAAACTTGATTAGTGATTTTTTCTGAGTAAGCTGAGGTAAACAGAATATTGTATATCCAGATATTACGAACTCTGATTTTTTACATCAGCCAATTAGAATTGGGTTTGTTGCACAGTTATGGTAGAATGAACATTGAAAAAGACATTTTAAAATGTTTCCAAACGCAACGTTAAATTAAAAGAGAACCTTTCACATATAGCGCGGAATTTACATAGCATTTATTATTTTGTTCTCACTGCATTTTACAAGTATCAGATTTGTGAAAGAAGACGCAGTTAAAATGTTTAAGCTACAGTCATTAATTTTGGTTCTTCTTTTCTGTTGAAGAGCGAATGGAACCAGTGATTAGAACCATGTTTTGTGCATGTATTAACTATAAATATAATCAAAAAGAGATACGTAGTTTATTTTCACTGCATTTTGCAACTATCAGATTTGTAAAAGAAGACTTAGTTACAATCTTTAAGTTATTGTCATAATTTTTTAATTTTCTATTCTGTTGAAGAGCGAATAGAACCAGAGATTAGAACCATGTTTTGTGCATGTGTAAACTATTTATATAATCAAAAACAGTTTAGTACAAACTGAAATCTGTGACACAAAACCTTGATGCATGAAGCTCTTTATGTATTCTTTGTTATCCGACGACACATTTATCATTTAACATTTATATTGGTTATTGTATTTGGTCCGTCAAGTCTCATTTATAGTTGTGTCGTTGCGCATAGTCAACGCGAGTCCAGTCAGGGGTGGTTAATTCCAGCTGATTGTCACACGTGTCATGTGAATGTCAAGTCAAGTTCTTAGTTTAGCTCTCAAGTTTAGAGAGCGCTTCAAAAACAGTAAGATAAAGAATAAAATACATATAATGAATAAAAAGAATATATTTAACTTATAAAATAGATAAACTTTAGAATATAAAAGCCTATCGTTGTAAAGAACATATAGTATGCAAGTTCGGCTGCAAGTACATGTATGCATGTAACAATGCCAATTGACTGATGCATTTAAAATATATAAGTTTGTTTATTGTTTTCAGTCAATCTCACACTATCTCTCTATAAGAATAAAAAAGTGACGTCGCTCTCCATTGATCGTTCGTTCACTCGTTACAGTTTTTGTCGTCGTTAACGTTAACGTCCAATTTCGGTCATCCATTTTTCTTACTGCCTGTAACCACCTTCATTCATCCAGTGCGTAAGTTTGAGCAAAAGAGGTCGCGTGACCTAACTAGATGTTCCAACTGTACATGGAACACAAGAAGTTGATATGCCAACAGCCGTAAACCTCAAATGAATCACGCCAGCTCCCTAATGCATGTTATGACATTAGATATGTATCACCTTCACTGGAAAATAATTATATACAAATCCCATTTTATCAAGAAAAGAATATGGGCAAATAAGAAGAGTTGGACCCAGATGTTTTGAAGTGTTAATTAAGATTCATTGTATTATATATTCAGATTTCTGACACCACACTAACAACACCAACCAGTTATGACTATCTATGCTATCAAATGATTCATTAACAAACATACAGTCAAATAATTGGTCACAGTCATTTTGCACCAAGTGAACAGAAGTCAAGAAAAAATTAACTCACCCAAGAGCATATTTACTTTGCCTTAAGGACATTAAGCAGACATGTAGAAGATGTCAGGAATTAAATACGAGTACCCAACCTTCCCCGCATTGGACTATCGAAATCCATCGCAACAGCCTGGACGAGAAGCACAAAAAGTAGGGAAAATGCGCTAAGGCCTATCTCAGCACGTCATTTGAGCTTGCGCAAGTATGGGACATGCGAGGGGAGATGACGAGTACATGACTATAAGTTTTTGCCGGGCAAGAGACAGGGACAGACACTCTAAGAGCTTCCTAATAAACTTCTGTTAGACTACTCAGCTTCATAATTCAAGTAGATCTTTAAAGTACAAACAATATACAAAGTATGATTTTTTTACCTATTACTTTCGATATGAACAATAGAAAGCAATTAAATAAATTTATTTGAAAACGGATAGTATTTATATTAGTATCTTGACTCTCAACGGACAACGGACTCTCGGTGGTGAAGCCATTTTCAATTTGATTTTCAAAAAAATATACAAGATTAATCTTCCATCTTTATCAAAAATGTTTTCCTTATAAAGAGAACGGTTAGGCCACACGTATGATTAAATATCATTAAACCCACGATAACATTTAATGCAGGAAAGAGTTGGGATTGCTGTCAAACTCTTACATTAATCCTTAGGTTTCGGATGCTTCAATATCTCTTTTAAAATGTTCTGATATTGAAAAAATTTGAGTATTTGATTCATGGTTGTGTTCCATATGTTTTTCAAATGATTTTCTTAACTGTTCTTATATTTATATTGATAGTAATATGAAAATATTCAAGCATTCTTAATATTAATAAAATCACTTATAATGGTATCATGTGAAAACTTTGGACAATACTGTTCTCTGGTGTTAAAGATACAGTACCATAGGTTTATGTCTGTTAACCTGTCTCACAGGACCAAATCAACGCAACCTGCTTGTCAGATGACAAGTGTCTACTCAAGTCCTAATCAACGCTGTAAATTGAAAAAAGGCCATCAGCCTCTATCAGTTCTCGAGATGTTTGTGTTGGTTAATATAAAGTTTACTGGTATTGAAAGCTCTCTTTCAGGTCAGCTATCTGGGAAATTGCTTCAAGTCACTTTTCTCAAACGTCTGATATGCTTATTTTGTATATAGTTTTGTTTCTTAATCACTTGAAAAGTCAACCTGGAAACTGAACATACTTAGATCTGACGTGGCAGGCAAAAGCTACATGACTCTTGCCTTCTCAAGATGAAATATATATACCTTGAGAAAACCACACGTTTACATAAATCTATTGATTAATCCAATTGTCCAGTCCACAAATTAGGTAAAGCTGTGTAACCTTCAACGACTGAAAGGAAAGGTTCAGTACATTTCTACAATCTGTGCACTAACCATGTACATGAGAGGATTGTTACTGATACTAGGGGTGGTCTGGGATGCGTCAAGGATCCTTAATACCGTGCTTGAATGATGAAATGTAATGTTATTTACCAGTTTATGGATCTGAGAACGGGTTTAAGACATAAAATCAAGTTTGAGTCAGCTGGAAAAAAATAAATCCAAACCTATTGTTAAGCAGCTTTTAAGGTGTAGGCGTTGTTTCATCAAAGAACATCAGATGTTCTTGAGCTACATGGGCCTCCTCGTAACTGCTAATAACAAATTATTTAAAGACCTATTTATCCATTGATGCATGTTGTTAACTTGTTTCAAAGAGTTTTGTTATAACAATGATCCACCACTTGGACTCAATAACTTATCGTGCCTCAGAGACCCCAAAACCTATAGCCTACCGGAGCTTACATGCTTCTGAAAAGGGCAACCAAAGCTGGTCGACGGGTAGAAGCCAGACCAAACTTGAGTCCTTCTAAAACCTGCCTTCTCTCTCTCTCACTATGTTTTTACTTCCCTCTTTTTTTCTTATCCTTTTGATCCCTTCTCTCTCATCTGTCCTATCTCTTTTAGACCCTTGTCATCCACTTGTTTAATGACTGAAATAATGTTCAAAACACGTTGAACCACGACCCACTCACTCAAACAATGAAACATTGCTATGCGTGGTAAATAAAACATGAATAACACTTCAAGTAATATGTTTTGTATCAATGGTATGTTTCGTAGCTAAATCCTCCGATCAAAGATATCCAAGAACTGACAAATTGCCAGTAGCGGAAAGAATGATTCAAAAAGAATTTTTGAAAATTGATTTAGCTGTCTGCGTTTTTATCTATAAAAAAATGCAAAAAATATTCTTAACTGTTAATATCAAAGACTTACTGATCCATTGATTCACTCCGTTGCCTTGTTTCAAATACGAATCTTGTTGTGTTTTTCAGTTATATGTTTGATGATTCATTCAATACTTTTAATATCTACATCCTCTGACCAAAGATATCCAAGAGCTGAGGAAATTGCCAGTCAATACTTATTTTATGCTGCTGCAAGTGAGTGTTGTTCATCTGCTGCTTCTTTAGATCCCCAGCTCTATGGAAATAGCATCAAACCACAAAAATATCATTCATTTTTAATGCTAAGATAAGGCTTTTATTTAAAGTGTGCCCTCAAAACTCATCCTACACAGATGGTTGGTTGCATGATAACTTTACTCACAGGAAGCAAGTGTGGGTAAGCTGATAACATAATGAATTCTGCATGCAACTGCTCTGGTCTCCGAGATAAAAAGTTAACTGAAAATATCATACTTAATCCCTGCGTGGTAGATGAAGGAAGGTTCCACTAATGAAAGTATATTTTACCACTTCTGCTTTTGTCGAGATGTATTTGCTACCATCAAAACAATCTCTATGCTCTATAACCATTTTCCTCTTTGAGCAAGCAGAGAATAAGTTTACATGTCTGTTGTACACAAGTGATAAAAGGTTCCCCAGTGTAATTTCATTTAACTTTCAAATTTTGTCTCATTTTCGTGATATTTCAGGGTAGCAAACGATCATATTCGATACAAACTACAATTTACGATTTACATTTTGTGCACAGTTTCTAATGAAACAGAAAAAGTGAAGTGATAAAGTTCTCCGAACTAGATTTACCTGAAGATTGAGTGGATGATATATATATATATATATAGATGTATATGTATAGGTATATAAGTATACAACCGCTCAATGAGCATCTCCTAGCATAAGCCAGACTATTTACAGAGAGAAGTTATTTTGAGATGTGTTAGTTATTAATTAGCTTTTATTGATCCTACTCAGAAAAATAAAACGGATTAAAGCAATGTTAAAGATTCGTATTGATCGTCTCCCTTAAGGTTAAGGCTGGCTCCAAGTATTCTGTGAAACGTTGAGACAAGTTAAGTGGTGTCTTCGGGCTAGTGCCACACACTATGCTTATGTCAAAATACTTCTTAAATGTAGAATATTATTTACAGTACATTCAATTGGAAACTTTTACATTCTTATTAGCTCCTCTTGTCCATAGGCAGGAAGTCAATAAGATATTGCGATTACATATGTGATTTGGTTGCAAGTGGTTGTGGTTAAAAAAGATCACTCTTTGTAAATGTTCTGGGCTAAGATTTTGGACCACATTGCACAAATTATGAGAATGCTCAAGACTAAATAAATTAATTGTGATAAAGTATTCTCAGCCTCAATGTCCATAAGAGAGTCAAATCAACCCTTCGCATCCGTTCAGAAGAGTTATCTATTACCTAATTATAATGTTCTTCTTATGAAGATGATAATAATGAAATACAAACTTGAAAACTGTAACTAAAACAATTAATGACCCTTCCATATGAAAGGGTTTTATTAAGCTCCGTTTCTTTTGTATAAAGAATTTGTTTTATCAAACAATCTTATTTTGGCCATAAAATCCAGTATCAACAAACGGGTATGTCAAATAAATTCTCATGGATCCTTTTTTTAAGACGAAAAGAAATTTCAGAAATGAAGCCTCCACGGCAATTCATGATCAAAGATTGGTTTTCAGACCGCAGGTTGTTTGCAACAACGGTGCATCTCAATTAGTGCCCTATGTATTTCAGTACGTCAAAGCGGTGTTATATAATAGCTACTTATATCTTATCAAACCTGACGACAATGCGGAATTATGGTTGTCTATTATATAAAGTCTTCAAGTACAAACAGTCAGGTACAGTAATTGCTTATGGATTCAACAAATGGAAAGAAGCTTCCACAAAGAAACGGAGGTTAGCTGTTCATGATAAGGAGCCTTAATACCGTGCTTGAATGGTGAAATGTAATGTTAATTACCTTTTTATGTAGCTGAGAACGGCTTTAAGACATAAAGAAAGTTTGCGTCAGCTGGAAAAAAATGAATCCAAACCTATTGTTAAGCAGCGTTTCATCTGTAGGCGTTGTTTCATAAAAAAAAACATCAGATATTCTTGAGCTAGATGCGCCTACTCCTAACTGCTAATAACAAATTATAGGCAGGAAGTTTATGTGATTTGGTCGCTAGTGGTTGTGGTTAGAAAAGATCACTCATTGTAAATGTTCATGATAAGGCCCAGTCTCTCCCAACAATGTCAGCTCCGTCAGTCATTCATTTACCACCTCTGTCTTAATATGAAGGTTTCTCGGTCTAGAAATGTAGAAAGCTGACTGCAGGCAATCAGTTACACCGTTTCAAAAGTTATCATTTAAAACGCCTAACTTATTTTTGGAAGCTTTTCAAAAGTTAAACTTTATTCGAATATGCACTTGAGCCGTCATTACATGAATGCATCATTGCACAGGCCTGTTCTTCATGCATTGGATGTTTTCATTGGCTGATATATTACCAGGTAGGTGTAGTTGCAATATTGTGACCGTGCGGGAGAAACCTTAGTACTAAAACCAAGGTTTATAGGAATTTATGACGGAGCTGCCTCTGTTGGGGGAATATGGATAAGGCTATATATATATTAATTGCGATAAACATCATGACTGAGGGTAAGATTTTATGAAAGTTATACATCTGTAAGCATTTGGAAATTGCCAAATAGATGCCAAATTTTTTGCAATGATTCCAAAAAGGCAAGATGTAAATTCATTGTAATTTTGAAATTTTCATTTCAGTAAAATCTACATTTCCAATATCTCCGCCAATCTCTGCCTAATGAATCACTGTAAAAATGATCTGTTAACCCTACATAAAGAAATGGCAATAACAAGGCTAAGTAACATTGCCGTTGACCACTTAATTTCTCATTAAAGCCAATAGTACAACACGTAACAAGGACTGAGGCATTCTTGTGCAGTGGTAGCTCGCCTCACTGCTCCGTCTATTTTTCGAATTTAGCGGCAGAGAAGGACAAATTGTGCTTCTATAAAGAAGAGTATTTCGAGTAAGACATCATCTGAACTTACGACCTGCTAATAGTATCAGAGTAACTTTACCTGGTAATACGTGAAACTTAACCTGTCCGAAGTAATTAAGTTATAATTGCAACAAAAAGCTGGTTATGTTAAGAAACAGCCATATTCAGATGACGTTAGCTCAGCGCTAGTTCAGTTTGAACTTGATGAGTACCAGTCATCACAAGATTTACTTTGGAACACAGGTGAAAGCACCAAACTGATCAAAAATGTAAACAATATGTTCCCATTAAATCAATTAAATGGTAAATTAAAAAAAGACGTTTTTAACATGAACACTGATGCAAGCTGATTTGTCATAGTTGGTTACTTATGAACATCCACGCATGTTTTAAACTGGATACGGCAGAAAGAAAATTCATTGCAGAAAAATCACATGTGATGTTTCTGTTAGTTATCCATATTCAGTCCCTCCATTTCCTGTTTCGTCATGAAACAATCAAGACTTTATGGTTCACGATTAGATAGTTTCTGTTCCTATCGCCCCATACGGCCTATTGCAATATAGGCACAAACAATAGCAACAGCACGGCAGCAAATATCATAGCAGCAACAGCTCTTAATATTCAAACAAAGGAACGAAACAAAACAGCTGTTGTTTGATTTAAATCTGAACAATATTAATTGTGATATTTAAGTCGAAGATTAGTATGCAATATATTTCAAATTAGTATTGGTATTATAGTATTAATATTAGTATTATACAAGGGTTGTCCCGTAAGTAGTGAGCATCAAATAGAAAACGATTGAAATGTTTAAATATTTTGATTTTACTCACAGCATCTTTCAAACAACAGGAACTTGGTTCTGTTGTATTCATATATCATGACCCTCAGTTTTTGTATCTTTGTCTTCCAGATTGTAGGTTATGAACTGAATGAGATTAAGGTCGAAACAGCTGTACCCATTTAATTGCATGCAACATGAACAACTGTGTGTGTATAAATTTAAAACAGTAAATAGCCTTGTGAAGAACAAGAATGCAAGTTAATTTGCATGCATAAAGCTAGTGACTAACCTCCACATCTTAGAAAAACAGAGTCATTCGCTCTGCAGCTCATCAGGCTCTACATGATTTATTATCTGAGTTTGCAGAATTATATGAAATAAAATATCCGTAACATGCGATGACTCTTCAAATTCCTGCAATTATAATCTACTGGTCAAAGTATGTCTACACAAGATCAACAGTGTTTATGCACAATGTAACATAATACAAATTATTGCGCACAGGTTTTGCAGTTAACAAAATATGAGTAATCCATTTATATCCAAGCAATTTGTAGTGTTGTTAAACAATCTCATTTCAGCCTACCATTCACACTTTGATAGCTGAATGCAGGGAAATATAAATAACGTTCTAGCAAGTGACAACAAAATTGCATGAGCATGAAACGTAGTAAAATAGTACGGAGTTGAAATATTACAACTTCTTTATTGCATGATTGCGACGTTTCGGTGTAGATATCACTTGCTTGATAACGGTGTTAGTATCTACATCTAAACGTCGAAATCGTGCAATAGAGAAGTTGTAAATCAATAGAACTTGTTCTCTTTTCATCTCACCAATGGGGAACCTCAGTCAGTTGTCTCCCCCTGCCGTCGCTAGCGGCGCTCTACTTAGCTTGGTCCTTCGTAACACTTCCGGTGCTGCATATTCATAGGCAAATGAGCCGTGTCGTATTGTGAAAGTCGATATGTCAAATAAATATGGATCTTTTACATTACCCCAGTTAAGAACCGAGTTGAGAAGACGGAAAGCTAAACTATCTGGAAGAAAAAAAGAATTGATTGAGAGGTAAGTCGATGCACTTTCGTAAAAGTTTTGTCCGCACTGAATATGACTTCGCATTTCAACATAGGCCTGATCAGTTGGGTTTTTTGAATTAGACAGATTACGTTGAAACATTTTCAAACAGTAGTGAGTGAGTGAGTTATTGTTTAACGCCGCTTGGGCAAAGTTTCAGCCATTAGCGGCGTTTCAAACAGTAATGATTAAGGTTTTAATCACAGTTTCATTAATTATATTCATCGAGAATGTTTTTACCGCCAATTTTACGAATTCTTAAACGAAAATGTCAAAAAAGTTTTTCGTTAGGTCTCGACAAAATATAAACAGTTTGACGTAAAATTAAGGTGATTTTAGTTTCTTTCCCTGAAAACAAAGACAAATTTTCAGAAATTTTTGAAGAAATTCTATAGTATTATCATAATGATTATTGTTTTCAACCTATGAAATGTGTTGGTTTCAACCCATGAAATGTGCTGGTTTCAACCTATGAAATGTTGTACACTCGTGTTACCTGTTTCCGTGGTATTATTAAATGCACTTCTATGAGTGTTATTGCCGATAATGGAAAACATCCCTATCATCATAGAGTGTAAATTTCCTTTTCTTCAAAATTTAATGATAAATAAAAATGTTTTTCCTTTTGATAAATCTTGTTTAAAAACAGATGCCAATTTTAGTTATTTATTTGGTGTCACCTGTTTTCAAGGCATTCATAAATTTAAATTATGACAACACAGGTAACAACTTAAACAAATTGTAGTGTGGATTAGCATAAAATTGATGTTGACATGTGTTTAAAATATTTTACAGGGTCATTGAATGATCTAATAAGGGGTTAGCAAGAAAAGACATCATTTGTAAATACAAACTGTACCATGAAAACAGGTTACCAGCGGGTACTCAGAGCTAAGCTTTCTTTTATCAAACTTTTACATCTTTTTAAACTTCCATTTTATTATTCACAATGTTGATCAATTAATGACAAAAATCATTTTATTTCCAGACTAGAATCTTATGACAGAAATCACAACTTTGGACAGCCGGAAACAGAATCATTCATTGAATATGATATATCAAAACCCGACTTGAGCCTGTATACTGACCTAAATAGTGACAAGGTAATTCCTCAAATAGACCTTTGCAAAATAAAACTCTATCTTGAAACTTTTGACAAAACTTTACAAGATGATGCAAAAAGTCTCTACAGAGAAAAGTATCTTACATTTCTGCGTTCTTGCTCTAATGGCCAGCTGTTTTTTGTTCGGAGTTCATGCAGAGCCGAAATGAAGAAGCATGTTACCTATCTTGTAGATATTTCAATTCAGGCGGATGGGCATATTCATGAGGCTCAGTGTGAGTGTGCATCAGGGATGGGACCTTATGCCCATTGTAAGCATGTGTGTGCAGTGTTGTATGCCTGCAGTGTTTTTCAAGATTCTGGGATTGTTAGAGTTGAAGAGACTTGTACTCAGAGACTACAGTCATTTCACAAAGCAAAGAAATTCACAGGATCACCCCTCAAAGCTTGTGAAATAAACCTGCCAGGTTCTAGTGAAAGCATCTCCACATCATTTGATCCTCGGCCAAACATCTACAGAAATAATCCTGCCTATGGTTCATACTTCCAAAATATTTGTTTGAATTACAAGGGAATTTCAAAAGTGCCAATATTTCAGCTATTTACACCAGCTAATGCACGCGCAGTTGCCCACGACCATGATTATCTCCAAAATACACCAGAGTGCAGTTTCTTGCAACACTTAGGTGTCTGCAGCATCACTGATGATGTAAGGGAGGCCATACAGTGTAAAACCAAGGGGCAAAATTGCAATCAAACCTGGCATGAAGAGAGACTTATAAGGATCCAATCTTCCAATTTTGGTCGAGTTTGCAAGGCAACTCATAGGACTGACCTACACAAACTTGCATCTTCTATGATGATACAGAGAAAGATTAAATCAGATGCTATTAATCACGGGAAGAAGTATGAACAAGAGGCTATACATAGGTATGAGATGGAACATAATGTTACTGTGCAAAGCTGTGGAATCTTTGTCAGCAAGTCTCATTGTTTTCTTGGCGCTTCCCCTGATGGTGTGATTGACAGCGAGATTATATGTGAAGCAAAGTGCCCTTATACAGCAAAGGACAAACTCATATCACCAATAACAGTCCCCTACATCAAGACAAAACAGAGTACTTGTGATTACACACTTGATAAAAATCATGATTACTACTTTCAGATTCAGGGACAGCTCCTCTGCTCAGAGAGACTATTTTGTGACTTGATAGTGTACACATTGGCTGATATCAAGTACATAAGAATTCAGAGAGATGATGAATTTATTGTGACAATGTTACAAAAGCTTAAGTCATTTTACAGTGAATACTTTGAGCCAACTCTTCTTGAAAAATACTTTTACAAATCTTACTAAGTTGAATCAAAGCTAGTACAAATATTATAGCACATGGCACTAAGTAGTTCCATCATCAACTGTTCCATTTCTAATATTTATCTTATTCCAAAATATGCATTAGTATATTAAAATATTTCTTCTCCAATATTTTTAACTGTAAAGCTGTGAAGATATATCCTAATATCAAGAATCATGATACTTAATCTGATGTTATTTGAATCTTGATACAGTCTGTGTATCCTTGTATCATTGACTTTAAAATTGTGTATTTTGCCTTAAAATGAAGGCACTTGTTAAAAGATAATCTCTCTTTTTATCAATAATCCATCAAAATAGTGTATCTGTCACGGTCTCGTTATGAATTGTATCATAATGAGATATCGTGAAATATTTGAATAGTCACACCCCTATTGACCGTATATGAGGTCAGGGTGACTAATTGCCTTTTGCTAGGCTAAAAGAAGTCACTCATGAACAGAAACTTTGTTATATATGTGCAAAAATCTTCATTACAAAATGAACTGTTACTGATCTCATACATTCTTTAATCACATTTCTTAATAGTGCCATTAAAACACTCTAGTTAAATAATTTCAGAAGTGTTTAGCTCCTGTTACCTTGTTGTGACATCTATGCAAGTTTTGTAACATTGAATTGGCAAAGAAAATATTTGCAGGGTCCATGAGATGTATAAACATTGTAGATTATAAAAATATGCTTGACAATTTGCAAAATGTCTTTTTTAGATGTGAAAATGAGCATGATCAATACAATCATCAAGGAAATATTTTAACTGTTTTCCCTGTTACTATTAAAAGTTCTGCATTCTTGACAATTTATTTCTTGTTAATTAATTCCTGGTTGTATGGAAACCTCATGAATATATGGGAAATTATCTTACTTCATTGCTTACAACTTGCAATGAGAGTTTCTAAGTCAAACTGTTTCATTTCATCTATGAATTGCTTTAAAAGTAAAGCATTAAAGATTTACACACAAATTATATAGCTAGACAATATTGAATGAAGTTAACAAATAACTTCACAATGATATTTGATAGAGAAGTAGTGGTTGTTTCTGAAATTAACCTCTAAATACTTCTCAGTTCAGTATAGCGACAATAAAAATATTTAATTTGAGATTTGTGATCGAATACAATACAATTTTGTGTGCCAATTAGTTAAATGTCATTTATTTTCAGCTGAATTTGACTTCTGAACATTAATTTTGTCGTTTTCCATTTACAGCTGGAAACAAGTATACATCATTGTTTTGGTTATTAGGAGATAAAGATATATTTTTCAAAGAGGTGATACCAACTTCAATTAAGGCTTATGATATTTTTACTCTAATTTGAGCAACAAATTTATGAAACATACTCTGTCACTTTGATAAGGGAAATACTTGTACATAGTACTTGTTAGGCACTTTTAGGCACAATGCAGTTCCTGAAATTGCACAACATGAAGCATATGAATATAATTTCAGTTGACAAGTTTGTTTCGGTAGCATTCATTGGTTCAACAAGAACTTTATAAGTCTTTGCTAAACCGATCACCCGTTCAATATGAACTCTCTTGCTGGCAATCCTTCTGTCTCTGACAACAATGTCACCTGTCATCCTGTTCCTCTTCTTGAAGAAAGTGGGAATGTTGACAGTGATATCGTGGCTGGCAAAAAGATCTTGGACATTGAATCCCTTGTCGGCCATGATGCTGTCCTTTGGATCACACAGGGTGACGAGCCCAGAGCGCTCGACAATCTGACGGTCACTAGTGCTTCCAGCATAGGAGCTGGACACAAAGGAAACCAATCCCCCAGGGCTTGCACCTACTAATACTTTGACAGTATTTCTGTTCTTATACGTGGAGAATGTTGCCTGCTGTGACTTGGGATTTTTGGGTTTCTTAATTGGGCACTCAGTTCCGTCTACAATGACTCTTGTTGAAGGATATTGTCGTGTGAAGCCTGAGGGAGAAAAATACCGTACGAGTTCTTGTGGCGGCCAAATGTTTAATTCCTTCCATTGATTGTACATGAAAAATATCCAAGTGTAATAAACATTGCACACAGTGGCCTCTGAAATGTCAAACATACGAGATAGTTCAAAGTTGGTACTGTGTCGTCTGAGCTTGATGAGTGCAAGAAAAAACTGATCAGGAATGTTAATGTTCAATACATTGAAGTACAAATATTCTAAACAATAAGCAGCAGGGCCAAGAGTGTTCAGAACGAAGTAAAACTTTTCAATATTCTCCAAGCCGGTATAAAAATGAATACCAGCACTGTCATTTCTGAAATTCTCAATTGATAACATGGCATGTTTAGGGGTCTGGGTTTCTGAAGATACAAGTTCAGTAGGTAAAACATTTTCAATTTCTTCATTAATATCTAAAGACTGTTCACACTGCAGTGTTTCATTTGCTCCAACATCAAATTCTGAACAAGCAATCACACCAACATCACAACTGTTATCTTCAGACTTGCTCAAAACAGAGGTAGGTACATCTCTCTTGAAACGCTTTGCAAAGCGTTTTCTTCTAGAAGTAACACTAGCTGGTGTATCAGGCGTCCACTTGAACTGGCTAGGGACGGCAGTTTTCTTCAGAATGCGCTGCAGTGCTACTGTTTCTGGAAAGCAAAAAAAATTCATTTTCCTTTTAAAACTTAATGTGTGAAAATATTTTAAAAACAGATTGGAAAACACAAGTTTTAAAATTTAACAACTGGCCCCATAGCTTATCAGTATTTAATTACTTAATTATGTATGCTACTATGCTTGATGGCTTACATATAAAACAAGAAGTTAGCATGTCTTCTTCCAACAATGGTTACAAAGGCTTAAGAAGTAAAAAAAATCCGAAGAAATAAAAATCTATATCAGACTTTAAAACCTAAATATAAGACTAAGTGTAATGTCAAGACACTGCAAATTCAAGTTATTATTATTTATTAATTCCAAGTCTGATTAAAATTATGAAAAATTCAAGTGTATTCAATTATTTCCATCTAAATTGTTAATTGAAAATGTAACAATGGCATGAGCCAGATACAATGTGTTTCAGTAATGCAGACAGGAAATATCTAGGAAGAAATTTAAATGTTGATTTTTAAATCCATAAATTAAATGATCCCATAATGTTACAGAAGTCCTATTTTGAGGAATAGTAAAATAATCGGATATTTCCCAATTTCAGGAAATAATATGTCTTGTCACCATGATTCAAATTTTTTTTCAAAGAAATATTTCCTTAGGGCTGATGATTAAGATGATATTTTTGATCTATATATTGCAATAATGTAGACCTCTGGAGATAGGTAACCATATTATCGTGACAAAAGTAATTCAGTCTCAAATGCTGACCAAGCACAGCTATATATATGTAAAAGGAAAAATAAATAGACAATCAAATGTAGTAGAATCTTAATAGTTAAATTTTTCAAATATCAAAATTATTTTTCTAGTTTTGTAATTACTTATATTAAATCATAATATCAACCAAAATTACATTTAATTTCTTCATGATTTTACTTTGATGATTTTGCTCAAAGAGATTAATTTATCATTTAAATTCTTATTACCCAGACAAAAGGGACACTTCAGTTAAAATATATATACATAGAAAGTAATTTCATGTCTTAAAATTTATTCTCTCCTGGTAGAATATAAGTTACACTTAGTTCTTAGGATAACCTTGCATAAAACATCAACACAGTTAGGCCAATGCAAGACCTTTTTCATAAGCTTTGATAACAAAGGGTCAGGTGTCTGTTAAATTACAGACTTTAAGAAAGGTGATTAGTCATGTGAAAAACCTATGATAATGTGATTATAATTTTAACTCATGTCAATATTTAAATACAATAGACTTTTATATATGGCAAACAAAATATTGGGTACCACAGTACCCACACATTTCTTACCATGGATAATACCTTGATATTTGGATTAATTACCCATCAATTAAACTCTTTGAATTCATTACATACACATTTTCTTTCATAATTTTTCAAGAACATCAGATGTTGAAACTTTAAAACACAGGACAAATATAGGCCTATCAACGCATTGGGTCACTGACCGGAAGTTGACATACCATAAATAGTTTCACATCGACAACTGATAGTTGTGTAAAACATTGACATGTATCCAAGTAATGTAAAAAATGATTCAAGTTATTTACGTTTTTCCAAAACAACCCTAATTAAGTAGTTGCAAAATTCTTACCAACACATGTCATCGATATGTAATCTTCATCTTTGAAATGAGCCCTACAAACGTAACTGTATTGGCTCGGCGGAACCCACTTGGAAAACTTGGTCTCGCCTCTTCGAATCGCGTGAATCCAGTCATCCCGGCGTTTCTGGTCCTTTGGGATGATGTGGTCTCCGGGATGACTGCATTCGGGGACGACACAGGTTGTTCTTGGCATCAAGTGATGAAATGTTTCACCCGAAAATAATCAACACGCTTACCGCCAAACCGGAAGTTCGGCGGGACCAAGCTAAGCACAGCGCCACCTGTTTCGTACCAACGGGAAGACAACTGACTGAGGTTTCCCATTGACAAATGACTCTCAAAGAAGTAGTACGGAGTATAGTGCTGAAATAGAGCGTTTATTTACAAGTTCACATTGAAAAGCAATGATCCATTCAGCTTCGATAACCAAACACGCTGTCTGTGTACATCTATTACAAAATCAGTTTCATTGACAAAACGTATTGGCCAGTTGTTCAAAATGTTTAGCTTAACTAATAATACACCGTGTCCTTGTGAATAAACTCTTATTAAACAAACATTCATGATAATACATTCAGTTTATCTGTTCAAAATCAGGGTTATTATAATATGCTATTTATCTTTACAAAAACATTGTTCCTGCAACACAATTTGATGATAAACGAATTTATAAATAACTCAAAACAGTGTTCTTCTACAATATATATCCAGCAACAACTAACAAATCGCAAGTACAGAATAATGGAAATTGAAAAACAGGATTCATTATTGAATCGACATTCACTGACAATTAAAAACAGTGGTTATTAACCATATGGTTAATCATAAGTGATGACATATTTTCAATATGAGCACATGTGCACATATACCTTTTGCCTAGCAACGATTGTTTCAGCACGAGTTACCGTATTATGTCGTCTGTGACGTCATCAAACCATTGTTCGTGACGTCACCTAAGCGGTCCGCCGCAAAGAAAGCAGGCTGCTTTCCGTTTGTTTGAAATGAACTAGAATTGGTAATAAAGAAATTATAACCCTCGGATTTGTGTCATATGACTTTTACGAAACTCGTGCGAATTTGTGTATAACCCTCGCTCTCGCTCGGGTAATACAAAAATTCGCACTCATTTCGTAAAAGTCATAAGACACACTTCCTCAGGTAATAATCTCTATTTACTACACAAAAAGCTTACTTGGTCTATGTACAAATCAACTAAAACGTTAATATAAAAAAAGTTACATAGAGTGAGTTCAATTGGCTTTTGGGTTGTTTTGCATAAAGTGAGGAAAGAACACGCTTTCGTCTTACCATTCGTACAACTCATGAAGACATAATAAATGTATTGGTATAATATCCTCAAACTAGTGAACAGTTAATCCCAAGACGAATCAAATCTTTCAATACTCATAGCAACAACATCGCTGTCAAAGCGTGACATCTGAGTCAACCAAACTATTACCTCTTGTGACATGCTTCAAGTGGATTTTGTACGTTATTTGTTAGACAAATTTATTTTCCCAAAACATACCTAGATGGAACCCTCTCTTTAATGAAATCACAGTCAGCTATATTTACCAATGACAATGATAATGTACATACATATTCAGTAAAATACTTGCTGTAATGTTGGCGGAAAAATGAAAACATAACTCAGGTACAGATAAACAAATCTCCACACGATACTTTCAACAATTGGTAGCGTGGAATCAGATTCTGTCTGGTTATTTCAAATTCAGTATTTAACATTCTGTTTGATAGTTTGCTTTACACCAAGCTCGTTTCCACTGGCCCAACACAGTAGCTATCAACTATACATCATTGCATCAATTGCACCAAATGAATCGGTTGAAGATAAAGTGTTTAGTCTTAAAGAGCACCCTGCGAGTTGTCTGGGCTTCATAACATAAACGTTATCAATCGAATAAGTATATCTTTATTTGTTGACTTTTTCTGAAAAGTGTCATCAAGCTATCTCAAACTTTAGGAATTTGAAGCATATATAGGTAAACAAAAATAATAGGCATTCCCGCACAAATAGACCATAGTACCTTCCAATGACATTGTACTATGGCTGTCTTTGTGACTCTAGTTACCCGAGTGTTTTACAACAGGACCAAGGCTCCTAGCAGCCCTTGAGACCAAAGTTTACATGTTACAAACAAAAATTGAACATGGCTCAATATCACCTGATCTATACGATTACAGGTAACATCCTTTTTTTATCTTAGTCTTAAAATAACTCAAATAGTAGGTGTCGGTGTTCAGCGCCAATGGATCAAGTCATATTTCATTTCAATAAAGTCTAAAACACACAAGAGGACTAATAAAAGAAACTGGTCGGCAGAACCATAACAGCCCTTTTTATAGCCAAAGTTTCGGTAATATAAAAAGAAAACAGAAAATGACAGGTAACCTTCTTAGTCATCTCAGTCATCCAGGAACTAAAATAGTAGATGTCTGTGTTCAGTGTCCAGGAATCAACTCATATTTCATTTGTATAAAGTCTAAAACAGACAAGAGGACTAATAAAAGAAATTGATCGGCAGATTGAATCTCTGCAAATAACTGAGTCCAATTCACCTGCACGGCACAACTTGCGACAGTCCCAAACACTGGCTAATCTAAGTCTTGCTGCTGAGGGTCCAAATCTAGGCTAGGCACAGTGAAGTTGGGGGATGTTGCAAGGTTAATGTAAGCAACTGATTGAGACTAGCGCAAGTTGTGGCCTGCAGGAGAAATTAAACTAAGTAAAACTATACAGAAATATATACACAAATATTACATTCACGAAATCGCTTATGATTATGATCATAACCACAAAATGTACGGACAGACTGAATCTTTGGCGTTTATACAAAACCCAGAACCTAAGGTTGGGGTAAAATCACTGATCAGGATATCCAGCAATTCTTTATTTAACCGAAAATTGTAATCTTCATTGATGTTGAATACAAAGGTTTTATTTATAACATTTACACGTATTTAGTACATAATATAAGAAAGATTCTTAAAAAACAACTGAGCTTCCAGAACTTGTAATGTCCAATGTGAAAACACGATAATAATTTTGATCACGACTTGAACATCTTACTGACGTGCTTTAAGCTACACGTTAATTTAGAACCGAATATATTAACCATTTCATTATATTATAACCATATCACGCCCTTGAGTATAAAACCGTACCCATTTGATAACTAACATGAAAGTACATGTAACCTGCTTATATTGCCACAAAAGGCTGATTAATAGTGAAATACATGCACCAGGTGATTACACGGTGATACTTATCATGTGCTCATGTATATTTACATTCAGTACGCATTCTTCCGTAATAAAATAGATAAAAGAACGTGAATTACATCACGATCGATCCGGTTAACCACTGCGCTATCACGATCGATCGAAACAATACACTCATGGAGGGGAGGGGAGGTGAGTTCAACACCGCTTTCAAGAGTATTTCCCTTATACCACAGCGGCAAGTATTATTGCTTGGAGAGTGCCTGCAACACCATTGTAGCTATGCATCGCGGTGAAACCTGCAAGTATCGGCTGCAACTTGCGAACCGTGGGCGGTACCGCGCTGTAATACAATTCATTTGACCAAAAGCTTACTTCATATATGGCAGTTCTCTACTGCAGACCAAGTTGCCTAGCCCCTGGCGGGATTCGAGCTAAGGATCTCTGGAACTCTTAATCCGTAGCCGGACGCGCTAACCACTGCGCTATCCCACCCCCGTCACTCATGGAAGAGGTACAAAAACTAAAATCACTTGAAACTTATTTCATTATTAAATGAATACGGTGCGACTTTTCATGAGTATCTCTGACCATGACATCATAGATTTATCATTCCTTTCATTTGTTTATGTTTTCTGTTTGTGGAATGAACCAAAGAGCTGTGGTAAGAAACCTTTTGAACGTCTGACTGTACTTATAAGATTCACACTTGTTTAACACCAGCATCAATCTTGCTTGTTAAAAATTTACAATTCGATTTACAGTCACGTGACCAATGCCTCTGTAAAGATTCAACTGTACCTTGGGTCACTGAGCCTTACATGCTGAATAAACATGTCGGTCTGTCTGATGTAGAGTAAGTTCAAGAGGTAATGAAAGAATTTGTATCACTCATGATCATTGAATTATATCTGAGAGATATGGCTTGAAAGTACAAACCAAAGGGGAAAAAACAAACAACTGTGAAAAGTGTTTTTTTTACAACAAACATCAGTTTGATACAAATGTATAGCCTTCAGTGTGTCAAACACCCCATAATAGAACCAGGTCTTCCGTCCGTTTTACAACTCCTTTTTTCAATTATAAAGCATTGCCTTGCCATTGACTGCACAGAGAATACTAAACGACGTCTTGTTTCATAACACTTTTATGAAACGAGGGAATGGTTTGGTATTTAACGAGCGAAAGCGTAACTGCATAAATGATAAGACCATAAGACTTGCAGTGACAATATACTTTTTGAGTAAAATTTAATAATTTGTCCCTAAAAAGGCCCTTCAACTAATTCATAATTTCAGTTTATCTGTTCAATTTAATCCTGTTTTTTTAATTGACGAACCGAACGCAGATTTATGTACCGCAATACGTACCGAACCTCGGCATGGGCGTACCCTTTCGTCCCCTACAACAAGTCAAAACATTATTTTTATGTTTTAAAGATGCTTTTCAAAATTGTTGAACATTATTGTTTTAAGAAAAATTAACCTTAAATTGCACAATTTTCACACCGGAAAAACGTCTATGAACTCTGAATCAACTAAAACTGGATCATTCATACCAACGTCAGAATAATCGCCATTTTCCCTGCACTATTGGGTACAGTTTGGGGAGATATTGAACGATAGAATTAATCCCTCTCATGTCATTATCCTTTAAACCAACATGGCGGACCGTTACCGATTGATATGTCTCTTTCAGCAGTTCAAATAAACATGGATCACTCTTTCTAACTAGATTGTTTATTCGGTTAATTAGTAAATTATTGAAGAAGAGGTTTAGCAAACACTACTCAATAAATCCAACTCACTTTAGATCTTAAACACAACTGCGCTTATTCTATTTACGCTTTAATCACACACAGATAAGAATCTCCGTTACACTAGTGATAAATATTGCAAGGTTATATCAAAATCTTAATTCATTTAACATGACTGACATACATAGGTTTATCTACTGTAGTCATATTTCCTAACATTAACATTTCTTCTAACACTATTCGTTCTGCAACACAAGTATTGCCGCACATACAATAGATAACTAATATCTTTATATCTGAGATCAAAATACTTTCCATAGTACAACAGCGAGGCCTGCTAGACGTGTGGGTAGAATGTTCGTACTGTCAGTGCTTGCTGTGTGGGTTTGCAATGCCGCAAGATGTGAAAAATATCCTGATATAAAATTATGTTGTTGCTACGTTTTCAGATAAAAGAATTGACCACTCACACGCCACACTTGACTTGGTCAGTAACCTAGATTATGTCAAATCCCTGTCGCCTTATTCTTTGATGTACTGAAATAAACAGCTCTATTCAATCGCTTTGTGTTGGTCAGTTTTGCCCTTTATTTTTAGGTTTGAAGATGTTTTCGCTACTTTATTTGAATTGTCCTAAATATGACCACTTCCTCATAGCCCATAGCTTTTTAGAGGATTTTCTTGGGTAATGTTGCCTGGAGACAAAAAGGAATCTGGATAAATAGATAAGAATAAACATATCTGTCCATAACTAAGAAACATTCAGGAAACTAAAGGTGAGGTGAGGTGAAATGGGGTTTAACGCCGCTTTCAGGAGTATTTAACTTATATCGCGGCTGCTAGTATTATTGCAGGGAGAAAGCCCGCAACACCAATGTGGCCATGCATTGCGGTGAAACCTGCGAGCAGCGGCTGGAACTAGCGAACCATGGGTGGTACTGCGCTGAAACTCAGTGTAGCATTGCACCCAAACCTGACTGCGTGTAGAACAGTTCTCTACTGCAGACAAAGTTGCCGAGCCCCTGGCGGGAATCGAAACACGGACCTCCTGATCCGAAGGAAACTAAAGAAGAACCGCTGTATCATTTCGTCTTATGTGTTTTTATTGGCTCAATTTTGTATTAATTTGATTAAATATATACATACATGTATGGTTCAATGTGAACAGTTTCTTCTACTTTGAAAAATTAGATACAAGTCAAAAAATCGTTTTCGAAAATTCTTTTCTCTTTTTCTTGAGAAAATATGTTTAATAAATAGCTTCCCCATTTCGGTTAATGTCGTGTGTTTTCAAGTTTTCATCTGATTTTGAAGTAGACAGCGATTAATCCTGAAGAAAGGTTTTGATGAAGTGCAGTTCTTCTAGTATTCAAATCTCAATTCCTTTAGCGGTCTAAAATTAGTTTTCCATTCAATTTGTTGCCGTCAAACAACTTAGACAGAGAGATTGACTTGAATGTACAGTGAGTAGGCTAAAATTGCCCTAATAAGATTCAGGTAGGGAGACTCCACCTATAGCCCAGTTGGACAGCAGAAAATTCGGTGTATTCAGGATTATATAAGATTACTGCTAAGATACAAGAGTTGAATTTCACTCACTAAAGTTGATATGTTATTCTCGAAATATGAACTTATTTTGAAGATGCCAACCAGCAAAAAGGCGTTTGCTTCTTTGATAATCGGTGCTGTCGATAGGATGTGTGGCCTTGTTGGAACTAGAAACATTCAAATTAAAAATATGAAGTAGGGTGGAGCGAAAAGCGCGGGAAAAAACGTTTATTTAGTAAGACTGAACTGGGAAAAATATATACACAAACAATATATAGACACAAACACTACAGATCACTCTCGCAGAGAAAGATTAATTGTGACAAGGCGCACTTTGGATTAAACTCATGATCAGAATTACCATGAATGATCTGCAAAGCACGACGAAAAGCTGCCTGGAAATCCCCATTGTTGTGTCAAGTTTGGTTCGAATACGATGACGTCTTAAGCACGAGCAGATGTGACGTCACAATGCCTTATGAACCCGGCAAAGTGAGCGGGAAACGTTGTCGTAGCTTATGAACATTGATATGTCGGATCTCTTAGATTTAATATTTTTCAAGCATTTCTATCCAATTTACATATGAGCAATAAAAGCATTATCAAAATTAGGAAGGGGAACATAAGATGGTACGAGAAATCTTTTTTTTATCCAATTCTGGAAATACAAATCTTGCTAAAAGTCACTCAACGGCATTTTCTAGCTTTCAGATTTAACAAATAAAATCTTGAAATTATTCTCTGAAAAATTCTAGTGTGTGATAACAATTTCACATCAATGTTTCATGGAAAAAAATCATAATTCAGTCCGGACACTTTGATATTATTCGATTTTTGATAAGTAGATTTAAAAAGATAAACTGTCATTGAATTTATGAAAATGGGGTCTTGTTCCTCATGAAATGTTATGATAAATACAATGACAATATTTTCAAACAATTATGTGACATGCACACCTTTTAACAAATCATTTGTTTGTGGAGAGAATTATTAGCGGTGTCGCCTCTGCACACATTAACTTAGGTAAATAATGCAATATTACTTTACATACAAACTATCATCTTATATTCTTATAAAAATATGGTAAATGGCATCTTAAAATTCTTTTCTGATAGTTTAATGGCCATTGTTGATAACTGCATGTCAAATTTTTAAAGAAAATTATCACGAGGTTGTTTGAAAAGTAGGTTTTAAACGGTGTCGGCCACTTTCATGTTACAAGATCTTGTCTCGACTCAAAATGTTAAACAATGTTTAAAAGTATGCAAATGTGGTCTTGTTTTTCATATTACGTTATAACAAATACAATTATAACACTTTGAAACAAATATTGGACAATGTTTTAACAAATTGTGTGTTTGTTACAGAGAGAAGAATGTCGCCCTTTATGGCCGCTTCACTCAACAAGTTCACGGACAGACATTCTCAGTGATTAGAATTGAGATTTTATTTGTTTAATTTGATTTAAAAGTGTACAAATGTATATTTGTTCTTCATATTTAGTCAAAAGAAAGACAATGAAAGTATTTACAAGCAGATATCTTTTACTTTTTTATAAATTTGTTCATTCAACAGGTTTCGGGTTTTTCCCATGATTAAAAATAAACAACTGTGATAAACAAGATAAACTATGATAAATATAACATGCTAATATGTCTAACTAAAAACTTTATTCTCATTTACAAATTTACAAAATATACAAACAATATCAACTAACTTTGTTCAGTCTGACAAGACCTGCTGAATGAGATGTATTTTCCTGTCAGTGACGCAGATCTCGCGGCCACTGACCAGTCTCATTCTTGTAGCAGAGGCGTCGTTGTCTGAACAAACGTTAAACATGGGGAAAACTTCTTCCTTCATCTGCAGATCTACTTTACACAAGAGTTGCCCCCTCTCCACGTCTATGAAGCCCACCCTCCCCCTCCCCACATCCAGCACCAGCCCGAAGGTGAGGGTGAACTCTACACCAGGTGTGGGGAGAGACAGAGAGACACACTCACCAACCTGATGTCTCCTGTAATCCTGATCTATCCTCCACACCTGGATACAGAGACGGTCGGGGTGATCGTCACAGATGTCCCTCACAGACACACAGACGGAGTCGGGGGGAAAAGAAACATACAACCCCTCGTCCACGTTCCTCCTCCCCTGTGTTAACCCCATCTCAAGCAGGGGTAACAGTAACACGCCTCTCTCCCTCCATGTCAGTGTGGAGCTGGTCTCCCAGTAGGAGGGGTGAGTAGTGAGAGGGGAGGGGGAGGGAGGGACGGGGACGGGACTGCTACAAGTCCCATAGAACCCCGAGAACTGACCCGGACTCTCTCTGTCTCCACTTTGCTCCAAGTTTGTCAGGACTCGACCGAAGTCTTCAACTTGTAGATCCGCGTGTACTCTCTCTGAGTTGAGAATCATCGCCCGGCCTGAAATATACAAGTTTATTGTTATTAAACATTTACAAATGACATCTTAAAATGTTTATTTTTGTATTTTAAACATTTTGATGTAAGAATAATTGGTAATTGTCAGGATTTTTTAAAACTTTGTTTAACCGCTCGAACTAACAAATTGTTAACATTTTTGGAGCTTAATGTCGACTTTATTAACAAATTATATCATCAAAACATATACAAATGACATCTTAAAATGTTTATTTTTATATTCCAAACATTTTGATGATAAAAAATTTCATAATTGCTTCAAAAAATTAAAATTTTGTTTAACCGCTCAAACTAAGAACATGGCTGACATTTTTCTAGAGCTGATTTTCATGAAAATAAACAATTATTGTTATTAAAACATATACTAACGGCATCTTGAAATGATTATTTCAATGTTTGGAATAATTTTATATGAAAATTATCGATCTTTGTGACAAAAAATATAAACTTTGTTTCACTCGGCAATACACAATAAATCTACAGTTGATTTTACCGACAGCCTGTTTTCAAACTGGATCAGTTTTCATTGAGCGCAGGACAAACTATTGTTATCAAACTTATAAAAATGGCATCTTAAACTGTTTATTATACTATTCCAAATACTTTGATCACAAAATATTTCGTAATTGCGAAAAAAAATTAAAACTTTGTTTGGCCCTCAAACTGAAGGATAATTGAACTGCTTTCTCAGAGCTGAGAGTCGCGGTCTGTAATTAACAGCAATTATTGTTGAAATTTGTTGTCTCAATATGTATAAATGGTATCTTTAAATGTTTATTTCACTTTTTCAAATAATTTGATGAAGAAATATTTAATATCCGGATTTCTTTTTAAATTTTTTGTATACTGACAAATTAGCTCCTTTTCGAAAGCTTATTGTCCTGTTATAAACACGTCTTGTTATCCAAACATAAACAACTTGAAATGTTCACTTCATCACTATATATTATAAACATCACTGGGGCAAAAACTTTGTTTCATTCTCTAATTTCCAGTTGGCTTTGTTTTGCCGACAGCTTCTTTTTTAAAATGAATTCTGACGTTTCCGACATATAAAACAATCACTGCATACCTATTATATTAAAATGATAACTAAGAATTCATATTTTAAAAAATAGAATAGAGTTGAAATTAAATATATGAAATATATGAAAGTTGTTACAATTATTCACAACTTTTTTCTGATCATTTTTATAGATCTGACTGTCCTGTAAATTAAACTTACCAACATATATGAATGCTAATTTTTAAATATTGACTTTATTATTCACAATAATTTTTTTTAAAATATGGGATATTTGCAAAATATTTGCCGCTTAAACTTATTAATAATTCAGCTTTTTTCTCAGTTTTTTCAGAGTGTCAATTTCTAATATCTTTGTTTTCAAATTTCAAATCACTCATACACGATATCTTAGGGCTTTAAATGAAGTCAATATTTTCTCCAAATAGATACAAAGGGCATTTTAAAATGTGGATTTCAAGATTTTAAGACTGTTTTGATGAGAAATTCATCAATAATTGTGACAAAAAACATAAACTTTGTTTCACTCTCCAATATTTGCAGTTGATTTGCCGCCTGCGACGCTTCTCAAAATAGATAAGTTTTCAAGATTAAACAAATTGTTTGTAATTTGTACACAAATAAATGACATCTTCAGTTTATGCTTCACTTTGCTGAAATATATTGATAATGTTATATTTGATAATTGCAAATTCTTTCTAAACCTGTGTATAACTGTCAAACAATGAAAGTAACACAAATTAACTCAATTTCAAGAGCAAAGTAAACTCCGTCTGTTTGTTTTCCCCCCGAATTTATACCAATGTCACCTTGAAACGTACTGTATATTTCAAAAGTTCAAAATAATACACCATATCAACATTATTATTCATCGCCACAAAACTTTGCTTACGGGTCACTTGACAATTCAGTTGATTTTGACGACAGCTGTTATTTTCAATAAATGAGTTTTCATTAACCCTATACTGCTTAAAGTTATATAGACGACTCTACGCGTCCCGAGGTTACCAAATGTCGGCAATATGATTGTTTTAAAACATCAATTTTCAGTATATTATTATTCATTTCATTAGATAAACATTTGAATGTAAGTAGTGAGTAAGAAATTTTGCTAAGATATACAAATAATAGATCCATATAAGAAACTGGCAAAATATTTGTTTCAACATCAATGTTGACTCTCAAGTTGAAATATAGGAAGCGCCAAAATATCTTATACTGTATTCATAAACTATGAGAAACAACCAGACAATTAAATTATGATGAATATTGGTACATTTTAAGTGAATTTCTAAGTAAATGTTTAGATACTTATAATATATCAAATGACATTGGTTCCATCAGTTTTGATCAGATTTGACCATTGTTCGGACACTTTTTACATTTTCCTTTATAAGGACTAGTAATGCTTTGATTTAACCAATTAAGGTACACGAAACATTGAATAACATTCGACTAAAACATTAACAAAGTGATTGATTATTAACACATACGGTTGAGCGCTCAGGGAGTTTTAGCGCCAAATGTCTACAAAGGTGACCGTGACGTAATAATTCTGTTATGACGCATGCGGCAGGGTTGGGAGAACTTAACATCGGAAAGCATTCTCTGTACAGATGACAAACTATTTCATGTTTCCTAAAAACTTTGATATTCTTGTACATGGACTACTCACTACATGTATTGGGATGTCTGATATTTTAAATGAAGATTAGTCAATAAGAAACATTATTTTCGGATAATTGACAAACAATTCTGCATTTTAAGATGGAAATCCAAAACAAATATTGCTTTAAGATAGTTTTGGTTTGCTGACATTTACTTTCAACAGATTATCTTTTAAAATACAATGTTTCGAAGTATTTGAATCGATACAGTGTCTGAACCTCGGCCACCTTGACCTACTGCTTTATACGCCTTTCAAACCATCTGAGGAATTACTTCTTGAAATTATTCTCAACTTTTTTTTATATAGATACCAAAGAGCATTTGCTTTTATTCCAGTGCACATTATTATGATTATTTCCCCCCTTAAACAATTATCGACAAAAACTTCTATTTCCGAGAAACAATACACGCCAGCCAATCAAGGACGAGAGGCACTAGTGCACGCTTTTACGGTTTAAATTGGCTATTTTAAGGTTTACGAGGACTTATGCATTCACTTAATCTATCTTTCTATCGATGCAATGAAATACTTAAAATTCTTTACAATTGACCTGCAATCAACAATGAAAAACTTTTGACAGCAGCTGTCGGCTTGGACATATAAAAAATCTAAGGTTAGCTGTGCACAAAACGGAAATCTTATAGACAGTTGAACGCGGCTGAACAATTATTACGTGCAGCTGTTGAATTTACCTAAACTCTGAACTGAGAATAAAGAATGAATTATGCGTTATGAAAGCAATGTTGTAAATAAACCGATTTAATAACATAGCATTAGCATTGCTATTGGATTGACCGCTTTGGATTTATTGTAACGTAACATTAAATACTTCCGGTCTCTAAAAATCCACTTTACTACCTGAATACGTAAATATTCGTTCAATAACTTAAGGGGTAGATTACTTGAGTGAGGATCTTGAATAAAATCGAGAGATATGCAGTATCTGTGCATTCGTTGTGTGAACAAACTATTGGTGTGCACTAGTGCGTTTAAGTGTAAAATTTGTCATTCTTTTATGTCCTTACTTCAAATGATTAAAAGGTATTCACACAAATGTGAATTTTGCTTGTTACATGATTATTTCATTAACAACTATACGGATGATCAGGTTTAGTAATGAGATGTTTAGACTATCTTAAGATAATATATTTGGCATAAACTAATGATTATTGGGGAAAATAACATAAATAGGCAGCTAAACACCCTTGATCGACTTGTCGCCAAACTGAAACTGGCACTGGTCTCGGTAAGTAGACAGGTAAATTGCCGCGAAGACTTGGCAAATTATACGGTGATACCCAAATAGTCAGACGAAGGTTCCATTTTCTTGATGGGTAACAGCCTCTGTAAATATATTTAAATTAAGTGTCTGACAAGTGAGGTGTCTGACAAATGAGGCGCCCCCAATTCTACATCCTTGGAAAAAGTTGAAAAAGTTGTTTAAGTAATAGATACATGATGACACAAGGGGTGTATACGAAATATCAGCGAGCTATCATCTCACGCCGAATCAGAAGGTCGGAAATAACTGTTGGTGATAAATTCGTGACGTAGTAATTACAGGTTGACTTTTCTTGATACATGATTTATCATTGCGTAAAGATCAAAAGATAATAAGCCGCCCATTGGATAAACTGTAGGTGGACAGTTAATGCTTTTACAATCGACAGCTATAATGAACATTTATTTTCATATCATTTGAATTGACCTTAGACCTTAGTGTTCCATGACAAATCAAGCGATCAGATTTCTGTACGATAATTACTTCATTTGAATTTTCTAAATCATCTTTCGAAAAACGTGCTACTGCCCCTTTGTTCATGAGATGGACAAGACATGTCAACTCAGATTTGTGTCACAGATCAATTGAAAGTTTTCCGTGACGCAGGTGAATTCCTGTATTCAGTTTTTACTTTCAACCTGTTTGTTTTTCACTTTAAATGCGTTTAATGACCAGTTTGATATTTGTTTAAAAAAGTTAAGAGTCAAATGTCTGGCTATCTTTAAATTTTGGTCGCCTCTCGCCACTGAACGGAGTCTTTTCCTTTGATCTCTTGCTACAAGCCTCAGTGTGCAACAATGTTGAATTATATCCCAAGGTCGTCCGCCCTAAAATGCACCGTCGTTCATGATTACCGAAAGAGAACCTGGACAATACGTGTTGTGACGTAATAGGTAACGGCGGAGTTTTCTAATAACATATTTATCAAAGGGAAACAAGCCGCCCATATTTTATTATTTGGTTTTCCGTACCAGTTCTGAGGTGAGGTGGTCGTTAATTACCAGACGATGCAATATAAAATGAATATTAACTATTAACCTTTCTGTAATACATTTGTCAACATATTTTCGAGTGAAGATATGATCCATCTAATTTGAGTTCAGAGTCGCGACTTGGGTCTGACTGTCAGTATCATACCCATGCAATGATCGGTTTTCAAAGTGAAAGTCGGCATTCCATACATTTCTTACCTACAGTTTTGCATAGAATAAGAAATATATTATTTAAATAGACACGAGTGTTTGAGTGATTGAGTGCGTGAGTGAGTAAATCAGGACAATGTTTTAGCAACTTATAATTAACATTTGGATTTAATCATCATCTTTTCACAGGCAAAAATTTGAATTTATTTGTCAATAACTTGATGGCAGAGTTATTTGAGTGTAGTACCTTTATACCACATGCCGATTTGAAGTTTGAACACTGTATTCAGATATTAACATCTAATTGTCAAAGGTTAATTATTTTGATTGTTATAGGTGGTGAGATTGTTTGAGGTTTATGCTGCTTTCAAAGGTATTTCACTTATATTACGGCTGCTAGTATCATAGCAGGGAGAAAGGCTGCAACACCATTGGGCTATGCATTGCGGTGATACATCTGGGCATCGGCTTAAATAGCCAGCCCTAAAATTCAGTGTAGCATTGCACCCAAACCTTGCTGCGTGTAGAACAGTTCTCTACTGCAGATAAAGTTGCCAAGGCCATTGAGATGTTTTTATTTGAAAATAACAACCTAACCTATGTGTAAACTGTTGTATTTAACTACTATAAATCTTGTCAGCTCAAGTTATTCATTGAGTTAAATAACAGATATAATATGCATTGCCACACGTAAGGTCATTACTCCAATAACTTATTTCATCACAAAAGGGCACATCTCAGGTTCTGTTTGACGGATTTCTGTACAGTAAGAACAAGGTAAGGCAGACATGCACACACTGGCGATGTGTCTTTAACAGCATGCTCTGGCAAGTGTAAGTGAGAGATTGTTTTATAGTACTTGGTAAGCGACGATGAAGTTATACAAATGGAAAAATCAAATAGTGGGCAGGTACGGCTTTAACGGTGTTTATATTAGTATAGAGAACCTAGACTGTTTCCAAAGTTTCAATTTTATTTCAACGAATTGTAATTGCTTTCATTGTTGATTCAACTTAAAATTGCTAAATAAATCAGACAAGTGTTCATTTATGCCTACGACATTGTGAGTATCATCGATTTTTTAAGATGTAGCCTTTGTGTTTATATTACCCTGTGGAGTTTGAATCGCAATCAGCCAACTAAAAGAGATTTATTTTCATAACTTAAACTTTAAATTTTAATAACTATCTTGTTGGAAAGTGAATATTTTGAAATAAACCAATTTATGACTTTAGGTGCTTACTTTCTATATAATTCAAATTAATATTTTGCACGTAATTGCAAACATGTTATTACATAAATTCCTTAGAAAGAAATACAACAAAGAAAATTAAAAATGTCATTTGAAAAGTTGATTTTCTTAAAGAATTGAAAAAATTGAAACGTCAGACAAGCTAACCAGCATAGAAAACAAAATGGCTATTAAGTATAAGATTATTATCTGAATTTTTAAAAAAAATGGTTATAAATTCATATTTGTTTCCTTCAGAAATATTTAGATCTATATTTTTAAAGTTAAAATTGATTTTTTAAAATTTCAGCTGAATGTAAAATAATATTATCAATCAAGTTAGTCCTTAAGTCGTTATATGAACATACCTTGTTCTATGTGACAAAGACACGATCGATAAATACAATAGTCTATATTTCTTCATCGAAGAATAAAAGGAAAGTAGGCCTAACTCTTCCTCGAATGAAGTTACCTAGAGCAAGGCTATAGTTAAAAGGAGGCAACCCGACTTGTTCTAACCATATTTCACTGTGAAATACAAATAAATCATACACTTTTATTCGGGTCAGTCAAAATATAAATCAGTCAATAATGTAACTTAATTTTCCATGGAATGATTTTAAAGTTTTGAAGAGCGTTTCTCATCTTTATTCATCAAAAGAATTTTCGAAAAATTTAGATAATCATTTAGAAATTATCCGATAGTTTCGACGGTCAATGATGATTTGACTCCTCAAGGCAAGTTATAAATGAAACTTTTTATTGCAAAAAGTGTATTTTACCCCAAATAATGTTCATTTATTAGTTCTAACTTTTCTTACATTTGAAGTCTTATCAGGGTATGATATAATACTGAAAAACCAAATCTGTTAGTAGTTCAAGTGGTGACAATAGGATTTCAGGCATGTGATACAGTATCTTAGTTCAAATTAAACTATACTGAGCTTTTTCGTTTTCGAAACATAAGCTGAGTAAAGTTTAACAATATTTCTATCATGTTACATTTACCTCAGCAATAATCAGCATTGGTGTAATTTAAATGTGAAACTCACTTTAAAAAGTAACTCAATTTGCCCTTAGATCAAATGACTTCAGTTAAAAGTTGGGCCAAAAACATCTTGGTTCCAATTTATGCACCTATAAGCTTTGATTTCTTTAATTAAAATCTATTTACCTGAATAGATAAAAGGGTATTTCTATTTTGGCAATGTAGGAATTCCAACACCATGAATAATATTATTAATGTTGATAACAATATTTAATTTATGCCTATATTAATTTCCAATGTCATTTAGATTTTTTAATTAGATATTTTGTTACTTTTTAGACATCATACTTAAATAATCATATTTGTCAATATTGTTTTGAAATATGATAATGAAAGAAGACGCTAGTATGATTAGATTATATTACTTACTGTCAGTACTTGAAGACAGTGAAAATTGTTAAAATGAGTTGTTGTTATTGTGATTTGTACTGACCTTTGCCTTGATGAGGCTGAGAGACCAATGGCTGAGTTTTACATTAGTTTTTATCATAATGAAAAACTTTCACAATATTGTTTGTTTCATATTGCAATAAATTTTTAGTGCATGAGTTGCTACACTCAGATTATCCTAAATCAACTGTAAATGTTTAAATAAATTAGATTTCAAGTAAATAATTAAAAATGTCAATAAAGTCCTATGTCAGAGTGATAACATAAACCTTCTTTCGTGTATAAAAATTTCCCACTAATAAACAATTGGATGAATGCAATAGATTTGTAAAAATAAAGACACTTAATTTAAGGTTTTTTTCATGTATACTAACTTCTGCATTGCAGTCTTCCAATTTATGATGAATTAAAATACAACTTCAACACACAGGAAATTAATGGATGTTATTATCACATACAAATAAATATAATGATATCCTATCCTCTTTACCATGGCGGGATTGATTCCAGTCAAAATGAGCTATTCCTTCACGATTGCCCCTATTTAGCTATTGCTAGATCTGTGATTGTGATTTTAGTTCTCTATTAATGTATTTTGAGTAATCCTCAAAACATAAGCTTCGCAACACAAATAAGTTTTTTAAAATACTTGATTACACAATATTGAAGGCTCAGCCTTAAAACTAAGTTCAGCCCTATTTGTACCGCTTAAAAAAACCCGAATTGGCCTTTTGACTAACAGCCATTGGCTGAATTGTATCCTTGAGGCCCAATGAGGGGTGTACATCTTGATTTCACAATGTCAAGGTTGTTAACTTTACTCAAAATCAGTTATGTTGTCTTTTGAATATATGCGGAGGTCTTTACTACATGATTTTTTAAAATATATGCGGAGGTCTCCACTACATGATTTTCCCTATGTGAAACCTTGCAAATTAGCGTACTATACACAGACGGCCGCCTCATCGCCTCGACTTTAGGGAATGCACTTGTATGGCACAGCACTGGTCAAAACACTGCTTTGTTGTGAATATTATCGGTGATCTGTTGCTTGAATGGACTGATGATAAACTGTTGAGAAACGGTTGTAAGTGTAAGCGCAGTCACTCGACTGACGCCATCTTTATTGCATTTATGAACAAAAATCAAGTTGTAACACTTACTTGGCAGTCATTATTTTTTACGCAATTTACAAATAATTAATGTCACAAATCATAATGAAACGCTTTTGATCAAAATCGTAACGCTAAGGTCGATTGTACGAATTCGTATGGTTACAAACGTGTGTGAAATCAGGCCCTGTTCAGTAGCGTCGATTGCGGGTCAGCATTAGGAACGCAGGCAAGCATGCACAATGATTGCAGAGGTACAATGACTTGTGCGCTGAGCGCTGAGAGCTAATTTTACTGAACATGGCTACTTGACGATTCTTGGAAAACAGTCAGCTGTGTCCTGGGAAATGTGTGGGTTGTTAAGAAAATAGAATGATCACTCAATTCTTGAATGCAACATGCAACAGTGTCCATCTCTTAAACTTCATCCTTTTGTTGGTCATCTTTATCACAACAAAAATGAGTTGTTAACCCAAGTAGGCATAATTACCCAATCTTGTTTATGATGTGTCAAAGTTGTCTTATTACTATATGCCTCTTATCTGTGAATAAAAAGTGGCTAAATTAATATATATATGTACAATAGTAATTTTCTGCCAAATGTGGGCATGCTCATTTTCGTCCAGCTGGTAAAGGCGGTTTGGCGGGTGCGTAATTGAATAAATCAGCTCACCTTGAACAAAAATATCTTCATATTCAGGGGACCCTTTGTGTGTTGTTTAACCAAGTTAATTATCCTCATAGGGCATACTTCACATTCCATTTGCCGTATATAAGATACCTGTACACAGGTTTTCAACCTTCCAGAGCATATTGTGTTCAGGAGAAGAAAATGGAAACTGGTTTCAAGGACATGGTCCCCTATGTCCACTTTAAGGGTCACAGAGTCACCAAATCTACAATTTATAATGCTTTCTGGTCAATCCGTCTGTACACTGTCTGTATTCAGCCTGCTACGGCCTTAGGTTCTGGAGAAGATTTAATGTGCTTTCAGAGCAGCCTGGCATCTATATTTGTAGGCCGCCCGGCCCTCAGTGGGTGTTATAGAGTCACTAAGTCTACATTTCATTATCTCATTAGGTTTAGGTACTTGTAAACAAGATTCGAGTTCTCTAATGGTCATTGAGAATAAGTAAAGGTTCCGAACAAATTCCACAAGCCATTGAGCTTGTTCCAGCCTGCAAGTCTCGGTGATATCTAGAAGATATTTGTCTGTTCTTGACAAATACCAGGTTAATCTCATTTCATAGATAGAAAGTTCATATTTTCACGAGTGGCGCTGGTTGCATTTACATTAAGTCACCTGCAGAAAACCGGTACAAGACTTCTAAGTGACGGCAATGCAATGTCCTGATGACGTCACTCGAGTACTCATTTACCTGCAGAACAGCTTCTAAGTGACAGCCAACAATTGCTGTCACACTCAAGAGGTTTTGATTAACTCTAGTATTCACAATGCAACATTAAAAGTTTAAAAAGCATATCATAGGTGATTATATGAAGTTTCCTTGCACTATTGCAACACATGAATTTAAATATCAATTAACTAAATAAATGAAAATTATTATTATTATCTTAAATCTTAAAATCTTAGCCTTGAGTTTCAAATATTCCATCCAACTTATTTGTTTGTACGTTAACTAAACTTATGGCTGAAGGTTATCCATGACGCCATTTTATATTATGATGAATATTAATAACAATGCCCTTGTGACAAAGGGCAATTGCCTTAAGGGCCAGATTTTCTTCTTTTACACTGTACCAGGGCTCCAGATTAGATGCTATCTGTGTAAAATACGCACAGATATGCAATTATGTGCAAAAAAAATGAATTCATAGAGTGACAGATATGCATAACTTTCCTAGAATACGGGTCATATATTGATTACATGCTTACTGAATTGATCTGAATGATCTCACTATTATCATAATCGATGTTTAAGGGTGACTTTGTTATGATGCTAACCCTCAAACAGTGTAACTATTTTTATCATTGAGTGCCAGAAGTTGGGGCATAAGAATAAATGCATTTATTATGTGTCATAACACCTTCGAGTGTTTTGATTGGCTGATACATGAGTTTTGACGTTACCGGTACTACTTTCATCAGCTAGATCTATTTCATTCATGATTTCCATTCATAAGTTTTCGTTCCTGAGCACACGAAAAACGAGAATTTTCATAATATATTCGAATACAACTTAATTTTCATTGTGGCTTCATGCAAAGCTTTTCTTTCCTTTAATTACTGAAATGTCCGTAAATGAATAGAAAAAACGATACAATCTAAATAAGTAACACAAATTTTTTGCTAGAAGGTCTGTCGTGACTCATGACAGTCATGTAAACAAAGATGGCGTCACCTGTAAAAAATCAATTAATTGGTCAAAATGTGTGAAAAAGTTATTGAACGAGTTGCGAATGTTATTCGGCCTTTGAACACTTTCAGCATATATGTTGTCAAGACTTCTCAGGGGGAAAAGCAAGTACCTACATATAGACTTACTGTTTTTCCTGTTTCGCAAAGCGTTGCCGTATTGTTTACAGTGACTTGTCCTTTTATCTGATGAAGAATAGTTGCAATTGAATGAAAAGTTTCTTTACCAGTTCACAGTTTTTAAGACATAAATTTCAATGTTATTCCCTTTAGGGGCCAAATGTTACGTGTGTCATTCAAAATGTGTCTTGTTAATCCGTTGTTTCCGAACAGTTCTCCACGTCACGACCCGTCTGGAGTGACGGCCGACTGACGTAGAGCCGAGATTTAGGTCACGTTTATCAGTTCAAAATGTTGACAGTTTTCGCGTGTTTATGCTGAATTACAGATTTGTAGCTGAAACCTAGTCTTTAAATGAAATGAATTAAATGATCTTTGCTTTCAGTTGTAGTTTATTTTCATCTGTTTCTTTATCAAATGTTATGAACTACATTACACTAAAGCAGCGTACGCTTTCTGAAGTGAAGGGGTCGACATTCCAATCACAAGTATAATGTATTAATCCGCGTTTTGCGTTTCTCTATAGGGAAGCTAAATTTTACTTTAATTTGACGATGTATTCATTGTAAAAAACGTGGGTAATAAATAGGATACAAAACTCGTTCGCCTTTCATATCAAGTTTATGTCCCTCGTGAAATAATTTTATTTTGTCACTCGCCAAGGCTCGTGACAAAGCAAAATTATTTCACTAGGGACATAAACTTGATATGAAAGGAGAAGCTCGTTTGATATCCTATAAATTTCTTATAACAATGAAACTTCAATTTACGCCGGATTTGGGACATGATTTCATTCTGCATTATGAATGAACCAGAATTTCCCATTAACATGATACAATATCTCAAAGGGCACGATATACAGTGTTTCTGTTCTCTAAAATTTGACTGGTGAAAAATATGACTGTCCAGTTTTTTAAAAGACTGTTGAACATGATGTCCAATAAAAAAAAAAGAAGAAAAGTTTTCAACTTTCACCCATTAATTATGGTGGTAAAAATTAGTCAAGTTTGGAAAACCCCTGATTGCTTAAATAGAATGTTATCATTAAGTGTGTGAGATATAATCATTCAGATGCTTAAAGCTGAATTAATTGTTTTCAGAGCCAGTGGTTACGTTAACTGTCTATGAAAATTGAGGCAATTTACCGACAAATTCTGAATCAAACACATACACATTCAGATAACTTAACATGAGTTCACTGTTCTTGGTGACTGGTTACGTTAAAGAAGAGGCGAAACTCATAATTTTGATTATTACAAATTATCTCTATTCATATCACTTCTAAGAATAAAAAAAGCCCAAAAATTTGAAAATATATGCTTTAATTCGACTACTAGGACACCTGTTTTGGATAACCGTCTAATCATCCTGGCGAAAGCTTTGACAAAATCATCAAAGTATGATTCGAAGCCATGCCCAGTGTACCGTGTTCGCAGTCAGCTGAAACTCCAGCTCTTTGATTTTCTCTGTAACTAGTTACGTTTACTGTCTACGAAAATTCACTTCTATTCTTTCAATAGAAGTGAAAAAGTAGACAAATCTTTTGGAGGAAAAACATTTACCCTAAGGCCTAAGTGATGGTAGAGAAAGAAAGTTTTATTTATTGATAACATTTAATGTACATGAAAAAATGTAAATGTCTGGGATTCTGTAAAGCCATCGGATATGATGACTATATAGTGATAACTTACAGTTATGGTGTTGACAAAAATAACCTAGTGTAGTACTATATTTACCAAGCACAACAGTCCAGTTGTCCCCATGTTTCAACCTACACAGCACCAGGTCAGCAGCAGATCTGGCTATCATCCCGTCTTGCCAGGGTAGACTGTCATCTGGACAATACAGAAAGGTACAAAATATCATTCAGTAAAAGACAAAAGGGTTTTATTTAAGGGCCTTTTAATAAAATAGAGCCATTGGCTCTGTCGCTCATATCGCCACTATTACTCATTTTACAAATGGTCACAGAGTCATAATTTTGGAGCCATAAGGTCAGCAAATCTATAAATTAGAATCCCCATCAGCTGAGTTTGCACACAAAGTTTCAGCTTTCTAGACCTTATGCTTCTGGAGAAGAAGATGAAAATAGGTTTTTAGGGTGTGACCCTTCACAGGATCACAAAATCTGGAGGTAAGAAGACACATCAGTAAAGGAGTCTTTGCACATGTTTTCAGCTTTCTAGTCATCTGGAGAAGAAGGTATACTCTAAAATCATTTATTTTCGCGAGGTGTTATTTTCGTGCAAACATAAAAAATGACTGATTCACAGGGTTTGATTTTTGCGCATATCGACTTTCATAATCAACTAGGTTGAGAAGTTTATTGTTACAAAACTAGTATAAAAAGGTTGCATGTACATTTTACCTCATTTTACCGAATTCTGTATACAGGATGGCATTACGGATGTGGTTAAAGAAGGCACCTAAACCCAAGATACCCGGGCTCCCAGATCCTAGTGACACAGATGACTGTGACTTGTGATGACTGTGTTTGCACAACAAACAACATATTGGCGTACTTGTGAGAGCTCTAATTAGTGACTCGTCATTAATGAACGAACCAAACATTCCTGTGAGTAATAAAATGTGTCAACCAATTTATTTGTCTGTTATTGTTTTTCTTCACGTTCATGACCATAATATTTTGCGATTTTTTGCACGAAAAGTGTGAAAACCCTGCGAAATATAATGATTTAACAGTACATGAGATTTTAGTCAAGTAGTCTGAACACAGATTTTCAGATTTCCTTAGTCAATGTTTCTACTAATTTTACTGATGGACAAATGGACGCCTTGCGACATACCAATCATGCCATAAGCCTTTTCAGGCCAGATGACAAACAAACACCACTGAATGCAAGAAACAAACACCCCTGAAAGCAAGAAACAAACACCACTGAATGGGAGAAATTATCGTATAAGAAAGAACTGAACCTCAATAACAAGTTTCTCCCATACAACAATTGCTCTCCTTGGAAAAATACTCTTAAATGGAAATTATTTTGCCTCTTCTGCCATATATTACTTAGCAGTAATATGATAGCTCTTAGGAATGATAAACCACAAAACTTTACCACAAAGGTGCATAAATGGTCAAAATTACAAACTCAGATAATTTCACAGAAATACAGCCTTCCAAAAGTTACTCAAATTTGTAAATCATTAAGCTATAAAATACTCCTTGAGGAAATTTAGAGTGAGTATAAGACAAAAGAAATAATATCACCTAATGTTAGAAATAGGACCAAAAACTTTTGCAATTAAAGTATTTTACCCTTGAAAATAGTAGAACATTCCAAATCATAGATGTAAACAAACTTGAGAATAGAAATAATTTACACAAATATTACCTTGAATAGATGAAATCCTACTCTGAAAGAATCTTTATACATATTTCACAGATAGAACAATAAAATTATTTCCTGAAGAATGATTTCTCCCAATATGTGAATTGTTGAAGTTGAGCCAACATAAACCATGTGTTTCTCGCGCAGTGTTTGCATTGTAATAAATTGCCAGTTGGCCATCAGGGCCTGCAAGTTTTAAAATCTACAGGCCCTTGATAAAACCTGCAGGCCCATAATACTATTGAATTAAAGTTCAAACGAGAAAATAGAAAAAAAAAGTATTGAATTCAGTTATCAGGGGAAATCTGCTGGCCAAAATTAATTTATTTGTGTGCTACTTTCATTGTATTACGGTATCTATCAATGGAATAATGAAAAATGTTAGTTGAAGCAGAAAGCTGCATGGAATTCCAAACTCTGTGAATAAATTCAGGAACTGTCAACCAAAGACAAACAAAGACAACAAATATTGGTTGAATTATGAATAAGTTGCAACAGTTACTTACCGTCTGTAAGGGAGGGTTGTATCAGGGATTTTTTTGTGGAAAAATTGAAATAACAAAAAGAGATAAAATAATGAAATTAAAATATAACCATCAGATAAATATAAGCTGCAGTTTTGTAAATTGTAAGATCATATAGTAATAAATGTGTCTTCAAAAATACACTGATAAAACCCGACCTAAAACTGAAAGTTCATATCAAATCTGCAAAATACAAATGAACACAATTGGCAATTGACAACTGAAAAGCTAACTGGATTAGTTTAGTTCACAATCAACAAGACCCACCACCAGAGTAATCAATTGGCCAAGATGTCATGTCAACAATCTGTGTACTTTTTAGCAATCTTGAGCTGATGTCACGAAATCTGCTTTGCATAGACTCCATCAAATTCCTCACACTCAAAGATGGGTACCCAAAGTTTCTTTTAAGTTCTTCCCCCTCATAGCAACGCTTGACAGCCATATGAACTTGGTACACTTCTGATAGGAATGACCAGGCCTGTTGGAATCTAATTTTATGTTCAGTGAACTTCAGTGATTAAGATGTATGTTGCACAAATAATATCCAGGACTCAATTTAGAATTTTGTTAATTGTTCTTTTGCAGCCTCATACTTTGAAACATCACAACTCAATTTATTTTTACTGTGTGAAGGTCATTTCAAAACTCCCAATATCACAAGGCTTCCCGCGGGTCCAGCAAGATATATTAGCGAACCCTATATCTCAGAGAGGATAGTTTTAGCTGGTGTTACCATTCATATGCGCATTACGCTTAAATACCAGGAAGTAAAACGAAGTTAACGGCAAATTTTTAATTTTAAGGGAGAATCTACGATTTATAATGATAACCTGTCAGACATATTTGAGTTAAAAAAAAAACAATAAAAATTTAGAAGATAATTTACACAAGGGCCTTCAAATAATTGAAACTACCGTCCCGATGCAATTTCTGCCGGCCTCGGGCCCACGGGCCAGCGACTATTTCGAACACTTATCAGCGCAGGGCATCATCAAGCAAGAAGCGATCGTTAACAAAGGGAACTAATTACCAGCATTTAGGCCTAATGCTTACTGCTATAGAAACAAGTATAGAAGTAAGCACAGCTCACATACCCCCACTTCAAACTATAGTCTGGCTTTCTTGAAAGAAAGTAAAATGGTACGTTTCACTGACATAAAAAAATATGTGAACATGTTGGTCTAACCCTCAAAAGGCTCATATAGAAATCATGGTTGATAAGTGTATGAAGTTTGGTGAAGATAGCATGTATAGTTTGAAAGATATACTCCGGACAAAGGACTCTGTCACCGTTTTAGTCATGTTTCCATGGAAACCGGAAAATAAAAATCATTTGTTGGTCTAACTCTCAACAGTCACATCTAGGGATCATGGTTGATAAGTGTATTAAGTTTGTTGAAGCTAGCATGTATAGTTTAAGAGATATCATATGCTCCGGACGAAGACCTCTTTTGTTTGTGCTAATAACACTTCATACATTACAACTCTGCAATATGAATTGTATCACTGCATAGAAAATTGGAAATCTTGAAACCTACTTTGAAATAATGTTTACATAAATTTCAAAGAAAGAACATTAAAATTATTACCTGAAGATTGATTTTCCCCAATGTGTGAATTGTTGAAGTTGAGCAAACATAAACCATGTGTTTCTCGCACTAACACATTGTGCACTAATCAGCGCAGCGCATCAAGCCAGAAGCGCTCGTAAATAAAGGTAACTAATTACCAGCATCTAGGCCTAATGCTTGCCGCTAAAGAAATTATGTAGTGATATAATAATGAAATATATTCACTGGATAGTTTCAAAACAATATACATATCAATACATTATAACAATAAACACTCTTTTACAATATTTTAACTGTAGATTAAATTAATGCATGAACCAATGAACATTTCAAGCTATATTACCCTGACCAAAAATATAGTAAGGCAGATATTTCTTTAGACTAAACCTCTGTCCATCAACTGAGATGGCTGACACTTCATTTGGATTATGTCCTCGGATTATAGACAAAATGATATCTACCATTTTTTTTATACAAGATGCATGTTTTAATTTGTTATATACTTATAAAATTGTGAAAACATGTGTGCATAAGTGTTTTACAGACTTCGGATTTCTTCTGCCTCGAGGTTAAGTACCCAGTAATTGAAGACAAAATTTCGCTAGTTGAGGCAGATGAGGATTATCACTTATACATAAAATAGAATTTCTTTTCATGAAATCAAACTGAGAGAAATGACTGATAGATTTTGTTCACATCATTTTGCAGTTTAAGAGAAGGCTTAATCAGTGAGGTAGTTCTTGAAACACTGTTGGTTATTAATGAGTGATTGTAGGATACTCTTAAGATGGAAATATTGGACTGTAAACAGCTTATCATCATCTATGACAATGCAGAATATTACCTTGGTCTGTGAGGTAGTCCAGGGGTGTATAACCGCAGACGTTTTCTTTCTTCATGTCTGTTTCAGGGAGCTGCTCCAGTTGTTGTTGTAACTCTTCAGCATTGATTCCTCGCCTCCTACACAGAAAGTGGAGTGGAGTGTTTCCGTACATGTCAGCCTTGTCTCCCTGATTGATCAATGCCAGAATATTCTCTATCGGAAGTGATCCCTTGCAAAGAACATGAAGCGGTGTTATTCCATTGTCATCTTGCTTGTTGATGTCTCCCTTTGCTGTGTTGACTATTTGAAGGACCACATCAAGTTCAAGCTTTCCATTTTCACAAAGATGATGTAATGGTGTAGTTCCATGTTCATCACCTTTATTGAAGTCACCGTTCCCCTCCTTTATCAATAGATCTATCATCGAGTCAGGTTGAAGGCCTGACTTTGCACAGAGATAGTGCAGTGGGGTGCTATTATGCTGCTCACACTTGTTTAGATCTCCTTTACCTTGGGTGATAATCCACTGAATCTCTTCTGTAGTAAATGTACACGATTTGGAAAGATAGTGAAGAGGTGTCTTCCCAAACCTATCAGGATTATTAATGTCCCCATGTTCTTCAGTGATGAGCAGTCGCATGGCATTGATGGCCACATCCTTTAGCTTATCATCATTATATCCATCAGCAGCTGCAGAGTTCCTGATTTGACAGAGATAGTGAAGAGGTGTCTGTCCATACTGATCACCAATATTCACATCCCCTCTTCCTTTATTGATGAACAATCGCATTGCCTCAATGACCACGTTCTGTAGTTTATCAACATTATGTTTAACAGCTGGAGAAATAGAATTTCTGATCTGACAGAGATAGTGAAGAGGTGTCTTCCCATACTGATCACAAATATTCACATCCCCTCTTCCTTTATTGATGATCAATCGTAGAGTGTCCAAGTATACAGTATAAAGGTTATCATCATCACCATTGTTGTCGTCAGCGCCCTCAGTAGAAATCTTGAGCTGAGAGATATAGTGCAGGGGTGTTCTCCCTCTCTTATCCTGAATGTTCACATCAGCACCAGCCTTCACTAAACAGTGTACAGCAGGCAGGCGTCTATTCCTTGCAGCTGTGCACAACATGGTGGCTCCATCATCACTGGGTTGGTTGATGAATTGCTTAGAACCATTCTGGAAAAAAGGGTAAGTGAATTGCTTAAGTTTTATTTTTTAATTGGAATTTGATTAATTTACAATTAATAAAAAAAATCAGGCAAAGTTTTTTTTCGTTATGTTGATAGTCATGTAAGTCAGGCATGAAGGACAAATGAGCCTTGCAGAAGTTAAAATACATGTTCATTTTAGTCACGTAAGTCAGGCTTGAAGGACAATTGAGCCTTGCAGAAGTATTCACCTAAACTGTTTGCCCTTCAAAAGCCAAGACAGGAGTGCAGCGCGGCGGAGTCTGAGAGCACATCATCACTGCCACATGTCCTTTTGTTGCACTCTTTACCTTCTAAAGAAGCATTTGAAATGAATGTGCAGTGGATGAAGTATTACTATACAGAAACTTATCTGATAAGACAGCATTGTGCATATTGTATTTTGTGTTTCTATAACGCTTGAAAATTTCACCATAACAATTTACTTGGCTGTATAAGAAACTGCAGAATAATATTTATTTGTACATATGAAACTAGTGCTATACCTCTGCATATATGACGTAAAAAAAAATTGCAGTTGTGAAGTTTTAGCACCACTGTTATTGTACAGGACTTGCAGATTTCTTAGCTATATAATGCTATTGACAATAGTTCCTTAAAAATGATGAAAAAAGATGATTTTGCTAATTTTTTCAAAAGCGAGTTTACTCATTTGCAAAAGTAGCATTACATGGAACTTGGATCTTCTGCTTCAACTCACCTGTTCAGGAGCAGCAGTACCAGAATACACACAGGACGCCACCAGTTCCTCACAGAAGTCCTCGTTATCACAGAATCTGTGACCAAAAACCGCGTAGTCTCCCTGCAGAATATCTTTTCGGAACCTCTCAGCTAGAGCTTTCAGTACTGCTGGTACAGGTTTCACATTGATTAGAGTTGGTGACTTCTGTTCCTGATCTATTGTGAGAGTAAGTTTTTGTCTAATGACGGAGAGAGTTGCATACTTCACACAAAACAGCGAGTCTTTCTCACAGATAATATTCAGTACACTCTCATAGATTGACGGATGAGCAAATACGCAAACACCGTTCTTCCACACAGTGATGTAGCTGCCTTCTTGCTCACGTTCAACTTTCAGTAGCGACGCTCGTCGTGCATCATCTTCAACGGAATAGGCATCTAACTCTCCATTGTTCTTTATCATTAGTTCAAAAAGATCTTTGCAGTTTTCCCTATACAGCACAGCAGTTGTTATATCAAGGAACTTCAGTGGCGTCTTGAAGAACTCCTCAATGTCAAGGTCACTTTTCTTAGCTTTTAGTTTCGGGTACATCATGCTACAGTGGGGAAAACCGTGAGCAATGTCAAGGTCAACTACTCTCTGTTTTACTTCTGTACTTACTTTCAGTTTACTTTGTGTCAGATAGTAATCAAGTATTTCTAGTCGTTCTTTTATGTTCTTAAAGGAGCTTAGGTCAACAACATTTTCAGGATCCAGGATTGAGTCTCGGAAATGACCCAGATAATCCCGCACTTCATTCATCACATTCTTTCTGCTGATGAATATTACTTTCATTTTGTTTCCATGAACAGTGAAATGTTTATAAATATCGTTCATCACATTCTTCCATTTATTAATGAGAACCCGGTCAGCAGTGAAGGCCCCGAATCTGTCGTCTAGCATTATCAGGCGGTTCGTATTCAACCTTAAAAGTCGTCTGCATTCTTCAGGCTCTTCAACGCTGTACACACTCATCGTTTCATGAAGTTGTCTCAGCACGAGGTAAGCCAGAGTTGTCTTCCCATCACCAGCGTTACCTGTTATAGTCACCCAGTTCCTCCCACTCTGCAGCTTATCAACCACTGTGTCTACAGCTGATATGTGGATCATACCAGACGTCAGAGACTTGATTTTTTTAATAGTTTTTTCTGAAAAATGACATCAATGTATGAAACATCATGAATGAAGTTCTTGAAAATTCTTTACAGATATACATTACCATGACACCTGAACTTGGGTGGACAAGAACATGTAATGTTTGAGCACAACAGGCCAATACATTTTTATTCCCAACAAGAATGTATCTGGATAACCTGAGTTACTAAAAGTTACTGTAATAGTTTAAGAGTAAATGTGTCCCCATTGAAACAACAGATCTGTTAATCGTTAATCGCTAAGTCCAATTTCAGCAGCAAGGGGCCATAACTCTTTTAAAGATAAAATTTTGGAAATGGATTTCGAACTCAAGCAAGAGTATCATCAGGTGTATCCAAAACCAAAATGTCACACCTCTAGGTGTAATAGTTTCTGAAAAAATCTGTTCCCATTGGAACAACACATCTATTAATCGCTCCAAGTCCAATTGAGCAATCAAGGGCCATAACTCCTTAACAAATAAAATTTCAGAAATGGCTTTCAGGTGTATCCAAAACCAAAATTTCACTCCTCTAGGAGTAATCGTTTCTGAGAAAATCTTTCCCCATTGTACACCATATAACTAAGTCCAAAAATGACGCTTCCATGGAAACAAAAAAAAAAGTTAATACCAGAAAATTCAAATGTGGTCCAAACTGTAGACAAGGTCATGGTTAACAAGTGTGCAATCTTCCTGTAAATATGTTTTGAATGTTAGAAAATCCTTTCCTAATGTCACTATATAGGGAGAATGTGGGAGATTTCCCTTGTTTGTAAATTTCTACATTGAAGGTCAAGCCACCACACCATTCATACCCTATTATATGGGAAGCAAACTTGTCATAGAACGCATCCTTACTAGGCAACTAAGAATATGCAGCTTTTATACACTTATGGGTTTGGACATGTTTCGGTTAATACTTAATCATGATATGCCGAAGCCAGAGGGCTTCATTGCATGGATCATTACAGTTTTCTTACAAAGTTATTATTTTGGGGCCAAAACTCAACAGCTAAAAAGCACACAGTGGCACAGTGATTTTATGTATACTATTATATTATCCACATGTTGTACTGTTGGCCTCATGACCAGCCTTGCATAATAAATGAACGAGTGTATTGATAAAATTAGGCAAATGTGACTCAAACAAATGGTTAATTTTCATCGACACAGGCAGAATGGATGACTTGAAAATACTAATATCATTAGAGCCTTTGTGAAGGAAAGCACTTCGTGAGGGAACAAAACAACATACTACCTGAAATGTCATGGAGAGGGTCTGGTCCTGTCACTGAAAGACAAAATAAGATTTTAAAGATAAAACAATTGCATTTTATTGATTTTGATTACAAGTACTATTTCAAACAAATTAAACTGGCTTTAGTAAGGTATTCTTGACAACAAAAATATGTGAACATGATACTGGAAAGAATGAAAATTCTGCCATTAAATGTTGCAGATATGAGACCAAGGTCTTGAAAAGAGTACACAAACTAACAACTGCAGTATGTGAACCTTGACCCTTTCATTCAGGTCAACATTCAAGCTGGAGTATTGTTGATAGCAATTTTGAAGAACATAAAGCTATTCTATCTAACGAAGAATATTTTCTGGCTGCAAGGATTGGTCAAATCTGTACTGAGAAGTGAACACTGATGCTCATGTTTTGCTCTCTTATATTTGAATGATGTTGATGATAATGAACTATTTTGGCATTGTCCATGTTCAAACAGCTCCTTTTTTAAATCCACACTAGTCATGGTAAAATCTGCACAAACATTGCTGTTTTGAGACCAACCCATTCTAAAGAAGAAGTGTCAAATAGGTCTTAAGTTTCATTGATCATCTCTATTATAATCCGTACGACAAACTTGTACATTCACTAAACGCACCTCTCACAAAAGCACATTAGGTCAGAAAAAGTATTCTTTTAAGATATACTTCCTGAATCATACATCCTAATTTGCCCCCATCCCCTCTATTCCTGAACCTTTTTTGCCCATGCGTTGTGAATTACACAGGTTTTGCTCCTTTTACCTATACACCAATACACAGGGATCATATTCAGGTCAGCTTTAAGTTGTTCTGTGAAGAGCAGAGAAAATACTGAATTTGTTCATGAGAATAAGGAAATTGTTTCTTACTGTTGGTGCTACAAACATGGTTTTGGGCTTTACAAGGTAACAATCACTACTTTTTGATTACTCAACATTTTATCATAGCTCTAAACAGGATCAAAAGCCTTAAACGCGGTTAACCATCTTAAAGTTTCACCCCTGCCATCCCCTTGTTTTTCGAGATTTTGAAGTTTAAAAATCTAAAAGTCCAGAGTCGACATAATGCCCACAGATTCAGCATCACAATAAACTCCCTTACAAAAACAAATGTCTTTATCCTGCAAGAGCATCTAACCAATAACCAACTGAATCCTTGATTCAACTTGTGAAATAGGATATTCACCCAAATGGAAGCCATACAAAATACTATAAAAAATATTTAATTCTTTTGTGTCAATACCTGTCTTCACCTTTGTCTCCAAGACTTTTTTGTTCTGTCATTATAGGTGATAATTTGAACAATAAGATCAAATGAGTAATTTTTCTTTCAAAGACAATATATTTGATGATACTGAAAACCCCATAGAAATGTTTAACATAAGCAACCTTACAAGGTAGAAGAAGGGCTTCACAAATGATGAATTTTTAGAATCCTGCTTTCTTCCTCTAACACTTGCTTCCAAAAGTTTCTTGGAATTAGCAGTGTAAAGCTTTAAGTCTGATGACATGATCGAAACAAATGTGACATTAAATAATCAACAGACACAAAAGAAAAATATGACTGATAAAATAATTCAGGGTGCATTATGCACTGGTACTAACTAGTGTGCAAAAATGATTTAGTTGGGGTTTAGCATGTTTTGAACAATATTTCAGTTATCAGACACGTGGATGACAAGCATCCAAAAGAGATTGGACAGATCAGGGAGAGAGGGATAGACAGGATGAGGGAAAAGACGGAAAGAAAGGCATAGTGAGAGAGAAAAAGCAGGTTTTAAAACGACCCAAAATAGGCTTGGCTTCTACCCGTCCATCTGTTTAGCGTTGGTACCCCTGCCAGGAGCATATGCGCTCCAGCTCGCATAGCTCTCAGGGTCTTTGAAGCACGCAAACCACCACACCACGATAAGGTATTGAGTCCAGGGGTGGAAGTGTGCGACAAAGGCAGACACAGAAACACGATAAACATGCAAAGGACAGATCGCTCTTATTGTGATTCTGTAATACTCAATTCAAGAAATCATATATCAAGTAGATGAGAGCAGCCCTGAAATGAGGGTTTTGACTTCCTCTGTTCCACCGTCTTTACAGCCACAATAAGCAGACATTTCTTAATGAATATACAACAAAAGTCAATTGAACACTAAAGTCAAGCAATTACACTTACAACAATTAGCATTCAGATGTCATTACTATTATTAGTTTGACTTTACATAATTTTGATAATTTTTCAGTGATTTCGTGACCTTGAATGTGATCACTTTTCATTGAGTATAACAATCATGTAATGATAAAAAATGTGAGTATTAATACAAAGAATTCTGCAAACAATGCGTATGTTGTGACATCGCTGTGACCTTGACCTTTGAAAGTTTGTAGCGAAAACTTTTGCACTGCATGGTTTAAATCAAGTTATGTTTGCAATGACGATTTCACCGATTCCATAATACGTGACCTTCACCCATGAACTTGATTGTGAACATGTCAAAAAAATTACCAATAAAGGTGGAAAAATAGGAAATCATGTGTTTTGAAGTGGGAAAACGTTACAGCCTAAGCAAAACACACGGCAGAGGCGTTGGAAACTGTACAGAAACCGATAGCAGCCCCAACTTAGGGTTACTAAATACCCATTATCACGTAGTGTCCAACAACGAGATGTACTTCATCATGCATATCGTATCAGAAGTGTGCATAACAGTGACACATTATGTTCAATTCAACCAGTTACAAATGCAAATCTCTAATAGACAATCTTCATTGAACTGTATTAAATGTGGACAATAATCTAAAACTATAATAGGGGTTATCATTGACACTTTGCCCAAAGTTGTCAAACTTGGGGTCAACCCCACTGAGACAAAAAATAAAACTGTCAAGTTTCACTGGTTTGGATCCAAGTTAGTCTCAGGTACCTTACATTGATTGTGAATCTAAAATCAGATCAATTACTTGATTTCCTTCTTTTTACAATAATACTTTAAACATATGATTGTTTAACGGTAAACATGAAATTTTATGATAAACTGAAGTACAAAAGAAAGTGCACACCCAAAGATTTTCATATTCAGATGAAATGTTTTGACATAATAGAATTTCTTAATGTTTTATCCTAAAATGTAAACATATCGCCCAAACGCAACTGAGGCATATCAGTTGACTTTTTCAGAAATCACGATTTTTTTAAAATTCAGACACTTTAGGTAAAACAGTCCTGATATTAATTAAAAAACAGCAAACATTTATAAATGGTAAGCATGGAGAACCAGGTCGAAGTAGGATGTAATACTAAACTATTGGTAAGGGCAAGTCAATTTAGATCAAATATTACAGTGCTTTATTACAGATAACATTATCTGCAAACTTAAAATTTTATTATTGATTATTGGGATATTGGGTCAACTTCCGGCTGACTCTGAGAGCCTGAATTCTGTCGGACGAAATCAAGAGCAACTTACCATATGTGTTCACCCCTCCGTGATTTATGCCCACAACGGTTGCGTTTTTCACTTGTCCCCCTGTAACACCCGTCACAGACACACTGATGGGAGGGTCAGCCATGTTTCTGGGAAGAGACATATTTCATATACAATACAGGAATCAATCAGAATAAACATGGCATCAATCCATCATATTATTCCAAGACAAGAAAGCAAATTATCTCAACTGTCTTCTCAGCTGACCCAGTTTAATTCAAACTAAATATGAGAGGTTTTACTTAGCTTTGAAACTTAAAATGTGATAAAATTCAACCTATTGTTATTTAAGAGATATCAGTAGTTTTAGGTGGAGAGGACAAAATCATGGCACATCTGCACATCATAGCGAGTAGATCTGTCTATACACTATATATTTCAACAATTGGTGTCCAAGTGATGAGAAGAAAAGAGTGATTAACAGACAGACAGGCCGCTATATAATGTCGACTACCTTGTAATACCAGTAAGAATTGTCAGAAACCTTAATACATAAAAACAATGCGCATCTTTATTGATACAGGAAATAGAATAGAATCAAATTTGAAAATAGCATCTAGAAGTAAAACCAAACACTAATGCACAGATATATTTTAAGATAAATATGATTAGGATAAGTTCTTACTTGTAGATAAAAGTCTACTTGTAGTCTTGTAGACTTGTAGATAAAAGAGCTAGACACAAATATGATGTAACAAGAAGGTAGATAGATTTCCTGACCCACAAATGATATAGATTAAATTATGTACAAATCAATCAACTAAAGTCTCCTACTTTTCACTCTCTCCCTCGAGAGCAGAATCATTCTTGATGTGTTTTGACTCGAGTTCTCTGCTGTCTTCACGACGCCTCTTCAACCCGGCTCCACGTGAAGAGTCAGCAGGTGTCTCATCTTCTCCCCCGCCTCCTCCCTCCATCATCTGAAATATAATATACTTATCAAACTAAATCTGTTATTGTGGTGTGATTCTACTCATTAACCAGACTAAAAGCTAACTTCAATAGTTAAAGCTTTCAATACCATCCAACACACAAGATTTAGAACATGTCAAATTAAACGTTGGCTAATTAACCGACTGGGTCTGTGGACACTGACAGTAAGTCTCTCTCAACCATTTTTATTCTTTTGTTAAATTTATTAAACAAATCTAAAGGAATCCAGACTTGCCCTTGAAAAGGTAAGATGAAAGCCTTTTGATATATTGAAAAAGTTAAGCCCCTGCCTCTGAGTATGTAGCTCATCAGGATATATTCCATTAGGCTAAAAACATCAAAGGAAGTTTTCCAGGTTAGTAATTAAAGACAGTATTAAACTATGCACTCTATGATGTAATGACCTCTCCCTTATGTCCATCTATTTTTAACAATAATTCACGTGGCTAATTTGCATAATGCTAGCTGTCAAACTTCGACGAACCCAAATATTATGAGTAGCAGGTAATTTGTGATCTTTTGTGTAAATCGTAATCAAAGTTGTGCAATGTACATACGGATAGGTCATTTGTTCAAAGTAGAAATCTCCAGATGTATTTTATAACATAAGTCATTGTAATTAATCAGCATTCTCTGTTTCTTCGGCTGACGTAAACTTGTCGGTAGCCGCCATTGTTACTTTTATTGACTACGGTCAAAATGACGATCTATCGATCATAATTATTAATCATACTTGCTATGCAGGAGAGTTTTTCTTGAATGTTAATTTTTCTCTGATGCAAAAGATGATATTTATCAAGTTCTTGAAGCAATTCATACATTGTTATTTATATTCATTCGTGACTTCAGGATCTATGTAATTGTATTCCTGCGCGAGGGCGATTCTCTCGATAGACCGCAATAAATACCAAATTAACTTGGGGCAGTAATTCTGATAATCTTGCCCCTTTCAATTTATGATAGTTTTGGTGAATGCCACTTTGATAAATCTTGGGGCAGAGCGTGCTCCTTAATTAAAATTAAGGAATCGTCATATTGCTACGTGTGTAAATCAAGAACCTTCCATTCCCATGTTAATTGATATGGACAATCATAAATTTGTACATTACTAGATGAATTCGTCATGTATTGTTATTTTGTAAAGTGCATCTTATAGATAATTTTAAGATGCGTTTGTATTCACTTGGGGCAAAATTGTCCTGTTTGTAAATGTCAATGATATTTACCATTTTAGCCTAAAGTAGCTCCATGTTCATGTCTGGCTCAAGATGACAAATGACGCGTGATTGGTTTAAATGTATCACGTGACTCCAAAATTCTCTATATAAGCAGCGACAGATGACAGTTCAGTCACTCGCATCTCATGCTCTGAGGTGACAACACCTAGAGTCGTAATTACCATAATATCAGAAATTCCCTATCTATTAAGTTGTAAGTTATAAGGATTTGAAATATCTTAATAAAATAGAAACACCTATTTTATAAACATTTATCTATGAACAAATAATATTTAATTATTATTTGTAAATATATTAGAAAGACAAATAATAGTATTATTAATTGTAAAGAAACAAGTACTGAAAGATCATATTAAATTAGACTCTCCACTCCTATATTTTGCCACTTTAAGCCAAAAGACACTCAAGCCAGACTTGAACCTTATAAGAGCTATTGTTGTTTATGCTATTGTTGATTTTGCTGAATTTAACTTTAATAGTTTTTATCCCAGACTGTGTGGTCTGCATGAAGAATTTAATAAAACCATGTTCACTTGAATTCATCTTCTTCATGGTTCTTCAAGGTGGCTTACAATTTGGTGGCAGCGGTGGGATGTTTTATTTCAAGAAAACATCCCGATTCGAACTCACGGCTTAAGGTGGCAATTATATAGCACTATTAACCGTTGTCAAGTTTTTCAAGACTGATCTTAAAGACTGTTCAAGACTATCCAAGGTCATTCTAGATGATTCAAGATTTATTTCAAAGGTTTTCCAGATTGTTTAGGATTACCTATAAATTCTTAAACAGATTTTCTCAGGGTCTTTGAAGATTGATTATTAAAGATTGTTCCAGTCTAAAGATAATTCAAGATTGTTGTTTGAGGTTAACATTAAAGGTGTTTTTTTTTTTCAAGATTAACTTCTTGGGTCATTCAAGATTATTTCCAGACAGACAGACAGATCTTTATTCAAGATTATTTCCATGGCTATTTGAGGCTAAAGTTTGTTCGATATTGCTCTTCAAAAGTGTATAAAAATTTTTTTTTGATGTTGTTGTTCAGATTTTAAAAGATTTTACACGCTACCAATAATTATTCAAGAATAACCATGGCAACTGCTAAGTCACCCGATTTAGAAATTACTTTCAAAGGTGTAGACGAAGGTAAAGACATTTCGCTTGTAGAGGAAAATCAACTTGACACTTCCTTTGAGAGAGTTGTTGTCGACGAGGGGGTGGGGGATAGTTCAAATAGCGAATATTATGAAGGAACCAGAGCACATCACAGACAAATAAGGAACGAAGCTGGTCGACCTCTGAGAGGTAGGAGTTCCGTGAACCAAGACATAGGACGCGGCTCTTCCATTTCGATACGACCTGACTTCTATGATGGTACGACAGACTGGGATGAGTATCTCAGTCATTTCCTCAACTGCGCAGAGCTTGGAAGATGGCCGCTGCAAGAACGGTTGTTGGTGTTGTCTGCCAGTTTGAAGGGTTCTGCAAGAACCTATTACATGGGTCTGTCTCAAGTCGAAAAACGGTCATACCATTCTTTGGTTGAGCGATTGAATCATCGATTCGGAAGTGACAGACAGAAAGATAAATGGCTTTCCAGGCTCGAGTCCCGTACAAGACTACCTGGTGAGTCAATAGCTATGCTGGCAGATGATTTGCGTCAAATGACGCAGAGAGCCTATACAGATCTTGACTGCCGAGCCCAAGAAGCTATTGCTTTGACTCGATTGTACAAGACGCTGAAGCCAGAGCTAAAGTTCCAGTGTATTGACAAAGCATGTCGAACAGTGTCAGAGGCTGTAGAGATAATTGAGCGTTATGAGACCCTTATCGGAGATTCCTCTGACCGGAAAAAGCCATCAGTCCGTCTAGTGACTCCAGCTCCATCAAAGCCTGAACCAGTGACAGAGTCAAGAGAATCTCATGTTCTCAGTCAAATCCTCAGAAGGCTTGAAGATCTTGAAAAGAGATTGCCGAGGCTAAGTTCACGGGAGAATGACTTAAGTCAAGGATCTCAGTTTGGTAATAAACGAACGAGATATTCTTCCAGAGAGCGTGGCTGTTTTCTATGCAAGTCACTCGACCATTTTAAGAGAGATTGCCCTATGCTCTATTCCCAGCCAGGCATGCATCCAAGGCGTTCGGGAAACGGGAATCTGCTCACCCAGTAGGCCAGGGGTCAGCAGTCAAGGAGAGGCCTATACAAGAGGTACAGAATTTTGCCAACTTAAGGGTTGGGCTAGCAGGGGAAGTTAAGGGGAAGTGGGACAATGGGCTATACACCAGAGGAATTGTCAGTGGTTCACCCCTTGAGTTTCTTATAGACACAGGGTCAACTATGACTCTCCTGTCTAGCAAGATTTTCAACCAAATTGACCAGGCAAAAGTTCCAAGCCTCCGGCCTCTCCAAACCAACATAAATGGTGTGGGTGGAGCTAACTTGAAGACAGCAGGGTTCGCTGAAATGCAAATTGAGATTAACGGTATTGCATTTGAGAGCCGTGTGGTCGTTTGTGACATATCCTTAGATGCAATTTTGGGTCAAGATTTTCTCTTGAATTATGTAACCTCCATTGATTACAAGAATCTTCAACTCCATACAAAGAATGGTGATATCCAATGTTGGATATCGGGCGAAGCTGAGATGACAGACTCCATAAAGATTGCCTTGTTGAAGGGAAGAACTTGTCAAATGGCACTCATCTCATCGGATGCGTGTTGGCAAATTCTAATGAAATTCAAGATGTACATGTCGTCAATGTCAGCAATGAGCCAGTGACACTTCACCCGAAGATGGTGATTGGAACTGCAGAGTCCCTCTATGCTGAACCTTCTGGAGGTAGATGTGCAGCAGTATCTTCAGTTGACCCATCTGTTCCAGGTGCACAGCAAATACCACATCATCTAATAGATATGTGGAAAGCAAGTTCTGTTCATCTCTCAACTGCTGAGAAAGAGGAATTTGCATCGTTATTGGTACAATACCAAGATGTATTTGCTAAGAGCTCAGAGGATCTTGGAAGATCCAACAAAGTTGAACACCATATCGATACAGGCAATGCCGCCCCAATTCGTCAACCTCCCAGAAGGCAGCCCCTTGGAAAACGTCAAGTTGAGAAGGAAGAAGTTCACAAGATGCTACAGCGTGGAGTCATTGAACCTTCAAACAGTGCTTGGGCCTCCCCTATTGTTCTCATTCAAAAGAAAGATGGTTCTACGAGGGTCTGCGTAGATTTTCGTAAAATTAATGATATTTCCCGTAAAGATGCATATCCGCTACCTCGTACAGATGAGTGTCTTGATGCCTTGGCACACTCCACGTGGTTTAGCACCATGGACCTGAACTCTGGTTTCTGGCAGATCGGTTTGGCCGAAGAAGACAAGGAAAAGACTGCTTTCGCAACAAGTATAGGTCTGTACCAGTTCACTGTCATGCCATTTGGTTTAGCCAATGCACCGTCAACCTTTGAAAGATTGATGGAAGATGTCTTGAGAGGCCTGCAATGGCAAGAATGCCTCCTTTACATGGACGACATAATTGTACCAGGTCAATCAGTTGAAGAAACGCTAATTCGACTACAGAAGGTATTTCAGCGGCTGTTGGAAGCTAACCTCAAGCTAAAACCGTCAAAATGCATATTTTTCCAGAAATCAGTCAAGTTCTTGGGACACGTTGTGTCTGAACAAGGTGTGCAAACTGACCCAGAGAAGATCATCAAGGTTTCCCAATGGCCAATTCCTAAGAATGCAAAACAAGTAAGGAGCTTCATGGGTCTGTGCTCCTATTACAGGCGATTCATTAAGGGGTTTGCTGATATTGCCAGACCACTTCACAAGCTTATCGAAAAGAGACAACGTTTTGAGTGGGATCTCGCCAGTGAACAAGCCTTCAAGACTCTCAAAGAAGCTCTGACATCGGCCCCAATTTTGGCATATCCAAACACTGAATCTACTTTTGTTCTAGATACCGATGCAAGTGGCAATGCTGTCGAGGCTGTTTTGTCACAAGAAAACAATGGAGCTGAACAAGTCATCGCTTACATGAGCAAAGCCCTTAACAAGCATGAGCGCAGTTACTGCATGACTCGCAAGGAGTTGCTTGCAGTTGTCACTGCTCTTAAGCACTTCCATATCTATCTGTATGGAAGAAAGGTACTACTGCGTACAGACAATGCTGCTGTGAGCTGGATGAAGAACCTTAAGAAGCCTACAGGACAAGTAGCGAGATGGCTTGAAGAACTCGGGAACTATGACCTAACTGTCATTCACCGAGCAGGGCGGAAACATTCAAATGCAGATGCATTATCAAGATACCCTTGCAAGGCTTGCAAGAATCAAGAGAGCCATGAGCTGACCTCTGATGACGAAGATGAAGGCGAGCACACTACATCAACAACCAAATCATGCGCACAAATGAAGGCTCCTACCAAAGAGGCAGCAGCACGTGCAGTTACCAGAGGAAATTCAAGTCCTGGGAAACCTGAGGATACCCCAATTCTACTTGAAGGTTGGGACCCTCACGAGGTGCATCAAAAGCAGCTTCAGGATCCTGCAATAGGACCCATCGTCTTGGCTGTAATAGAAGCAAAAAGACCTACTTGGTCTGACTTATCCCATCTATCATGCTGCACCAAAACCCTTTGGAGACATTGGGACAGATTGGAGATCAGTAATCAAATGCTCTTCCGACAATGGGTCTCCGAAAGTGGTACAAAACTTCAGCTGATTGTTCCTCAGGCACTGAAGCATGATGTTTTAAAATATCATCATGATATTCCGTCAGCTGGTCATTTGGGAATGGAGAAGACTTTGGAGAGAGTCAAACTTTCCTTTTACTGGCCTGGGATGAAGAATGACGTTGATGATTATTGCACAGCTTGCGATCTTTGCACAGCCAGGAAGCAGCCCTCAAAAGGCAAGCCATCCCCATTGAGTTCTTACTTGGTGGGTGAACCCATGGAAAAGGTTGCCGTAGACATCCTTGGCCCCCTTCCACTAACTAGACAAGGAAACAGATACATCCTTGTTATCATGGACTGTTTCACCAGATGGACAGAGGCTGTACCTCTCCCAGATCAGGAATCTGAGACAGTGGCAAGAGCATTTGTAGACACATTCATTTGCAGATTTGGAGTACCACTGCAACTACACACAGATCAAGGTACAAACTTTGAGGCAAAACTCTTTCAGGATGTCTGCTCTTGGCTTCAAATCAATAAAACCCGAACAAGTGGAATGAGACCACAATCGAACGGAAATGTCGAGAGATTTAATCGCACCTTGGAGGTGATGCTGACTATGTACTGTCAGAAAGACCAACGGGTTTGGGATATGTACATCCCCCAGGTACTCATGGCCTATCGTTCCTCGGTACATGCTTCCACAGGAAAAACACCCAACATGATGGTCTTCGGCAGAGAAGTCACCCTCCCCATGCAGGCTGTTGTTGGCAAACCTGCAACAGAAGAAAACAAAATTGATGCACATGAATATGTCGTCAACCTGCAGAAAACCTTTAAAAATGTCCATGCATTGGCTCGAAGAACTCTTCGAAAGAACAACCAATACCAAAAGAAACATTACGATTTGAGAAGTAGAGACAAAATGTTCAAGGTTGGTCAGGCTGTTTGGGTTCACCAACCACGACGAAAGATTGGTGTTTGCCAGAAGCTAACCTCGTCCTGGAAGGGACCATTCCTGATAATCAAGAAGCTGGACGGAGTGACCTACCTAGTAAAGAGGACAGTCAGACAACCTGCCAAGGTTTTTCATGGAGACCGTTTACTACTGTACAAAGGGTGTAATTTGCCGTCGTGGATTCGCAGTCAGATAAAAGTCCTTTCCAAAGAAAGTTAATGTGTTTCATATTTACTGTTACCAGTGTTACCTGCCAAGTTGTTTTGTTTTATTTTTATATTCCTGATTGTTGTTTTGTCAACTGTCTTGAAAGAGAATCAATGCTTACAAGGTCTTAGTAATTTACTTCCTGATGCTTTAAAACATGATTGTACTACAAAGGCAACAAGGTGCTGCAAACAGAGATGAAAAAAAAAGAGAAAGCTATAGCGGGTCTAAAAGTGTTCATGAACATGATGAGTCAGTAAAGAATAGGCCTGATCCACCTGTTCCTTGACAAGTGTTAAGTTTGCATGGGTTGCAGTAGGAACTAGACTAGGAGTCTAGAAGCATCAAGATGGTATATGAAAAGATTCAAATAGCAAGAGTGGAGAGTTCTGTTAAGGTTAATCATATTATCATATTCAAGAAATCAAATTGTACAAGTTGCTGAAGATAGGTTTTAAAGGCTTTCTCTTATTATGACATCCGTCTGTTCTAGGAAGATGAATAAGAAGATGAGCTGTGGAGTTGATGGTTGCAACGAGAAGTTTACATCCAAAAAGGACCTCAAGACCCACTTGATGTCGCCGAAACATCGGAGGCTGAGCGTCATCTGCCCCTGGTGCCCTGACCACAATACATACAGGAGGACCAGTGACCTCAAGGCGCATCTGAAGGAGGATCATGGGGATGAAGGAAAAGAGTTGGGTCTAGAAGTATGCGACGAACAAAATTGCTTTTGGTTGTCCATATATCCTCAAGACTATGCTCGAGTTCTATCTGTTCCTGCATTCGATACAGAAGTTGGCGAAAGACTAAGGCAACAAGTTCTTACATGGGTCGATAACCAGGCAAGACCAGTAAAAACAAAATCCGAATTGGAGCAAGGATGAGGAAAAGTCGTGAAGAAACCTGAGAGAAGAGCTTCGCCACCCCCGGCAAAAAGACGATACAGTCCTTCGCAGCCAGAGAACTGGGGAGAGGAGAGCCTCTCTGTGAAGAGAATTAGTCTTGACCACGAAGGGGCAACTGCAGTCATGAAAGGTGATGGATTATGGTATGAAGCGAAAATCGGTTCCCGGATATTGGCATCACCTCAATCTATGTCCTCTTTAACTAGGAAGATGTCCATCCTTGACCACTTTGATGATGACCGTCCACCAAACCACACTACCCTGGATTCCGATAAAGCATGCCCACGGAGAGCGTCCATTGCCAAAATCCTCGGAATTGACAAAAGCTTCATCGAATCAATTAAGAGGTGGATACTCCCAAGTTATGACATCTTAGAGCTGGAAGATCCAGAAAGCCTCAAGGATCTTCTCAACGAGACACTGTCTGAGGAAAGCCTTAGCGGAGACGGACCAGCAGAAGCCACCCCAGCGAGTCGGCCACCACCTTCATCTCCAATCATAAAGACAAGCAGCCCTCTAAAGAGATTTTTGTCGCCTCAAGCAAGGAAACCCCCAGCATCTCCTTTTGTTCTCCCTGAGCCAAGGAAATTGTCACAATCACCGGCCGAGCAAGCCTCAGATTTGCTGTCGTACGGGTGCATGCCCCTTTTGCCGCCAGCCAGGAGGGAATGGACTGACATCAGCATTGAGCTGAGCGTCCCATCAAGCAACACATCTTTAGCATGGCCACCAAAGAACTGGAGACAGATGACATCTGATCAACGCTTACTACAGTGGGAGTTTGCCGCACTTACTGTTGAGAGGGGCACCAAAAGACAGGTACCAAATATAGACCGTACACTTTTACGAGACAAGTACAATATGTTGGCACTTCCGGGCACAACTGTTGTGAGCCGAAAGGAAGAAGAGAACGCGACAACAGAGAGGAAATCAAGAATATACCTGTACAAGACTGTTGCAGGAATAGCCTTAAGGAAAACAGACTCAGCTTCAAACAACTCCATCATCACCCTGCTAAAACAAGCTCAAAGAGAGAGGGACACATCCACCGATTGGATCATAAGAAGAATCAGGGAAGCCAAAATTCCTTTGAGGATTGATGTTAGCAATTACTAATAAATCTATCCTTTTCAGCTCTCCACAACAGTTAAAAATGTTTGATAAAATGTAAATTTCTAATTTTGATAAAGTAAAGATTCACGGAGATGAATCTCAGAAGAAAGGGGGTGATGTAATGACCTCTCCCTTATGTCCATCTATTTTTAACAATAATTCACGTGGCTAATTTGCATAATGCTAGCTGTCAAACTTCGATGAACCCAAATATTATGAGTAGCAGGTAATTTGTGATCTTTTGTGTAAATCGTAATCAAAGTTGTGCAATGTACATACGGATAGGTCATTTGTTCAAAGTAGAAATCTCCAGATGTATTTTATAACATAAGTCATTGTAATTAATCAGCATTCTCTGTTTCTTCGGCTGACGTAAACTTGTCGGTAGCCGCCATTGTTACTTTTATTGACTACGGTCAAAATGACGATCTATCGATCATAATTATTAATCATACTTGCTATGCAGGAGAGTTTTTCTTGAATGTTAATTTTTCTCTGATGCAAAAGATGATATTTATCAAGTTCTTGAAGCAATTCATACATTGTTATTTATATTCATTCGTGACTTCAGGATCTATGTAATTGTATTCCTGCGCGAGGGCGATTCTCTCGATAGACCGCAATAAATACCAAATTAACTTGGGGCAGTAATTCTGATAATCTTGCCCCTTTCAATTTATGATAGTTTTGGTGAATGCCACTTTGATAAATCTTGGGGCAGAGCGTGCTCCTTAATTAAAATTAAGGAATCGTCATATTGCTACGTGTGTAAATCAAGAACCTTCCATTCCCATGTTAATTGATATGGACAATCATAAATTTGTACATTACTAGATGAATTCGTCATGTATTGTTATTTTGTAAAGTGCATCTTATAGATAATTTTAAGATGCGTTTGTATTCACTTGGGGCAAAATTGTCCTGTTTGTAAATGTCAATGATATTTACCATTTTAGCCTAAAGTAGCTCCATGTTCATGTCTGGCTCAAGATGACAAATGACGCGTGATTGGTTTAAATGTATCACGTGACTCCAAAATTCTCTATATAAGCAGCGACAGATGACAGTTCAGTCACTCGCATCTCATGCTCTGAGGTGACAACACCTAGAGTCGTAATTACCATAATATCAGAAATTCCCTATCTATTAAGTTGTAAGTTATAAGGATTTGAAATATCTTAATAAAATAGAAACACCTATTTTATAAACATTTATCTATGAACAAATAATATTTAATTATTATTTGTAAATATATTAGAAAGACAAATAATAGAAAATGTAAAGAAACAAGTACTGAAAGATCATATTAAATTAGACTCTCCACTCCTATATTTTGCCACTTTAAGCCAAAAGACACTCAAGCCAGACTTGAACCTTATAAGAGCTATTGTTGTTTATGCTATTGTTGATTTTGCTGAATTTAACTTTAATAGTTTTTATCCCAGACTGTGTGGTCTGCATGAAGAATTTAATAAAACCATGTTCACTTGAATTCATCTTCTTCATGGTTCTTCAAGGTGGCTTACAATATCTTTCAACTCCATTATTATCATATATCTTCTTTTAAGTCACAACAGAATTTTTTAAAGACAGTTTTAAATGGTAGTAAGTTCAGTATTCTGTTTACTATTCACCAACTAAAATCCACTATATTTGGAAACGGTTTGCTGAAACTATCAACTCCACGACTTGGCCGCTATTGTGACGGTGGTGCTAACATTGTGACATCATAACTACACACCATTGTTACATCATACGTGCAGAGATATTACACTAGTTTGATATCGCCGAATATATTTTACACCGCAGTATCTTACACGGGCGAGTAATAAACTCTGCATGTTATATTTTTCAACTGCATTATTATTATATATTTTCTTTTAAGTCACAACAGAAAAGATTGATTCTCTGATACCAGCTGCATACCAGCCAAATATATAGTTGAGGTTGAGCCTTCGATTGGGGTCAGTAAAGCATGAAGACGTTGTTGCAACACAGTGAAACAATATTAACCCTTCATGTTATTAAACTCATATTCTGGTCTGGCCTGTTGATGCTAAATCAAACCTTGGTGGGGTGAGGTGAGGTGATATGGGGTTTAAAGCCACTTTCAAGAGTATTTCACTTTATATCGTGGCCACTAGTATCATTGCAGGGAGAAAGCCCGCAACACCATTGCGGCCCTGCATTGCAGTGAAATATGCGAGCATTAGCTGGACAAAGTTGCCAAGCCCCTGGCGGGATTCGAACCACAGACCTCTTGATCCGAAGCCGAATGTGCTAACCACTGCGCTATCCCGTCCGGTCAAACCTTGGTATGCGTGTAGATGTGTAATTATATACTGGATTACAAAGACAGGTCGCCACTCCCTACGAAAATGGTACCAGAGAAGGCTCCTGTCACAAAATTTGAGGGGTAGCGATGAAATAAATCAGAGGCTCCTGTTCTTTATCGCACCATATACTGGAAGCTTGTTGGGGTAGCTGACCCATAGAACTGTTGGGGGGGCAGTGTTGAGCGCTTTAAATGTTGAATAACTTTCTTGCAGGTGAGTAATTGAAACATATGAAGATTATTACCATTATTGGAAGTTGATTTTTAGAACGATGAATATGGACATACCAAATTTATTTCGATTCCAGTTGAAAGTCATTTCCAACCTTGCTCACTTCATTCACATCTCATTTCCAGGGAGGGGAAGACTAAATATTATGAATTACAAAATTAATTATTACTAATTGGTTGAAAATGAAGAAAACTCGAATTTCAAGGATACTAAAAGACCTTCCATCTAATACTTTTTTTATTACAAGATTTAATAATTTGGTATAAAATGATCAAAAGACAGTAATAAACTATGCATTTTATATTTTTCAACTACCTTATCATTATATATCTTCTTTTAATTATTTTTAAGCATAATCTAATTATTTTTGTTGTTGATATTTTTATTACTTGGTATAAGGACCTATACCAGAAGATAAAATGAATACTTTAAAGAGGAGGCGTAATGCATAATTTTGATAAATTGATAAAACCATGGAAGGACCATGGTTGACACATGTTTCACTTTTGAAGTCTAGCAACTATAGGTTGGGAGATAAGCTCTTGACAAAATGATTTCTTCCAAACACAAAAAAAGTTTACAACTTAAAATACTTTGAGAGTTAAGGACTGAACAATGTCTAAAGGCAAATCTTCACATCATAAGGATTAAATCATCGAATTGCATAACATTTAAACTATTAGTGACTGAGTTTTAAACAAATTTAAACGTCTTCATCAAGTCTGTAGCACAAGAAATTAAAGAGTCACTCCGTGAGTTGATGGAGTCACATATGCCAAACTTAATCAATAGTTTCATTCGATCGCAAAGTATCGACTGTTACCAAAAAGAATCATTTAAAAGCTATTTCGTTTTGTACAGTGACAAGACGAAAATGGAAAGTCACAATTATGATCGAAAACCGGACAGAGGCGCGTGTCAAACAGCCAAATGTAATTTTGGAATCTTATCAAAAGCCGCCAGCAGATCAGTTTGGAGTTGATAGTGTTTGTTAGGTAATATAACTAGTATCCATGAAAATTGAACGTGTGATCTCCGTTTCTGTGTATTTATAAGACTGTTTTTACCTTTACCTGTTTTGACCCTCCCCTGAAAAGCCCCGGCCCACCCCCCTATAATAAATGACTGGTCCCTAAACAAATAACTTTTAATTTCAGTTCAGTCGTTTATAAATTTAACAGTCAGATTTGACTAAAGATAATGTTTCAATGAAACATATATGTCTATAACTATGATTTGTGTTATTTTCTTTCTGCCGAATCAACTCATAATGTATATTCATCAATCATCATGGCATATTGTTAATTTCTGTCATGGCCATGGCTTGTTTATCCGGTTCCATTCTTTGTAAATAAATATGTTCAAATCATATAGCCTTTAAGCAAGTACACAAAACACGTAAAAGGCTCTCTTTGAATATTTGACCATCGTATATTGTTTTTGCTGCTTCGTTTGTGTATCCCAAGATTAAATTACATTTTTCTTTCATATTACTGGATAACTTTTCTACTCTTATATCCCGTAAAAGGCACGTACTCAGGACGTTGTGAGGACGTACCACTGGACGTGACATAACTACGTTACATTTACGTAAAAAATACGTATAACACAACGTCGTAACAACGTTGAGGAATGACGTTATTTTTTTTCGTACTTAGTACGTCGCAGATACGTCAGGAAATAACATTACCAGTAAAAGGCTCTCTTTGAATATTTGAACATCAGATATTGTTTTTGCTGCTTCGTTTGTGTATTCCCAGATTAAATGTACATTTTTCTTTCATGTTACTGGATAACTTTTCTACTATTATATCCCGTAAAAGGCACGTAATCAGGACGTACCACTGGACGTGACATAACTACGTTACATTAACGTAAAAAATACGTATAACACAACGTCGTAACAACGTTGAGAAATTACGTTATTTTTTTCGTACTTAGTACGTCGCAGGTACGTCAGGAAATTACGTTACCAAAATACGACCTTTTCACAACGTCGTATGTACGTCGTGTGTTAGCTGGGTAAATGCCCTGCATGGGGGATTGAGACACAGCAAAATGGCGCCTTCTAAGATGTAGTTCTTACAGTAATAGGGACATATTACACATGGCAATATCTATTAGCTATGAAAATATTTCCTCGCCTGTCTGACTTATCACTTCTTAATACCTGGGGCGTTTTGGGATACCTTTTGGAGCGTTATAGTAATAGCCTAGTACGGTTCGTTTTGGTTTTAGCGCGTTTTGACCCATTTCCGTACATGTAGTAACCTGACTGGGTGGTAGGCCTATTATGCTATATATTCCCGAAAATGGCGATATCTGCTCGCCCGACAGCTAGTAATAGTCTACATAGTCTACATAGTGGCTAAAGTACAATCACATAGCTGAATTCACATAGTAGTAAACAGTAACTAACGCCTTGAATATATTACCTACCCGCGTGAACAAAAACTGTCAGCCCAGAAGTCTGAGAAGAGCCGGATCTGATTTTCTAGTTTCGGTTTCGGATAAGGGCAGGGGAGAGAACTCGTGGAGAGTTATTTAGACATAAGTTTTTAAGATTTTAAAGCAGTCTTGCTGTGAAGTTCAAATCATGAACTTGTCAATGTAAAACAATTTTTGGACCTTTTTTATTTGAAAACAGATATTTTGATAACTTTGCAGCCCGCCTTTCAAATCTTCGAAGAAAGTTGGTTTTCTAACCTTGCGATTTAAATCACCCTCCACTGACCCCCCCTGCCTAAACACCATTCCCTTACTATATATTTGTTTTTCTATGAGTATATAACATTGCTTATTTTTAAAGTGAAACGTCATTCTTTCCCTTTTATTGTCATCGCCAAACAAGCCTGATAAAAAAAGACCTCGTTTTAACGCGCATCAAGGAACCCCGATCACAGAGATCTTCAGGCAAAATATTGAGAAATTTCCTAGATTTGAGCTCCAATGAATTCTTATTTGCTGTTTTTAATTTAATTATCCCTTGTTCTTTCAATTTCACGCATGTTATAACGTGCATCTACACCCCAAATAATTGAATGAAATCAGAAGATTTTGTGCCGAATCCAAATAGATTTCTTTACTTGACCATTATAACGTTGCTTCGTTAATTATTTGCTAAACATTAACGAGATTAACAGTGTATATCATTACCTCTGGAATAAGACACTCTGTCATTAAATTTATACATAATCGGACATAACGAATAGCTGAATTGGCGTTTTAGTTAAACATATTTGTATTTCAGATAAGAAATGCGGATGGGCGAACAAGCCATGTGGCATTATAATGCTGGATGCAGTTTGTAATGAGTTTGGGATAATGGATTTTAAAGAGCCACTCCGCGAGTTGCTGGAGTCATATATGCCAAACTTATTCAATGGTGTCATTTGATCGCGATTTATCGGTTGCTACCAAAATGACACATTTGAAAGCTTATTGGTTTTTCACAGTGACAATATGAAGGTAGAAAGACGTAATTCTGATCGAAAACCGGACTGTGGCGCGCGTCAAATAGTCAAACGTAATTTATGTAAAACCAGTCAGGCCAGTTAAGAGTTGCTAGTGTTTGTTAGGTTATAAAACTAGTATCCATGTATATTGGACGTGATATGTAAACCTCTGTGCATTAATAAGGCTGTTTTTAGATTTTCATGGAAAACCAGTATTTGTCATATATATGTCTTTTGGACATGAAAAGTTAAGATATTTTGATTTTATATCACAACATATGACATTTAGGTTCGTATCAAAGGTAAATAATATGTTTTGAAAATCACGGAGTGGCTCTTTAATAGAGTTGTTCAAGAATAACACCGGTACAGTGCCGTCCTATAATGTCATATCCTTCTGTATGTTAAGATAAAAGCTTTATCCTACATACTGATCGATGGTTTCCACATATCATCAAATAATAACACCGGTACAGTGCCGTCCTATAATGTCATATCCTTCTGTATATTAAGATAAAAGCTTTATCCTAAATACTGATCGATGGTTTCCACATATCATCAAATAATAACACCGGTACAGTGCCGTCCTATAATGTCACATCCTTCTGTATATTAAGATAAAAGCTTGATCCTACATACTGGTCGATGGTTTCCACATATCATCAAATAATAACGACATCTTCGTTATAATGGCCGCATGAACTCTTGGATGTTTCATACATGGTTCGTTTGTCTCTGTTTGCGTTCAGATGGCTACACACGAGCTTTAACCGGCAATGAATGACTTGACAAAATATTGTTTCAAAATTTAAATCAAGGAAGCTGGTAGTTACTGTTGGGTTCATCATTTTACAATGAAGAAGTGACGTTCTCAACCTGAAACAATAACGCTTGGTAAAAGGAAATAGTCTGTAGATAATATTTCTGGTTCTTACAATTAATTGTTTGAATGGAAGTATTGTTCCAAGGATAACAGTTTCATATATATCAAGTTCCGATACTCAAACAGCAGTCCTGCTTCATGACTGTGTCTAAAATATGAGACTTTAATACAGTCTAGGTCCTCATTCAGCAAGTCTAGGTTTGACTGCCTACACACTATGGAATATGGAGCCCGAAAAATAAATTATAGTCGATGAAGGAACAGTACATTATTAAAATATTTCATACATGTAGACTAAATTTTAGTCTACTCAAACAGGTATAACAGTAGTTCGATATTAATGTCTGGAGCCATACGATGGTACATTTAATTGGTAACATTAACAAAACCTGACTGCAATAATCAAGTAGAGGCGATACGAAATATTTATACAAAGTATTTAGTGTTTTATCCTAAACTTATGAAACAACTGCTCCATTTGGTTTTTATTTCTTTATTATTTCATTTATCTATACTTTCCAATAACGATCGCTGTGAAGTAAAAGCTTAAATGTTTGTTGTCTTTAACTTCTATAAATGATTCTCTGTCCTAGCCCAGTCTGCATTTACCCTTAATATGTAGTTATATTTACGCTATCAGTAGGAGTAAGAGGTACCACCATGTCTACAAAAACCTGATTGTAACGGCTCGATGAATACACTAGCATGTTTTCCTTTTAACGACCTCCGGACTAGATTGGTCCCTTCACATGTGCCAGTGTTCCACATGCAAAAGAAGGTAGATTAACCTTATAAAAAGGTTGATTTTTTAGTTTTTGCGATCTTAACTACAGATGATTTTTTAAAGCAAGAGGCGATTTTCATGTTTTTGTTCTTCCGTCTCAAGCACTTGAACAATCATTCCGGTATTGTTTTCTCTTTCAAATGTCAAATAACTGCTGTTGTGAGTGTTGATATTCTTGACGTGTTATGATAATTGTACATCTGATGAAATATGGAATTCAGCTGGTTCCTAAGATGTGTAGTCCTACGTGCAACTGTAGGAGCAGCACACATCTGCAGGGGAGAAACTCCAATTAGTATTTAAAATTGGTAATGAATTTGGTTAGTGAATAGTGAATCTTTTATATAATTAAGGCAAGATTGTATATCAACCATGAATCGACGTTACCAACATCCTTCAGTTCATAACAAGATACGTTACCAACAACATGAACTGTTGTTACCAGCATCCCAGTGCGATTTTAAAAGAACCTAATAATTCACGCTTTGGCAGTTTATATGCGAATACAGTGTGGAAATCAGACAATTTACTGTGTAAGACCATAGGTAGTTAAATGTTGATATATAACTTCCGCTTCGTTCAATTTGTAGTAATCCCGTTTAAGGGAGGTAACTCTTAATGTTGAATGTAGTGAAAAGAAAAGAGAGTAAACGGCTGAAGACGCACGTGGTGTTTTTTGTTGATGAATTTTGCATGCGTTCAAGGCAATACATGGACATATAGAACACAGTGCATCAAACACATTTTCAACATCCAAGTAAACATGTGTGAAAACAGTTTAGATTATAATCACACAGATTTATCAATTCATGCAAAGTACTCATCTTCCCGCCATGTTTGGATGTGTGTTACGTACGTTACTAGCCTAAGGTACAGTGATGATAGCGAGGAAGAACGCGCCAATCCAGCACTTGCGCCAACATGCTCTCCTAGCAAGAAAACAATGATACAGCTACATCCTAAATATTGAAAGCACAGCTACGGTAGCTGTTGTCACCAATGTTCCAAGTTTAATTAACAAATAATAAACCTCCTTGTATATCAATTGATCCAATATTTTAAGGCAAAAATCCGTGTTGAATTATAATTTAAAGTAATTTACTCAAAATGACGGGCCGGACAAGATTTACAAAGAAATTACAAGTGATTTGTTTTGAAATAGATCAACACCAGATGTCCAGTTTTTGCACATATCTTGTCAATGACGCACTGCTGGTCGTTTTTTGTGATATGTGAAACACTTCATAGTATTCATAGTCCATTAATTCAGAGCAGAATTTTCTCAAACAATTCTTTAACTTCATGGATGACTATGTTGATAATGGTCTATTAAATAACTATTTTTTATGTTATTTTAAAAAAGTTTATTATACAAATATTGAAAATAATGAACATGTCATTTTCGTTTGCTTTATAAGTTACAAAGCTAATGAGTTTTTGTCCATTTTGACCATGAAAAGAAATGAATATGAATATATGACCTTAGATTAATAGAAGTCATTGTTTCTCTATATGTAACCCTCCCACCTAAATGACATAATTTTCTCCGCATGTGTAAGCTAAAATCTTTCCCAATCCATCTGCTTGGTGTCTGTTAAATGACCAGTGTTCCAAGGACACTGACTGTTGCATTTTCTTCTTTCTAAGATCCACTGGCTTTAGAGATCTTAAATCCTGTTACTATGCATCCTTAATTAGCGAAGAAAGGTATCAGATAACTTCCATACAGCTTTCATTATTGACACACAATGCCTGATGCGTTGTGTGATGAAATATGATAAATAAATATCCACAATAAATCAGTCTACGCAATATTTCTTGAAATATCCACAATAAAACCAGTCTAGGCAATATTACTTGCGAAAGCCTCCAACATCAAATATTATAAAACAGGAAAAGCCGCAATAAAATTGAAATTGAAGGACATCTTGCAACAAGCATTCCATCGAAACATAACAAATGGAAATAACCAAACCATCCAAGCATTGTACCTACGCTGGGCGCTTTATAAAACATCTGTCGTTTTGGGAATTCGTGTTTCTACCCAAAAATTAGGTCTCTATTTAACTATGATAAATTTTTAAAATTCACTTTTTATATGTAAACAAATTTTCTTTATGAAAAATTTCAACGTTGAGATTGATCGAAAATTAGAATTCTGATGATTGTAATTGTAGCACATATAAAACATCTCCAGATGGTCTACTAGAAATTGTTTACTAGAATACCAGTTATTGGGTTCCGATTACCGTATTTCCTCATATAGGCGCCGGGCCTCGAATAGAGGCCGGGGGTATGACGGTTTTAAGTAAATACACGCCGGGTCTCGAATAGAAGCCGGGTCTCGAATACACACCGGGTTATAACAAATAAGTCCATTCGAGGAAATACGGTACATTACAAACTGAAGGACAACGTGTCCGGGATATTTCCCAATACAGCTTAGAGACTACGGCAATATCCGACTTAAACTCACTTGGTCCGAATGAAATTTATTATGAATGTACATTTCTATGACCTAATGTGAGCCTTTGCTCATTTTGCTAAATCAACTTAAAGTCTCTCATCAAGAATAACCGACTGTTGTTGAAAAGAATAGAATCGGTTCAGTGTTATGTCAAAATATAGACATTAAGTCAAGACAGGGCAGTGTTCGCATGTTATGTAACTTGTGTTAATCGAAATAAGACGTACGTGCACATATATATGCGCCTGTTTTCATTTAAAATTATATATTTTCATATTGTAAGGGTTTGAACATTACTGCGTGATATTTCAATTTTTTCAAACATGACATGAGGGGTGCCCCATGTAAAGTTATTCGCAATTAGAAAACGATACATACCAAGATTTAATGTTTTAATCTTATTCTTTCAAATAACAATAGTGGCATTGGCTCTGTAGCTCATCAGTCTTTGCACGATTATCTCAGTTTACATTTGAAATGAATAGTTTTGACACATACAATGAATCGTCAGCCAGCATGCAATCATAATCTACTGGTGAAAATATCTGAAGATATTGCAGTATTCTAGTGGGTTTTGTTAATCATGTACAAGTAACAAACTTATAATGCAAAAACTTATACACACGTTTATGATAAAAATCCAGTTTATAAGATAATAAACAGTCTCCTTGTGAATACACACTTAGTCACTGAAAAAAACCCAGATTCATCGTTGAAAATCAGGCCTTTGGACAGACATACTCAGTAACAAACCTTGATGATACAAAACTCAGTTTCGTTCGAACTTACAGTGTTGTTACAAACTTTGATGACGAAATAATGAGGTTTCTAAATAAAATACAGTGTTCATGTACATATATAAAACAAATGAAATTGTTAAATAGGTTTTATAATTGATAAAACAATCAGTGTCGTTGATAAAACAACGTGTTTATGTACACACATATCCTCAGTAACAAAAACGTGGTAAAATAATTAAATACATAATTTACAACACTTGTTAATTTACAAAATGTACAGCTACTTATTACTGCACTCGGACTGAAGAATATTGACGCTTTCCTATATATTTTGTGACTGGCGTCCCTGTGCCCCATTGAGCTTGTGAATTATAACGGTGATAAAATTCAATCGCATATTGTACTTACTGTCATTCCGGTAATTTTTTTCATTTTAAAGATTCTTTTTTCATTATCACGTTTGTCATGACTCCTACTTTTTTTTAAAGGACAGGAATTTAAATAACAAATCCATGTGAACATTTCCATCTATTTTGGCATTACGTAAGTCAATTAGGCCTGTTTACAAACTCTTTTCTCTTGTCTTAAGAAAATATGTTAAACCAAAAACTGTTTCGGTTATTGATCTATGTTTTAACTTTTCCTCTGATATTTTGATAGATGGCAATTTTCCCTACACAAAATTTAATTCAATTTAATATTCTAAAATCCCTTTAGCCGTTTAAATTTATATACTCAATCGATTTGTTGCCGACAAACAAAAAAGAAAGAAAGACTTGAAAGTACAGTGAGTATGATAAACACATAAGGATGTATTGCTAAGATAATAGATAACATTACAAATTAGGTTTTGTAAGGGTCCAGAGTCGAATTTCAGGTTCTCAAGTTGAAAAGTATTTCATAAAACATGAACTTTTATCAAATAGCCACACAGTATAAGGCGTCTGCTGTTTTAAAAATCGTTGCCGCCGACAAGATGTATGGCCCTCTTGGAATCTATAAACTGTCAAACTAAAAGTATAGGAAGGAGGACTGAGCGAAAGGCGCGGGAAAACGGAACTTTCATTCAATAAGACTGTACAGGCAAAACAATATACACAAACTGTATATAGACACGCACTCAACAGACCAATCTCGGGGAGAAAGATTAACTTTGACTTGCATAGCACTACGTAAAGCTGCCTGAAAATCACCATTATTGTGTCAAGTTTTGTTCGAATACGATGACGTCATAATCACGAGCAGATATGACGTCACAAAGCGTTATGAACACGGTGCAAGTGAGCGGGAAACTTTGCCATCCCTTTATAAACACTGAAATGTCGAATCTCATATTTCTTGTTACTCACGCTTTTCGATCAAATTTAGATACGAGTAATAAAAAACACCATCCAAATTGGGAAGGGACAATTATCGTACGAGTAAGATGTGATAAATATCTTCCTCTTAAAAAATAATCTCTTGCTTTCAGTCACTCGGCAGCTTTAGTAGCCTATTGTTTGTACAGAACTTAAAATATATCACAATATCTTGAAATTATTCTGATAATTTCTACTATATTGATAAAAAATTTATATTAAAGTTGCGTAGAAAAGAGTCAAAATTATCCGTGAGTTGACTAAATAATAATTCAGGCCGGCCACTTTGATGTTTCTAAATAAGTAGATCTAGATTTAGGCTATCAATTGTCATTAAAATTGTGAAATGGGGTCTTGTTTTCCATAAACGTTTTAGATAAATAGAATGAAACTATTTTCAAAGAGATATGTCACACTTTTTAACAAATTGTTTGTTTGTGGAGAGATATATAAGCGGTGTCGCATTCACTTAGGTAAACAATGTTATGACTACACGTACAAACTAACATCTTATATTCTTATCAAAACATGGTAAATGGCATCTTAAAATTCATCTCTGATAATGGTCATTGTTGATAATTTTATGTCAAATTTTGAAAGAAACTCTTCCCGGGTTGTTTGAAAAGTAGGTTTTGATCTGAGTCGTTCACTTTCATATTACAGGATCTTGTCACGACTCAGAATGTTAAACAATGTTTAAAAGTATGCAAATGGGGTCTTGTTTTTCATATTATATTATAACAAATACAATTATAACACTTTGAAACAAATATTGGACAATTTTTTAACAAATCGTTAGTTTGTTACAGAGAGGAGAATGTCGCCTTTTATGGCCGCTTCACTCAACAAGTTCACAGACAGACATTCTCAGTGACTAGAATTGAGATTTTATTTCTTTAATATGATTTAAAAGTGTACAAATGTATATTTGTTCTTCATATTATGTCAAAAGAAAGACAATGAAAGTATTTACAAGCAGATATCTCTTACCTTTTTATAAATTTGTTCATTCAACAGGTTTGGGTTTTTCCCAAGATTAAAAATAAACAAGTGAGTGAGTTATTGCTTAACGCCGCTTGGGCAATATTTCAGCCATTAGCGGCGAGTAAAATAAACAACTGTGATAAACAAGATAAACTATGATAAATATAACATGCTAATATGTCTAACTAAAAACTTTATTCTTATTTACAAATTCACAAAATATACAAGCAATATGAACTAACTTTGTTCAGTCTGACAAGGCCTGCTGAATGAGTTGTATTTTCCTGTCAGTGACGCAGATCTCGCGGCCACTGACCAGTCTCATTCTTGCAGCACAGTCGTCGTTGTCTGGATAAACGTAAAACATGGGGGAAACCTCTTTTTTCATCTGCAGATCTACTTTACACAAGAGTTGCCCCCTCTCCACGTCTATGAAGCCCACCCTCCCCCTCCCCACATCCAGCACCAGCCCGAAGGTGAGGGTGAACTCTACACCAGGTGTGGGGAGAGACAGAGAGACACACTCACCAACCTGATGTCTCTCCCTGTCCTCCTGATCTCTCCTCCTCACCTGGATACAGAGACGGTCGGGGTGATGGTGACAGTAGTCCATCACAGACACACAGACGGAGTGGGGGAGTAAAGAAACACACCACTCCTCGTCCATGTTGCTCCTCCCCACCTTCACCCCCATCTGCAGCAGGGATAACCCGCCTCTCTTCCTCCGTGTCAGTGTGGAGCTGGTCTCCCAGTAGGAGGGGGGAGTAGTGAGAGGGGAGGGGGAGGGAGGGACGGGGACGAGACTGCTACAAGTCCAATAGAACCCCGAGAACTGACCCGGACTCTCTCTTGGCTCCAAGTTTGTCAGGACTCGACCGAAGTCTTCAACTTGTAGATACTTGTGTACTCTCTCTGAGTTGAGAATCATCGCCCGGCCTGAAATATACAAGTTTATTGTTATTAAACATATACAAATGACATCTTAAAATCTTTATTTTTGTATTTCAAACATTTTGATGTAAGAATAATTGGTAATTGTCAGGATTTTTTAAAACTTTGTTTAACCGCTCGAACTTACAAATTTTAAACATTTTTGGAACTCAGTGTCGACTTTATTAACAAAAGATATCATCAAAACATATACAAATGGCATCTTAAAATATTTATTTTTATATTCCAAACATTTTGATGATAAAATATTACATAATTGCTTAAAAAATTTAAAATTTTGTTTAACCGCTCGAACTAAGAAAATGGCTGACATTTTTCTAGATCTGATTATCATGAAAATAAACAATCATTGTTATTAAAACATAAACAAATGGCATCTTGAAATGTTTATTTCAATGTTTGGAATTATTTTATAAGAAAATTATCGATCTTTGTGACAAAAAATATAAACTTTGTTTCACTCGGCAATAACACAATAAATCTACAGTTGATTTTACCGAAAGCCGGTTTTCAAAATAGATCAGTTTTCATTGAGCGCAGGACAAATTGTTGTTATCAAAACTTATACAAATGGCATCTTAAACTGTTTATTTTACTATTTCAAATACTTTGAAGAAAAAATATTTGATAATTGCGAAAAAAAATTAAAACTTTGTTTGGCCCTCAAACTGATGGATAATTGAACTGCTTTCTCAGAACCGATAGTCGCGGTCGGTACATTACAATAATTATTGTTGAAATTTGTTGTCTTTTCAAATTTCTTTAATGAAGAAATATTTAATATCCGGATTTCATTTTAAAAATTTTTTTTACCACTTAAACTGACATATTAGCTCTTTTTCGAAAGCTTTTTGTCCTGTACTAAACACGTCTTGCTATCCAAACATAAACAACTTCAAATGTTCATTTCATTATAATATATCATAAACAACACGGGGGCAAAAAATCTAAACTTTGTTTCATTTTCTAATTTGCAATTGGCTTTTTATTGCTGACAGTTTTTTAAAAAATGAATTATGACGTTTTCGTTATATAAAAGTAATCTCTGCATATTTATAATATTAATAATGATATCTTAGAATTTATATCTTACTATTTAAAATAATTTATGATAAAATATATGAAAGTTGTTACAATTATTTAGAACTTTTTCTGACCATTTTCTGACTGTCCTGTATATTAAACTTACTAAACATAAAAATGCTATTTGTAAATATTGACTTCATCATTTAGAATATTTTGAATAAAACCATATGCAACAAATTTGCCACTAAAACTGAATAATAATCAAGCTATTTTCTCAGATTATATAGAGTAGCAATTTCTAATATCTTTGTTTTCAACTTAATCATCAACGATATCTTAGAGCTTTTAAGGCAACATTTTATCAAAGTAGATGCAAATGACATCTTGATATGTGGATTTCAAGATTGTAACTGTTGTGATGAGAAATTCGTTAATAGTTGTGACAAAAAACGTAAACTTTACTCGTCACTCTGTAACAATTGCAGTTGATTTGCCGACGCTGCCGCTTTCCCAAATTGATCAGTTTTCATAAAACATTAAAGCAATAGTTTGTAATGACAGACAATACTTCTAGTAATGATATCTGCTGAATTATTCTCAACTATTTTTTACATGGATACCTAGGAGTATTTGAGGTTATTCCAGTGCAATGTAATCATCAAATCAATCAAACAAACAATCAACAAAAATGAATGCTCCTAAAACAAGTATAAAAATTGTGGATTTCCGAGAGACGAACTTTAAGGACACGCCAGTCATCATTGAAAGGTGTATTTTTGTGCGGGGTATGAGAAGTTGGTTTACATTGCCAACCAGAATCACTTCGTCACTGTCCGATTCCACTTTTAATTTCAAGAGACAATATTTCTTTTTATTTTCAACCTGTGTGACAGGTAATAGAAACATGATGACACAAGGGATGTTTACGAAATACAAGCGAGCTATCATCAGCCTGTTAGAGATAGCAAGCCAGCTGTTTTATCCAATGCGACCTTTCACCTGACATCGGTTCTCTCCGCGATTATCGGCTTTTAGATTAGCCTGAAGAAATAGCCAAGAGACAAATTACCCTAAGTTTCTCAAAGTGAAAGTCAAAATTCTGTATTTGCTTAGGTAATATCCAACATGCCATGTGTCCTTCTTACAGTTCAAATCATGTCGAAATAATTAATTTTCAGCTATTTAACGCCAAATTTATGATATTTAGTTGTTTTCATAATCATCAACGAACGGCAGTATACATGTAATGATGTTGAAATTCAATGTCCCATTTGCTTGTATAACACTTATGCGATATGCTTCACTCAACCATATCAAATTGTCGTTGTGTCTGATGTAGAGAAGTTTCCGAAATAACGTTTGTCATTGGCGCGCGCCACTGTCCGGTTTTCAATCACAAAACACAACTCGAAGCTGTTAATTCTCACTATACTGAACTAATAAGCCTTAAATTGTAGTTTTCAGATACAAGTTGTTTTCAAAATAACAGCACCATTTTCAAAGTTTGATATATTTGATCCAAACAACATACTCTGTGCCACTTTAATGGCGCTTTATTCGAACTTGTAAATAGTTGCGCTGGTTTGGGTAACTTAATCAGCTCTCAACCAGGTTTTCGTCTTTCTTTATCCAAACAGGCATCATGTAACTTTGTGTTAATAAATTCATAAATAACCGACTTATCTTTCAATAGCTGTCAATACATAGATAAGTTGATAAAAAGTGAAATGTTCGTTGCATTTTTCTCGAATCGAAAAGAAAGCACTATATTCAGGCCGATACGTCCCATTTTCTTATAACCAGTTTGAACTTCTTCCATCCGGCCGCCGCTTCAAAATCCCACTTTACAAAAACAATAGAATTTCAAAATCTTTTGTACCATGCAGCATTCGTATTATCAACAATTCTTAGCTATGTTGTCGTTATTTTAATCCTCAATCGTTATCTCTTTTAAGTAATGTACATCCCCTTCTTATGTGTATATAGCTTTTTTAAGGCTTTCTTAAACGTATATTGATAATACCTACTGCTGTTATCAGTCTAAATGTTACCCTTGTATTTTTAATATTTATTCAATGATTATTAATTATAGATATTTAAGTTATTTGATGTGTTATTCATATTCGTACTTGTTAATGTTCCAGAGCTCACATGAATGTAAATCAAATTTCCCTTGTGGATAATAAAGTCTTATCTTATCTTATCTTATCTTATTATTGTAAACACACGTCAAAAACTTTACCACATGTGAAAAATGCAAACGCCTGTTCATTCAGCTGATATCGCCTTAGTCAACGGTCAGAGATTTTGTCATTTTATATATTCGGCCTTTCCATCTCTTATAAGCTGTTAAGCTCCGTTTGTCCAACATCCAGCATGTGGCATGCAAAACAAGTTGCATAGCAATAGATTGGGTGTAACGTAATAAGTAAGTATCTGCTTACAGTGACACACAGTATGTTTCATTAGATTTGTATGCGGCCAAATTATTGTATGAACTGGGTTTATTTCAAATCCCCTTTCTAAAGTTGCATCTTTATCTCTTAAATGCCAAATTCTTTTAATTTTCTTGTTTTCAATTGTAACTAAAAAACGGTCATGTAAATGTTAAAATTTCGACGTTCAGCGTCCTATTTCGAGTATATTAGTTAAATGACCAATTAAACAATACTAACTATAATTCTCGTTGTGTATGTTATTAATAAGTTTCTAGTCTGATTAAAATCGACCGTGTTCCGAGGAATAAAAGTTACAAAATGTTGACTTCACCAAGATTCGAACTAGGTATGTCCAGGCTTTCCTCTCCATAAGGTTGTCGAGTTCGAATCTCGGTGTAGTCAACATTTTGTAACTTTTACTCCTCGGAACACGGTCGTTTTTAATTAGACTGAATAAATTTCCAAAATTTCATTTAAGTCATTGTCCGGTTTTCGATCATAAACCTCACCCTTTTCCCTTTTCCCTTTTTGTTGCAACTATACTTACTGATAAGCACTGATATATGTTAATTTAAAAAAAAACCCAGTCACTTTTTGTCGATGAAATAACACTATTTATAAAATTTGACACATTTGACCCCAACAACATACTCTGTGCCCCTTTAATACGTTTAGTCAAAACTTTCTGTCGGACAAATTTACATTACAAACATTGATAATATCAAATAGTGGTATTCGCAACAGCGAGATCTTATAAAATACTTGTTTAATTTGAGGCCGAAATCAGCAACTATAAAACTCATAGAAAGATATCGTAAAACCGTAAGGAAAACTTTTTAAACTAGCCTTGACCTGAGACCTTAGTGTTCCAATAGACCGATCCATTAAGCCCCGCCCCTTCACGTTTTCGACCAATCGGCGCGCCGTATTTTTGACCTACCTTCCTGCGATCGCTTCCTCGGACATCAACAGGCAACATGGCGGGCTGTCTACATGACACAGGATTTGCGTCCAGGCATTTTACGAAGAAATTGCAGTAATATCAAGTCAATAAAGTCTATGGCAGTGTTAGTGTCATTGCACAAAGGGTCCTTTATTTCGGAAATATACATCGGAGACAGCATATCCGACTCATATCGGAGATGTATCAATAAAATAATGAGAGGTGAGTGCTCCATGTTCGGTTTGATTTCATAAATAAAAGTGTATTTTGGGGGTTATTTCAAGTCAAATTTTTCAGTCCAGTAAAATAAGTTGTATTAATTTCAAGGTAAGTTTGTCTCAGGCGAGGTGAATAAATAGAATCAAATATTTTATTTTCAAATCTATCGATAGCAGGCATGTGTTCCCCGACATGTTTGGGGTGAAACAAATAACCAAATTATTCTAATCAAACATTACAATATTTGAAAGTTGAATAGATGTATGAATTGGAAATCCATCGATGAAAAACTAATTTAATGACATTTTCCCAAGTTTCCATTAGATGTGACACCTATTAATAGAATGTCAGATTAAATAAAAAATAATCTCATGAAAACATTGATGATATACTAAGTCTGTGACAAGATCATCTCATGAATAGGACAATGAATTCTAACCTTCTAAAATCGTGAAAATATAGAAATATAATTAATGACAATCTCTTCATGAATATATAACTGTCAAATAAGTTTTTGACAAAGGTGAAACAATTTAATGAAAATGACCCTATACATACATTAGCCATGTCAGTATAAAATATTTAAAATTAATCAGCAAGTGGAACATTCTAACCAATTCTTCCAGTTTGTATTGCCAGATGTATAATAATGATAATTTGGTCAGACTATTTATTTTATCTGATTTGATAACACTGACTTTGTCAAAATGTCTACCTAATAAGATTAATCAATTTCTTCTTTAGTGAACTAACAAATTTAACATTGCCAGTTTTTCAATTATTTTTGACAGGTCTTTATCACTATCATCAAACCCTACACTCTTTTATTTATGTGATTTTGCAAACCATCAGTTTGAATATTTTCAGGTTTACACTCTCATCAATTGTTAGATGGAAAGAAAATGTGTAAAGTCATTTGATGCATGAATAAAACACACTAATAAGCTTGTGTTCCTTTTTCAGACTCAAGGAGTCAAAGGGTTTTGATAAATCTGCTAATCATAATGAGTAGCAGATGTAAAAACAGTATGACACTGGGCAAATAAAGCAGCATGGAAAATAGACCAAATTTTTATTTAATTGAATGATGATGCAAATGAAATCATTGTTTTCTTATTTATTAGATAAAATATTTTAAATACCTCAGCAAAATAGTAAATTAATCTGACTATTTCTGAGCAGTATAATACAATCCTATAAATACACTCATAAATACACATATTGTGACAACAACTATACTAATGATTATATAAAGTTACTTATGAGAGTTCTGGTTTTTAGGCATGACTCATAAATTATTTCTAATATTTTCTTTTTGCAGAAATGTTTACTGAATTGAATTAATTATTTTTTTCTTCATCAAATAATATTATTTTAAAAAAGCACATATCACATTCTCCCTATGAAATGAGAAGCTATAAAGATTAATATTAATCACAAGTTTTATGAGTAAAAACAATTATATCTACTCTAAATACAGGTCACGTCCTGTCACTGGAGGAATGGTTTATCCAAAATACAGTTTAAAAATAATTAAACCAGTCAAAATATTACATGATAGAACACTATAAAGGGAGATAACTGACATGTAACTATGTGTCCACCACTTTCCACGGGATTCAACTCATAGATTCATAAACGAAGATTGTTATTTTCACTAGTACTGATGCTCGATTTAATTTAAAAAAAACCCCACTGTGTTGAAGGCTACTAAATTTTTAGAAGAGATCAGGCTGCGAGGTGAAAATTATGTGATGGATCCAGTCCGTGTTGCTATTAATAGGCAGTGCACGCACACGTAATGCATATGAACCACAGGATTTTACGATTTTTTCAGGGACATACCCAATTAGTAAATTTTCAAACATCCAAGTCACTAACCAGCAGTTCTTAGAAATGAAAAACACCTGAAACCATCATCAGCAAATTTATTGTTGCTCGATTTCACAACATAGAAATCAGGCCCATTGACGCGACAGAGGACATGTTTTCGTGTAATCAAATATTTTTAAACAGTTATTTTGTTCAAATTTCTGAAGTTACATTATCAATAGACTGTATTTTCAATATTTCAACCGTTTATGAGACATGACAAAATTCTAATTAGCCGTAGTCGTCGGCAGAATACTCGTACTTGACAACACATGAGTCGGACACTTCCGTATGTTTGTCCGAGGTTTGCGGTTGCTAGGGGCGGTCGTTAGGGGGCGGGGCTTAATGGATCGGTCTATACAACAAAGTGATCAGATTTCTGAACCATAATCACTTCATTAAACAATTTTCTTTAAACCTGTTCGTTTTACCCTCTAGATGCAGGTTATGATCAATTAGATTGTTGTTGTTTCAAATAGTTGGGAAAGAGGTAAGTGTCTGTTAATGTTTTTGTTTTGGTCGTCTGTCGTCACTGAGCGGCGTCCTTTCCGTTGATCTCTGGCTACATGCCTGAGTGTGCAACAATGTTGAAATATCCAAAGGTCGTCGGCCACATGTTGCTAGCCCCGCTCTTAAACTGGCCCTCTCCTTAAAGGCACTAGTGCACGCTTTTATGGTTTAAATTGGCTATTTAAAGGTTACGAGGTCTTATGCATTCTATCGATGCAATGAAATACTAAACATTCTTTACAATTTATCTGCAGTCAACAATGAAAACGATGTCGATGTCGGCTTTGACATATAAAAATCTATGGTTTTCATATATATTTGAAAGCAATGTTGTAAATTAACCGATTTAATAACACAGTTTTAACATAGTTATTAGATTGACCATAGCGGCTGCCGTTTCCGCTTTTCTCGTTATGAGCAAAATTTTAATTTTTCCGCTATCATAGTTCATGCGGATTTAATGTAACGTAAACGTAACATTAAATACTTCCGGCCTTTAAAAATCCACTTAACTACCTGAATACGTAAATATTTGTTAAATAACTTACGAGGCAGGTAACTTGAGTGAGGATAGTGAGTAATATCGAGAGATATGCGGTATCTGTGCATTAGTTGTGTTTACGAAATATTGGATGCCCTAGTGCGTTTAAATATAACGGAATAAAAAATAAAGTATTCACCTGTCTGTAATACACTTGTCAAGTACAATAATCAAATGATCATAATAATGTTCAAATGATTCCGATAAAATATCAATCTTGCAAACATTTGTGTTTGAGTCGCTCTGTCTGCCGCTGACCTGTGTCTGACTGTCAGTGTCATACTAATGTGATAATGATCGGTTTAGCAGTTTCATACATTGACCATGAACAGTTTTGTATGGAATAAGATATATATTATTTTGATTGATGGAAGAGATAGATACAGTAGAAGGATTTAGCAAATGATATTTATGGATTTAGCAATCAGGCTCAATCCTTAAGGTAATCGCCTTTTCTTTTGCCTCTTTGTGTGTTTTATTTCACCGATTTTATGGAGCCAAAATTATTTATGCTTTTAACGCCAAACTTCCAGTGCTAGTTGACCTTATTCAGGAATAGCGAAACTAAGGTGTGATCAAATCGGTTATTGCATTAAAGGTCCCATTCGACACACAAAAATTGAAAAATAACATTTAAAAAACAAGTAGCGACTTGAAACCTTTTGAAAAGATGCGCAATAAAAACACTTGAAAAAAGTAAATAGTGAAGAGGTCGTAAGTCACATGGTTTCGGCGCTATCTTATGGAAGGGGATGTGTGCCAAAAATGAAATCATGTAAACTCGTAATACGCAAGTTGTAAAATGTTGTTCTCAACCATGCAATTCTCGAAAAGACAAGTCCAAGTGTGCAAACCTAACATTTCAATCCTGTAAAACTCAACTTTCTGTTCTCAACTTTACAAAGTTCAAATGTAATTCTAGAAATGTCAAAGTCGAAACTCTTTTTTTGTATTTCAAATAAGAGGGATATACACATTTAGAAATGCTACAAGTTACATTTTACAATTGGTAAATGAAAAATGAAGAGTTGTAAAATCAGCCTTGCCAAACAGACTTTTGCATCTAGAGTTTTACATGAGTTGCATGGTTATGATTGCAATGTTCCGAAATACATCTGTACACGATTTCGCTTTGACCATATTTGGAAGTTTAACGGAGACTGCCGATGATTTTCGAAGGTGATCGGTATTTGACAACAACGAGACCTCCCTGATCCAAGCTCCATGCAACGCTGTGCAAGCTTTCCGGATAGCGTTCAGTTGAGTCCACCGCAATGCGTGGAGCTTGGGCATGCAACTTTCACCTTTTGCCAAAGTTCTTAGTCAATTATTGATCTAGATAATGTTTTTCTACTGTTTTTGTAGGGGTTACACGAGGTTTATCTCACGAAAGAATATTATGAACTTTAATTCTGGGTTAGACTTTACTGGACACTAACTCTCTGCACAACTTACTGCATCGAGAGGATTCACTATAAAAAAAATCTCGTTTTAGATATCAAGGTACTGCAGGGTTTTAAAAAATCATCAAATTACGAGACTGGTTTTAGAATAATGAAACAACGGCATACTTGACGCGCAAAGAAAAATAATAGTAGAAAGAATATATCTACATTGTAAACCCACGTTACCCCTAAAAACACGGGCATGTGATTCTTTCAAATTAACAGTTAGAAAAATAACTACGCAACGTAAAGTTAGGGGAAAGTTCCAAAATCATTGAAAAGAATTAATTTTTCTTTTGTTAGTCTTTCATTCGGTCGTTTAACCAATAAATATTATTCCGTTAAAACAAACTTTTATTTCAACTAATACCGTTTAAAGTCATGTTTTAAAGCTATGAACGTTCCAAATCAGACGTTTTTAAACAGTTTGAAGAAATTTGATTGAAAATCATGTCAAAATCACATGACTGGCATATCATGTGACAGGTTATTTTTAACTCTCGACAGTTATTAAAGGGTCGTCTTAAAAGCGAACGGTCTATTAATTTTTGCCCGGTCTGGCAGGCCGTCAGAGAACGTCGGCTAAATGAGAACATAAAATCAAACTTCACATCAGTTAAGTAAATGTAAACTATTTTTCTCCCAGTGATAAATCATAATTAGGTGATGTCATAAAATAATAATCATTTAAAATTAATTGCCAAGAGGACACACAAGTATGGTGCTGAAAGATTGTCTACAAAGTAATCATGCTTTAACAAAGGCATCGGAAACGCTCATATTCCATTGTTATACCAATTACTAAACAATAAACACGTGCTTTGAAAAAATGATACTTTTAAGTTTTGTAAAAATTTGTTATGGTACGAAATTGATTAAGTATTTTGAACTATTGAAATCGGCCCCCGAAAAGTAAACATGCGTTGACTACGTCACAAAATCTGAGGGGCTCGAAAGAGGTGACGTCACAAAAATCGCGATCAAATGGACCTTTTTCGAAGTTCGGATATTTTCTTGCAATAAATACGGGTATATCTTATAGAATTACGTATTCAAGATTTCTTTTATGATAATGGTCAGATAAGAATTAATTGCAAATGATATTTCTTCTATTACGATTGTTGCTATTTGCCTACGGGGTTCGAAAACACCGTACGCGAGTTTCTAAGAACTTTGACAAAAGGTGATGGTCGCATGCCCAAGCTCCGCGCATTGCGGTGGACTCAACTGAACGCTATCCGGTAAGCTTGCACAGCGCTGCATAGAGCTTGGATCAGGGAGGTCTCGTTGTTGTCAAATACCGATCATCTTCGGAAATCATCGGCAATCTTCGTTAAACTTCCAAATATGGTCAAAGCGAAATCGTGTACAGATGTATTTCGGAACATTGCAATCATAACCATGCAACTCATGTAAAACTCCAGATGCAAAAGTCTGTTTGGCAAGGCTGATTTTACAACTCTTCATTTTTCATTTACCAATTGTAAAATGTAACTTGTAGCATTTCTAAATGTGTATATCCCTCTTATTTGAAATATAAAAAAGAGTTTTGACTTTGACATTTCTAGAATTACATTTGAACTTTGTAAAGTTGAGAACAGAAAGTTGAGTTTTACAGGATTGAAATGTTAGGTTTGCACACTTGGACTTGTCTTTTCGAGAATTGCATGGTTGAGAACAATATTTTACAACTGCGTATTACGAGTTTACATGATTTCATTTTTGGCACACATCCCCTTCCATACTATCTTGATTATTCACACTTTTTGCAAGTTTTTTACCCATGCACTTTTGAGGAATCAGTTCTCTGCTAATGCTTGCAGTAGAGAGCCGATACTTACACGTGCACGTTACATAGCTTAAACATTGGCCTATAACAGGATGGTCTCAGAATATGCAATTTCTCAATACAATTTCCATAGCACCCATTCAGTGTTTATTGTTTCAGTGGCATTCTAGAAGTTGCTAGTAAAGGAAGTCAATGGTATTATGGATGCAAAACTTCATTATTACACAGTGGCTTAAGTTGTGCATCCATTAAATAACATTGTCTTCCCCATTCAGAGTTAGTGAATTTTCAAAAATCGCCAACTTCATGGGCTGATAACTCAAAAACAACTTAAGGAAATCTAAGGAAAACACTCTGTCGTGATATAATGCACCTCCACCCCATCCCCTCTCTTCCTTTTAAAACACATACAGGACGGATGCAGAAGTATCAGATTGCATTTTGTGGCAAGATTACTTCAAATTGGAGATATGGTCAAAATCTGTGACATGACCAAACGCCGGTATATGCGCATACGAGTGTACGTTAGAAAAGGCGGCCAAGCCCGATCAGACCATATAGTATATCCATAAGAAGGAAGGAAGCGTTCCTGTAGTAGGCGATGTACTTAATTCGGGTGTGGTCTTTCTACAAATCATTTTCAAAGAATATATCACACTGAGCGACCTTTTAAGTGTGTGTTCCCTCCTATCTAGGTACCATAATGCTTATCATTTTTAAAAATTTTGGTTGCCAACCTGTCAACTGTGTCGAGAGTATGTAAAAAAGACTAATCTTACTCTGTTTAAACGTATCTTACCCCACTACGTATTTTACTTGGAATAATGCTAAAATCTCTCCTAACCGCCACAAACTGGTCATAAAAAGCTGAATCTTGTTATTGTCGCTTGTGACTATGTATATCATTTAGTTTTGATTATTATCTTCTTTTTGGTAAAAATTTAAATTTTGTTGTTAATAACTTAAAAGCAGGTTAAATTGAGTGCAATATCTTAATATATTTGTTTAGGGATTTATCATTAGTATCCATGTTTGCATCGTAATAATAAGCAATACAAGTGTATTGCTACCGCACACATCTAGACAAGATATCAGGATATTTATATAGCTAGGGTCCAAGATACATTGATGTATCGCCAAAAGAACAATACATCCCGATACTAAAAACATTATTTGTCTAAAAAGATAAAAAGCTGGCAAACTTTTTATTCTATTTAATGTGATAAGACAAAGAACAAATTTACAACATTTCTGACATTGTATCACAAACAATTACATCAATCTTTGCACTTCTCAAATGGTATATCATCTGGCCTCATAAACTGGAATCTGGATGTAAAACTGGAATCTATATATATATATCATCTAGGCCACAATACTCAGGTCTACCTTCATGATACACAGGTCTACCTTCATGATACACAGGTCTACCTTCATGATACACAGGTTTACCTTCATGATACACAGGTCTACCTTCATGATACACAGGTCTACCTACATGACACACAGGTCTACCTACATGATACACAGGTCTACCTACATGACACACAGGTCTACCTACATGATACACATGTCTACCTTCATGATACACAGGTCTACCTACATGACACACAGGTCTACCTACATGATACACATGTCTACCTTCATGATACCCAGGTCTACCTCCATGATACACAGGTCAGCCTACATGATACAATGGTGTACCTACATGATACACATGTCTGCCTACATGATACACAGGTCTACCTACATGATACACAGGTCTACCTGCATGATACCCAGGTCTACCTTCATGATACACATGTCTGCCTACATGATACAGAGGTCTACCTACACGATACACAGATCTACCTACATGAGACTCAGGTTTACCTACATGATACATAGGTCTACCTTCATGATACACAGGTCTACCTACATGATACACAGGTCTACCTACATGATACACAGGTCTACCTACATGATACACAGGTCTACCTACACGATACACAGATCTACCTACATGATGCCCAGGTCTACCTCTATGATACACAGGTCAGCCTACATGATACACAGGTCAGCCTACATGATACAATGGTGTACCTACATGATACACATGTCTGCCTACATGATACACAGGTCTACCTACATGATACATAGGTCTACCTAAATGACACATAGGTCTAACTAAATGGTACACAGGTCTACCTACATGATACACAGGTCTACTTGCATGTTACACAGGTCTACTTACATGATACACAGGTCTACCTACATGATACACAGGTCTACCTACATGATACACAGGTCTACTTACATGAAACAGGTCTACCTACATGAAACAGGTCTACCTACATGATACACAGGTCTACTTACATGATATACATGTCTACTTACATGATACACAGGTCTACCTTCATGATATACATGTCTACTTATATGATACACAGGTCTACCTACATGATACACCTGTCTACTTACATGATATACAAGTCTACTTACATGAAACAGGTCTAACTACATGATACACAGGTCTACTTACATGAAACAGTTCTACCTACATGAAACAGGTCTACCTACATGATACACAGGTCTACTTACATGATATACATGTCTACTTACATGATACACAGGTCTACCTTCATGATATACATGTCTACTTATATGATACACAGGTCTACCTACATGATACACCTGTCTACTTACATGATATACAAGTCTACTTACATGAAACAGGTCTACCTACATGATGCATAGGTCTACTTACATGATACACAGGTCTACTTACATGATACACAGGTCTACTTACATGATACACAGGTCTACTTACGTGATACACTGGTCTACTTACATGATATACATGTCTACTTACATGATACACAGGTCTACTTACATGATACACAGGTCTACTTACATGATACACAGGTCTACCTTCAAGATATACATGTCTACTTACATGATACACAGGTCTACTTACATGATACACAGGTCTACCTTCAAGATATACATGTCTACTTACATGATACACAGGTCTACTTACATGATACACAGGTCTACTTACATGATACACTGGTCTACTTACATGATACACAGGTCTACTTACATGATACACAGGTCTACCTTCGTGATATACAGGTCTACTTACATGATATTCATGTCTACTTACATGACACACAGGACTACTTACACGACACACAGGTCTACTTACATGATATACAATTCTACTTACATGAAACAGGTCTACCTACATGATACATAGGTCTACCTACATGATACACAGGTCTACCTCCATGGTACACAGATCTACCTTCGTGATATACAGGTCTACTTACATGATACCCAAGTCTACCTACATGATAAACAGGTCTACTTACATGATACACAGGTCTACCTACATGATACCCAAGTCTACCTACATGATAAACAGGTCTACCTACATGATACACAGGTCTACCTACATGATACGCTGGTCTACCTACATGATACACAGGTCTACCTACATGATACGCTGGTCTACCTACATGATACACAGGTCTACCTTCATGATACACAGGTCTACCTACATGATACATAGGTCAGCCTACATGATACAATGGTGTACCTACATGATACTTATGTCTGTCTACATGATACATAGGTCTACCTTCATGATACACAGGTGTACCTACATAATACACAGGTCAGCCTACATGATACAATTGTGTACCTACATAATACACAGGTCTGCCTACATGATACAATTGTGTACCTACACAATACACAGGTCTGCCTACATGATGCACGGGTCTACCTACATGATACACAGGTGTACCTACATGATACACAGGTCTACCTGCATGATACATAGGTCTACTTACATGATATACATGTCTACTTACATGATACACAGGACTACTTACACGATACACAGGTCTACTTACATGATATACAAGTCTACTTACATGAAATAGGTCTACCTACATGATACACAGGCCTACTTACATGATACACAGGTCTACTAACAGGATACACGGGTCTACCTTCATGATATATATATGTCTACTTACATGATTTACAGGTCTACTTACATGATATACGTGTCTCCTTACATGATACACAGGTCTACTTACATGATACACAAGTCTACTTACACGATACACGGGTCTACCTTCATGATATATATATGTCTACTTACATGATTTACAGGTCTACTTACATGATATACGTGTCTCCTTACATAATACACAGGTCTACTTACACGATACACAGGTCTACCTACATGATACACAGGTCTACTTACATGACATTGAGATCTACCTACACGATACACGGGTCTTATACCTACATGTAGGTTTGTGGGGGAAAAACTACCAGGGCTAAAATTTGAAAAGGGACAATAGAACTAAGGTTAACTTCATTGCCATTTCAATTCTGTTGCTATCTTATTATTTTTTCAAATTTTTAATACATATAAAAATATATTTATTGATGGCATTGCGATTACAGAGCTAAATTATTCAAAGATAAGTGTGTGTAAATTACAACAAAATCCTCTCAAATGTTGGAAAAATGTTTGTTGCAACTTTGAGGTATTGTATGTATAGATTTTTAAATAACGCAGGGAGTTAATTTATATTATGAATTCATTAGACATAACCCTTCACAATTTCCTTGTGATGAAAAAATAATATATTTGATTGGTCTGAAATTTGACACAGACTCGAGAAAATCTACCAGTTATGTGGAAATATATTTTCAAAATTCAAATCTGACAATTATCCATGATATTGATTAAGAAGTCAATAAGATTCATTTATACTTTTCTTGCAGGAACTTAATATGAAAGAACATCCAGTTGGTGGCCACTGCTTGATTTTGGGACATTTTTGTGATATTTCTTTGTAATTTTTGAACAAACCTGTTTGATTCAGAAACCTGAACAATGAGATTGATCCCCTCTAAATCTTTAATACAATCTAAGAGGAATACTTTAAATGAGGTTAAATAACAAATTGGAAGAGTTTTTTAATGATATACTTTTATGATTACATGACTAACACACAACATACAACTCTTGGAATAGTTAATTCTTATAGATAGCTCCATGAGCTCCAGAACCAATGGCTACATTTTTCCTAATAAGCATTGCTTTTCATAACCTTAAGTCCTTAATAGGCTCTCAAACTTTTCAATTCTCAATTTATATTTATTTTGATGTTTATGAGCTTCTTTTACAAATTTCAAGCAACAAAATACTACCCTTAGAAACATGATTTCAAGATTGTGAATGGTAATGCGTTGATGACATAATGTATGATGGGACTGGTTCCTTGAATTTCTTAAATGAATACCGACAAAGAGCCAGCTTTTTAAGACCAAATGGGAATAAATTATGTTCAAGGCGCTATCAACAATCTCATATAGAGCATCAAAACAAAATTTCTTTTCTGTAAAGAGTCTAACCCTTTTTACATTTTTGATTTTAAATCATTATATCTTGTTTTGTCAACAGGAATGATGCCATTCTGAGACATGATCTCGGTCCACATGATAGAAATAATAACTTGAATATGAAGCAATGGACAAAGTGTCACAAGTGTCACTTATAAGCCTTATTTTGCTCAACACTATTTGAAGCCATGGAAAAGGATATTTACCATTCAGTAAATAATGTTTCTTTTGATTGTTTTATTGAGTGTCTCATAGTTAACTTCTTAATAAACTATCTCTATGCACAGAACTGATTGACAGGAATTGGACCAGGACAACCCTAGCTGATAAATGTAGATATTATAGGCAAACTAGTCTTTTGAAAATTGTGCTATTGATTTTTACACACATCGAATAATTCAAATCAAGAGAAAGCATCTAAGTTTATCAATACTTAAGTCAATTTTCAATTAACTACTGTGTATCCCCAAAAAGGAGCTGGACCTTCGGGTAAAGATAACCTTCATTAAGGCCCATTTTTTACTCGCATGTAGAACACAAACTTATACATGTTGGATGTTATGAAAACATCAAGCCATGTGTTATTGACGGATCTGTTAAAATTATCTACATCATTCAGGTAAATTTCAATGTCAGGATTATAAATAAGTTAGTGTAGAAAGTATTTACTGCCATGATAATAGCTTAAATCAATTGAGTGAAAATAATTAAATTTTAGGCCTTATGTGCAAGATGTGTAGCATTGAAACTTCTCTAGAGATTGTAAAGAAGCAGCTGACGAGGTCGAGCTATATCCCCCGCTAATGGCACAACTTCTTTCAGGTATTGTATTGATCCCTTGCTGCACGTGCTTTGGCAGAAAATGCATTTGGATGAATCCCTCGTTTCCGTCCCTGAACACAACGTAAACTTTTTGGGCCATTGTTTTTGGTAAATTTACACTTTTGAGCAAGCCTTTCTTTAAACTACAGGTATGTATCATGAAAAAAATTGACCTGTTTCGAAAAAATCTATTTGGCATGAATGTCAAGTTTCTTTTTTTCAGAGTTTAGTTGATACTATCATGTTCATTGTCTTGTATCATAATATACAAATAGTACAAAATTAATTATTAATTAATCAATTATGTCAATGCAGAAGAAGAATTAAAAGGTTGTCAAATTTGATTTACTGATTCTCTACATATCAATTATCAATTCAACATCATACTGAACATTGAAATGCAATGAGGAAATATCTTGAATTAATCTGATTGAGAGTATCCTTATCAAATGTTTGATGAATAGTGATAAAACATTTTTCAACTTTTTCCATGACAATAAAAAGAATAATTCAAAATTTACGTAATAGTGATATTTTTATTTATATATTTATAAATTGAAATAAATAATTCCCTCTTCTGGAGTGACATCAACCTTCAAAAAGTATTTGTTTTATTCAGAGATTGTTAATGTTGAATTTCTCTGTTTACCTATATGTAGGTTTACTTAAATTGTTCATTGTATAAACTGTGCATTTAAAATTTTTCAACTGCCTTAATCTTCGTCTTCTTCTTGGTCACAAGACAAAATATTGATTCTCTGATGAAATTATTTTTATGAATAAATTAATTCTTTTTTTGTTTTTGTTATTCATTACTTGTAATAAGGACTAATACTAGAAGATAAAATAAATATTTTAGAATCAGAAAATTAGCGATAAAATGAATAAGGTGTTTTTCAAGATTTTCATTCATAAATCAAGACATGATCGCACAAACCATGCTCATATAGCTTTGAAGCACTGTTGTCAATCATAGTCGAAATGGAGACAATTTCGCGAGGTAATGGGCGTGGCTTAAATTATATCAGCATTGCTGAAGAGCGTCAATTTGTTTGTTTTGGATATCCAGGGATTGTATAGATGAATATACTCTTTAAATGTTTTCCATACTTTAAACTGTGTTCATGAGGGAATATTCACAGTAAATACATTTTTAATTTGCTGAAGGAATGCAACCGAACCGCATTGCTAAAACTCCCGAGATATGTTCCCGATATTTTTAATTTCGTTTTTGTCTAAATGATTTCGTTGGATTGTCACCTAAATAAATAGAGCAAAATTATTCAATAGGATAGTTTATGAATTCTATTTCTATAATTCATATTTATATATTGTATGAGACGATAAGACAACAGTTTATCTTCAGTTTTGTATGTATTTGCAAATAGGCTGTTCAGACTAAGATTTTACCTACCAGAAACTGATACTGTGTGCGGACTAATGAAAGAAACCGTAATTTCAGTTGCAAAGCTGCCGAAAGTTACATCATTTTCAAGATAGAAACAATAACTATCAGTGGATAGAAGTTCAGTGCTTTTATTGTTAAAAATAAAGAGCTTTTACCATGCACAGTCCATTTTCTGCACTTTGTTTGTTAGTGACGTCACGCGAAACAATATTCAACAAAATAATCACAAAAAGATGACTTGTATTAATTCGTGAACAATCAATCGCATGAAGAAAGACATACCATCGTGATCAATGTCGTTTTCTCTCTTGAAAAATAATAACTGATTGACAATTTTAAAAACAACAATTTAATTACAATCTATGAAACAACGGAGTAACAGTTCACGTTGAAGAAACTTCAGCGTGAAAAACGCCTATGCCGTTTATAATCAACGCATTCACAAAAAAATACATTGACCCAATGATAAACATCTCAGCATTCCACAGTTAAATTTTCAATAATTTCCGAACATTGATAATGCCTCAGTGAGCTCTTTTGTACAACGTTGACCTACATAATTTGTTTGCACAAAATGTTAGCGGCACTGTGTGAGTGCCTAGCATCAACTGCAGGACATTCAGAGGGTTAAAGGATTTTAAAACCCCACTTAGAAACTATTGTGATTAGATACGTGATGTTTCAATCACACAGCACATCTTCCGACATTGCACAAGATAAACAATTTGTCCCTCATGGTAAACTTGCCATGTCACGCTTTCCGAGCGAAAGCCGAAAACACACGAACATTAATGAGCACATGTACTTGTGACGTAACAGTAGCCCGACGAACCCGGAAGTGTGCACTTGTTGACATGTAGGCGTAGGGAGAGTTTTTCCGCGTGAGTTTATAAAGCCGGCATTTGAATTAACTGTCATTAGAAATTAACATATGATGCTAGATATATTTCATCACAAACTAAATATGAAATTATTCGACAAAATCTTTATTCTATTCGGTACATTATTTTTCCATTTTATAATCAGAATTCCACTACCTGATTACGTGCGAGTGAAATCGTGATCGAATCAGCATTTCATTTCATGTAGCCCGAAACTTTGGTAATGGGTTTATATTTTTGTACAACTATACTACAAATTTAAAACAACAAACCATAGCAAATTCATAGCTTTACAGAAATATTTTTGGAAATGTTTTTAAAATAAGTTTGGACGCCTTAATTTCTGCGCTTGTTTCGAATCAAGGCCTAGATCTATGTGACGAAATGTCTTACTGTCTAACTTACAGTTTGTGACGAAATATCTTCATGAATTCGTTTATGACAAATGGATTTTATCATATGTCATCATTGTTGAAACTGCGATCGTTTACTGTAAGAGGGGTCCCAGTAACTATCTCTAAAAAAAGGCTTAAGGTGAATAGTTTATAAGCTAATATTAATTAAGGATTCAGCAGAAATGCTGAATCCTTATTGTTATTGGCGTGTTTTTTATTAAGGATTCAGCAATTTTGCTGAATCCTTATTGTTATTGGCGTGTTTTATTATTATTATTTTTTTTTTTTTTTTTTTTTTTATTCCACGATTTTTGTGTACACGATTCAGCCCAAACCGCTAAAGCAATTCCAGCCAAACTTAGCAGCCTTATAGAGTTTCATGAGGAGATCCTGCAATAAGCTTTTGGGCTTAATCGGATTAAGCGTTAAAGGCTCAGTACCACTCAAAGTTCGAAAAATTAACATAGGAAAATTTTTCAAAATGCACTTAGAGACTTGCAACTTGTTTTAAACGATAGGCAGTTACATTTGGAGCAAAAAAGTAAATCATGGCAAATTCATAGCATGCATAGTTTCGCCGCCATATTGCTTTATGTTTACTACTTGAAATTTCCAGACCCCGTGCATCTTTGAAAATCTTCTTCTCTAAAAATACTTACATCTAAGAGCTGAAATTCTCCAATAATGTAGCTGAGACATTGGGAACTTCAGGGTGATTCAGATTTTGATGAAAGTCAAATATTTATTTCTCAGCAACCCTTCAAAAACGGGCGATTAAGCTCATGTAAGCATGTTCAAAGGGAGATAACTCAAAAAGTTAGACTCACAATTGCAACATTTTTTCAGGAATATAAGACCAGTATGTGTGTATCATCCCAACTGCGGATCCGCCCCATCTTAAGATGGGACGCGTCCCAACTTGGGATTCCAAGTTGGGACGTCCCATCTTGAGATGGGACGGGGGATACTTAAACATGTTAATAATATTCATATTTTATAATAATTTGTGTTAGTAAAACATGTTTTTAGATAGTTTTGTTATATTCTTTTCACACCTAAGAAGAAAATTTGATTTGATGTTCATTTACTTCACTTTTTCACTCGGTTTCATATGTTATCGAGTACGAACGATTCAACACACCTCAAACATTTATTTAAAGTCACATTTGATTACTGATTGAATCACATTTGTTAAGAGACATAACAAAATCAGATCAATGTATAGATTTATATTTAGATAGTAGTTTTCAGCATTTTTCAAACGAACAATACAAGCGTAGATCGAACAGCTGACATCACAGAGACACCTTTGTATCTTAGTTTCTTAACAAAAAGGTGGTATAAACTATTAACAATCACAGATATGAAGTTATTCTAATACAGATCCAAGTTTTACAATACTAGTGATAAATTGCTTTTTCAAAAATATATAATTAAAAAACGTACCTGATACAGAGAAATGAATAATCCATGCAAAAACCTCCTATATATGTATAAACAGAAATTAAGGTACTCTCCATCGTTACAATGCAGCACTGACTAGACTGAATTTGTTAATGTGTCAGCTTGGCGTGACAGAGAACGGATGATTGGACACCAATTTCCCCACCGTAGGAACTGTTAGGCTAAAACAACATATGGAGACACCAAAACCCCATGTTGTTTTAACAGAGTACTATCTTGTTCATCTACTTGGCGACATGGTTGATTGTATCAAATATAAAAATAATTAAAAGTTCCTATTATCGAAGTCTGGTTCCCCAACATTTTAGATATTTTCAAATAGTGCCAACCTTAGGGTTTGAATATTCCCTCGTAACTCATAACAATATACTAAAATCTATCTTAACGGCGACAAATCTTTGTCACAGAGTGTTAACGAATTCCTAATAATATATATTTATCATTTCATAAACGATACCAATCGATTTTTTTAAGCTCTTTCCTAAAATTTGTACAAAAAATGTAAGGTAGACAAAGCATAATATGAATTTGAGTTTAGTAAGAATAATTGCAAATGTATATTTCCACCAATGTACTTGATATCTAAATAGTTTTATGTTTGGTTCAGGAAAAGAATTTATATAAGCATTTGCTGCCTGTTTGCTAATCCTTTTTTCTTTTTGTATATGAATTCTGAATTTTGTGTAACACGTGTTTTATTGAAATAGAATACCGTTTAAATCATAGAAATATACTTACTAACCATTATATGATTACACATATTGCATATTTTCATACAATGAAATATCGAATATTTTACAATAAGCAATGACAGTTTCAATATCAATTTTGTATAAGAAATGACAGTTTCTATATCAGATTTGTGTAAGCAATAACAATATGAATCACTTAGTCCTCTGAGGATATTACACTAGTACATGTATGTCAGCACAAAATAACTCGATAAGTCTTAGTATATCAATAAACTTCATTGATGTGTATTTACAAACCTAATGCCTTTTTTCGGGGGGACATGTTAAGTAGCTTATTTAAAGATAACAAAACGATTAGTTAAGTAAACTTTCAGCTGTAAAATAACAATATTACACTGAAATGTAATTCTTTCCCCTCACCTACTCATCTTATTTGACTTATGTACGGATCAGTTGATTAACGTATTAGTAGTATGAACACACAACAATTCTCTCAATTCAACGCTTCTAACAAGCCTAGATAGACGCTTGTACATATAAAAAAGCAACCTTTTAATACTGATCAAAATCATATGTTACCTCGGGCTATGTAGAAAACAGTAGAATAATTTTTCTGAACAAGAGTTTGTATCAAAAAATCTAGTGAAGGTAAACAAAGTTTTTCAGTGAACAAACTCCGTTTATAATCTTCTTGTAGTATTGATAAGAAATGAGTTGAAATATTGCATTTCTAAATTAGCATAAAGAAATCGCCTTTGCAATATTGAATATCTTAACGTATTGTGCTGCAACTGTACATCGTATTTGTTTCACTTTGTGTTGTATGTTGGATGGTTTCAAAATATAATGTTTATTGGAGCGGCATTAATATAAATATAAGCTTCCAGCTTGCCTCCAAATCTAATTTCTTTTTATAGAAATGAAAAAAATTTGTTTAAACCATAATCTTCTTTTGCAAATCTTGGAAACTAAGTTATCTTGTTTTAAAAAATCTATTGAAAAGCGTGCTATTTCCCCATAATTAATCAATGGATGATGTTAGATTTCATTTTGGTTACTTGAGATGATAATCGTTCTGTTATTGAAAAAAATATTTTGAATATATTTAGTGTGGCAAAACAACTTTCATCGAATAACAATACAATAATACTAAACATAATATTTGTTGTTGTTTTTGGTTAGGGTTTGATCACGTCTGCTTCCACCTATCAGAGATATTGCCGATAGGGGCAAATGCCTTGATAAAAATGAATGATGATCATTGACTAAAACAACAAACGCTCGGCGTGTACCTTTGTAGTGTTACAAGCATGCTCATGTGCAATTGGTACCCATTCTTGTCACTAACACTGGAGTAACGCGCGTTCATTCCATAACTTTCCAAATTTGGCAAGGCGGTCTTGCCAAAAACTGAAAGGCGTCCTTTCCACACTAAGGAAAGGTCGCCTTTCCGTTGCCTATCTTTCCAAATCGATTAAGTCAATGAAGCGCGCATAAAATCGCACTTTATGTTTGTCTCAATTCTAAGCAGCATGGTTGAAAAGGGTTTTTTATTTCTTATTTGAAACATGAATTTGATTTCATGAAATTACGAGATCATGAAACTGTGTTAATCATGGACGTGGAACGATTATTTTAAAATTAATAACTAGGAGAAAAGTGAAATGAAAAGCTGTTAAGAAGTCATTTTGAATTAAGTTAGTAGTTCAACATGTATTAAATCGAGTGGTTGAGTGGCATATATAAAGGAACAGTATCATATTTAATTGGATAACATAGTTCACATATCTATAAAGGTCATCAAAGGGATTTACTTAATAGTTATTTAACGTATAACGTGATTGTTATAATAATTTTATGGATAGTTATATGGCACTTTTCCACGCACTGATACATGCTTAAAGTGCATTACTCTGAAGGTAACGAATTTGCAAAGCGCTAAATTAAGTTAGGTAAAAATGAAAAGCTGCCGCATATACTTCTTTCATAAATCAATATAACATGTGTTAGTTGATCAGTTAAACGTGTGGAACGTACCTTTTCAGTGAATGTATCCACAATAACATAAATATCCAAGTCCTTTTTAGCTTAAGAACAGAACAAAAACCCATCACTGATCAGTGGCTAAACAGATAAACGACACAATCTCTACATCCAGCTATCACATTCAAACAATAATGGCGACAAGATAAGAAAAAGAAAGCCGATGCAAAATTAGTTTGATAATTTCTTATCTAACCTCTCAGATTTCATTGGATAACAGGATGCGGTAAAGCAGTGTATCCTGTTGTTTCAAGACACAAGAGACACCGTCCTGACAAAACAGACTGATACATGGTCACTTGTCTACAAGCCACCTGCATGTGTTTGTACAGCACGTTTGACACCTGCTCAATACCTGAAGCTGACAACTGGTCATAGTCTGATAGGTTTTATTGGTCTTAGATGCTAAATGGTATTATCTGACGCTAACTTGTTGTTTTAGTAAACATTTGTTACTTTTTCTTAAATCAGAACAACATAACAATAATAAAATCTAAATTTGCCCATGCGGATCTCAGAAAAATAAGTTACTCACTGTAAAAAATAATATTGAATGCTGGATGACATAGATGAAAGAGAATGACCACACAAAATCATTTTGCATAGAGGCACGAAAAAGGATGAACATACATCTTAATAAATAAATAATAATAACAAAAAGACCAGCACACACATCTCATATGATTTCCTCTGATACTAAAATATTTAGTGATATTCGGAATTTTACCATGAGTTTATAACAACATGCTGTTTTTTCTATATTTTGCTTGAGGCATGAAGTCAAAATATATTAATGAACATAGAAACCTATGTTTTAAGGTAGAGGAATTTGGATGAGGTACCACTTTTCATAAAATAAACAATTTAACTTAGAATAAAGCCACTTTAAGTAAAAGGCATCAAGTTATTTTCATATATAAACAGTTGATATGATAAACTTTTGTCATATGCTCTATATAGCCAATGATATAAGAAAACAAGTTTGAAATTAAGGACCCTGCAGAAGCAGGGAGCTTGGATCTAGATGGATCTTGATGTTGTTTTAGATAGGATTATTGTTAACTAAATGCTTGTTAAAGACCCTTCTTTATTTAATGTAAAGTGCGTATACAGTGTAATCTGTTATTTCTGTTTTGATAATAAAGCTTTTAGAAGAATCCCTGAGTAACACTGAGCTTGGGTCTAGATAAATAAGTCACTCTTGATGTTGTTTTAAATAGGATTACTGTTAACTAAATGCTTGTGAACGACCCTTTGTCAATGATTTACAGAAGAACATTGCAGAAAAGAGTAGGGGATGTCTACATCAGTATTACACTATGTATTCTTAAATGGGGCGTGTACATTTTGAGGCTCCAGAAGCAAGAGTGTAATGTGTTCATGAATTTGTTGGATAGAAAGTTTGAAGGGAACTCACCCGAATGCGCCAGACCATCTTCATTCTGAGGTAAGTGGTTGACATAAATATGGTCTAAATCAAGGTTATTTTGTTGTATAAAGTACATCTCTTGGTTAGATCAATGCCTACCAAATAAAGATCACTGATATTCTAACATAGATTATGAATAAGGAGACATATATCTACACTTACTTCTTAAAGATACTCCCACATACACCCATTTTGACTTGAATTATGGCAAACGATTTTGTCAAATCATACATGCACGCCTCAGACTTGAATGCAGTGATCTAAATGCTCATAAGTATGAAAGATTTATTTCTCAAACTCCCACCTGTTCTTGTGGCTATAACTATGAAGATGCAATTCACTATTTCTTCTCATGTCCTCTTTACAGTGACCTAAGGGAAAATATGTTTTTCTACATCAGGGGATTTGATCTGAAATCGGTATTGTTTGGAAATCCAAATTGTTCCTCGACTATAAATCATGAACTCTTAAATTCAGTACACTCTTTTTTGAATGGAATACATGTATTATAACTTATATAAAGTAGTAGGAATATTTTGATTGTAAATATCAATAATAAATAATTCGTAGTTGGCTTATGCAGATTTATCATTCACTCTTAATTCACTAAAATATGTGAGTATTAATGTTGGCTTTTTGTAAATCTATCATGCATTGTAAAGTCACCATGACATATGTTTGTTCATGTATTCTGGAGCGGTATTCAGATAAGCTATTGCAGCTTGTTTACCAATCCAATTCTTTGTTTCAAGAAATAAATATGTTTAAATCACATATATCTACAGCCACCTTGACTTGCAAATGAATCAGAATTTGTCAAATAATATATTGCTCTCTTCGACTTGAATGCAGCGACCTAAATGAATATAAAATGAACGTTTTATATATCCAACATCAGCCTGTTCTTGTGGCGTTAATTATGAAGCCTCTCTTCATTATACTAAAGGATTTGATTTAAAGCAATATTATTGGTAATCAAACCTTGTCTTCAGTTGAAAAAAGTTAATTGCTAAATTCAGTCCACATGCTTTTAAATTTAACAGGCAGATATTTTCCAACATAATGTTCACATGACATACATGTAGTCATGTGGATGCCCAAAAGCATGAATTTTTCTAGTTGAATAAAGACATTCATTGAAACAACCAACCTTTTCAACATTCGAGAATACACTGTAATTCTATGATTTCATATTTTCTTAATTCTAACAACAGTATATATATCATTATATTTTTATGAAACCATTGGTATACTTTATACTTTGGGGGAGGATATGCCCTATTAATTAATTAATTTCTTATTTTGATCTCGTTAATCTTTTGCTGACTCTCTCCCTGCCCCTCACACACGCCCATCAAGTTTATTGTCATGTTAAGGTCAGAGAGACAATCCTTGATTGTCGGCTAGACAAGGTAACGAACGGTTAATTACCATGTAATAAAATTGTGCAACATCCTCTCTCTGAGTTGACAGAGAGACCTGTGTAGTTACTTAGCAAGGTAAGCTGTATTATCAATTTGTATGAGATTGTTTAATAAGCATATTTTTATTTCGTACAAAATTTGGACTGGCGAACAAGTCATTTGGCCTATTTCAACGCCGTACCAATACAAAATTAAACAATACATGGATACAGAACATAACAACGAATTAGAGAAGTAAAAAACTTGTGAGAACTTGTGCTATAAATAACAAAGCATAGCGAAAATTTTCAAAATTGTTGCTCAACTGAAGCACGTGATTATAAACGTGAATTAAATTCAAAATAATCTTAGTAATTGAAGAAATCATGGAAATCGTTTACTTATGTGTATAAAACGTGTTGAATTAAGGATGTTTCTAGCTCAAAATGTCACTACCGTATAGAACTCATATTCATGTATATAGAAACATATTTGCTCTTAAATTTTTAGACAAATTAAGAGAATATGTAACATACTTTGTCAATTTACCCCAAAACATCTGGACGTGTCCGATATTTGTCTATTAATTTTTTGCATTCACTACAATCGAGCTTGAGGCGCACTTGATTATTTGACAAAATCAAGAGCTTGAATGTGAAATGTATGCGACATTATCACATGGTATGAAACCGTTTGTTGAACGGCAAAGAGAACATTCACAGAAAGACATATGAAGCAAGATCTGGAGCACGGAGAGTTGATAAAAGAAATGTAAGACATCTTATAACATGATATGAAACCCGTTGTTGATTGTCATAACCATCTATTTATTTCACTGTTAGCACACCATGGAAGCAAGTCCAAATTTTACTTATTAGGCAGAGGTTAATACGCAAGGTGAAGTTTTTATTTACAATATTTACCACTTTTAATGGATATCTGCACATATTGTAGTATCAGTATATATAAAGTATCGTCAGTTGATTATAAATATCCATTAATATGTTTTCATACATCCGTTTCTGTGACTTGATATTATTGATAATTTTACTTTACACCGCGTTTCTAACCTTGATACAGAAATTTAAATTATTTCCTTAATTTCAAAAGAATTGATACAACATAGGAATTGTCAGAAAACAATCTTATACCGTTTCATGAATGAGCAAACCTATCAACAGAAATGAATTGTTCATAAAACTATATTTTAAGCTATGTATTGAGCTTTCTATAAAATCTTTTGTGGACATTTCAGGTTTGGTTCAAGTATGTGGTTACTGGGTTTGATATATTAAAACGTGACCTCCGAAATAAGCCCTGTTAATGTAATAATGAAAAGCCTAATATTTTCATCATAAATTGTAAACTCGATCATTGGCTAAATCTATATTTTATATATGACATTCAAGTGAAACTCAATTCATAATCCGTTAGTCCTGGTCTCGGCAATGGCATAGCGGGAATACTATACCATAGACAGCCAAATAGCAATAAAAGCAATCCTGTCAGACGCTCTTTCCAAGCGAGTGTCACTTCCAGGCGCCCCACCCCTCACACCCCCTCCCCCTTTCTGGTCCAGCCTCTACACTAAACGCATCCAGTTAATTACCACTATGAGATCAAAGAGGCACTCTTGATTGTCGGCTAGACAAATTAACAAGATGTATATTGTTTATAATGAGCGATTCTTCTCACAGAAAGCCTAAGGTGCATTATTTGAAATAGGGGATATGTAAGATTCAATAAAATATTTTTGTGGATCTGTTTAATAAGATTTTTCTGTTTTGCTTGTTATTATCAAACAATAGCATTAGATTGTATATTTCTAAATTCTATTTCTAAGATGTTCTTTATTATGTTAAGCTCATGAACAATGAATTAATATTAGATCAACGCTTTGTTGTTGATATCATAAGTTTTACCATAATTATACATGACATTGTAAGTTGCAATTTACATACACATATCTAAATGTTTCCTTAATTTGGACAGCGAACGGATCGGCGAACTAGCTGTTGCCTTAGAATTTACTTTCCTGTAATGATAATTTATGAGACATATATATCTTTTCAAAATACATATCGAACAATCATAAAAATGCATGATTAATGTAGTCATAAAATAAGTACAAATATTCGTTATATGATCCTGTATTTAGTTGTATTATATAACATTTAACGATTGACAAGGGATATTGTCATCTTCACAATGCTCTTATTACATCAACATTCTATATTCTTTTTAAAAACTCATTCATACATTCTTGTATACATAATAGTTTTTACCTGATCCAATTAAATTTTGAACCTATGAAGCTTGGAATTTTAAAAAAAAACAAATAAAAACACTTTTTTAGTTTTGATAATGATTTATGAAACTGGTTTTGTCAATTATGTACTTCATGCTGAGTTTAGAATGTGGCGACGCAATTGCACATCACAAGACACTGCTCAGATTCAATGCCTACTGTCCATAGCTGGGTCCTAATGTTGTTATAATTAACAGGTGCCTATTATGTAATCTATTTCCTGTCAAATTTCATTGTCAGATTATTTGTCTCAAATAGCAGGCCCACACCTGTGCATTGGACCCTTTGGTAAATGGCGGCTTATGTCAACATCCGTTCATACTGACATAACTCTTGGCATTACACAGCTAATTAGTACATCTTAGCAACGACAAACTTTATAAACCAATGAACTTGTAGAATATACGTTCAACCAATGAGAAGAAAATGTTCGGCAATGCTATCGATGCTTACAGTCACTTGAAAAAAGTAGATCATTTGGAAAGGTACCCAAATTTAATAGGATTATTCAGGAAGTCGATCAAGTTGCAAACAATTCATGGATTACTTTTTCTGACGATTGAAACGGGTATGTACTTTGTCATTGATAATCTTTCAAACTTCACTTTCAAAAAGGTCACCATTTACCTTTGAAATCAAACAACTGATAATCATTGCCAAAAATTGTTTATTAACATTTTCCATGATTAAATTCATAAAATTTTCTAAATATCTTTTAATTTTAAATGATGCAATTTTCAAACTCTATATCTCTTATTCATTTCATGTGTTTAAGTCAATCCTTAAATGGTAAATTGATTTATTTAATTTCTGCAATGAACTAATTTGCAGGATTTGATTCATCATTTAAAAACAAAGTCTTCTTTTGTTAAAAAATTGCGATGAAAAACATTTTAAATTTTTTTCAAAGGTAAATTAAATTTCATGTCTTTTAAGAATCAATCTTTCAAACAAAATAAAGATTTTCAAAATGTAAAAATAACTATAGGTTAACTTAATCAAAAACTTCTAAAGGTATTCAAGAACATGACGAATTTGACAAACAGAATAAAGGGACATAACTCTTGGTCAGACAGGTAAGGTGCTAATTAGTTTTAAAGGCTGTGGAAAGGTCACCTTGCCGTGCGTTCTTTCCAAAGAGGCTTTGGAAAGGGCGTCCTTTAAGCCTTTGGAAAGGTGTGGAAGGGTGCCTCTTTCCTTTATGGAAAGGTGTGGAAGGGTGCCTCTTTCCTCTTGGAAAGGACGCCTTTAAGCTTTTGGAATGAACGCTCGTTACTCCAGTGTAATTGGAAGGTGACACACAGGTATTAGTGTCATAACCGAACCGGATGTTTACCAAAATCCCTTCTTTCGGACATCCCCCCCTCCACCCAACCCACATCCATCTCTGAACTACCAAGCAGGTATGTTTGCCATTTGCATCACGACACTGATCAGATCAGGTTCGATCGGAAATATGAGGAGACATAACTGGATTTATTTACTGGACATCTTATAAGCATTGACGGAACATCACTTATAGGTTAGTGTTTGTGAATTATGTTACATACATACATACACTTTTAGATTCGACTATCAAACACAATATATATGTACATTGGAATCTTGCTTAACGGAACGGTTTATGTGTCAGAAATTGAACTGATTACAAGGGATTAGATTAGCATTCTTGGTATTCACTTAGAGTAGGTTTGAGTGTATAATTGAATATAAATTCTTTTTTTATTTGCTTAACATGCTTTCATGATTAAGAATATAATGAAATAATTTATAAGACTTTGTGTAAGAATTACTTTTGAAATCGTATTGGGCTATGATGAAAGACTCGTATGCGATGAGAGATATATATAGCCAATAAGTCATGAAAATCAACATAAAATCAAAATATCTTTCGATGTCCTTGAAGCACTTATCTAAATGATACATGTTATCATGTTATTCTAAATTCAACATTAGAATAAGGATATTATAAACATGTTAAAGTATCTGCCGTCCCATCTCAAGATCGGACGTCCCAACTTGGAATTCCAAGTTGGGACGCGTCCCATCTTAAGATGGGACGCGATCCCAAGTTGGGATGATACATGTGCACTTGACGAAACTGTTAAAACATTGATCGCGAACAGTCATTTTCGTTCACAATAAACGATCAAAAACAGCAAAAATATTTTGACAAAAAATTAACATGGGGTAATTTTTCAAACTGCACTTAGAGACTTGAAACTTGATTTGAAAGAAGCGTAAGAACAATACAAACAAAAAAGTCAATCATGACGAGTTCATAAGTATAAGTTCGAAAAATTAACATAGGTTATTTTTTCAAAATGCACTTACAGACTTTTAACTTGTTTTAAACGACAGCCAATTACATTTGGAGCAAAAAAGTAAATCATGGCAAATTCGTAGCATGAATAGTTTGGCCGCCATATTGCTTTTAGTGATTTTTTAGATGCATCTCAAAAAATCTTCTTCTCTGAAGATACTTGCATCTAAGAGCTCAAACTCTCCAATAATGTAGCTGAGACACTGGGAATTTCAGGGTGATTCAGATTTTGATGTCAGTCAAATATTTTTTGCTCACCACTTCTTTGCAAAAACCGGAGTATGCTTTGGAGATAAGGTCAGATGAAACTTGCTGCTGTAGATTAATGCATGCTCCAATCTTCATGAAAATTTCAGTGAAGCTGGATAACATCACTATGTTTGTACTGAATGTGCTTTTTATGCGCTGAATCCTTTTGTCGTCGCTTGCGACTATATTTATTATTATTATTATTCCACGATTCTTGTGTACAAAATTCAGCCAAAACTAGCGACTCAATTACAACCAAACTTTACAATCTTATAGCCCTTACCAAGACCTCGCGACATGAAACTTTTCAGCCAATTCGGACATTGCATTAAAGGCTCAGTACCACTCAAACTTTTCAAAATTAACATTGGAATTTTTTTCAAAATGAGACTTGAAACATTTTTTAAACGATGCGCAATAACATTTCAAGCAAAAAAGTAAATCATGGCAAATTCGTAGCATGAATACTTTCGCCGCCATATTGCTTTTTTTGACTTTTTGAAATTTCCGGACCCCATGCATCTTTGAAATGTATCACCTCTGAAGATACTTGCCTCTAAGAGCTGAAAATCTCCAAGAATGTAGCTGAGACATTGGGAATTTCAGGGTGATTCAGATTTTGATGAAAGTCAAATATTTATTTCTCGGCAACCCTTTAAAGTCGGGCGACCTTGCTCATGTAAGCATATTCAAAGGGAGATAATTAAAAAAGTTAGACTCACAAATGCACCAAATTTTCAGGGATGTAAGAACAGTATATTGACTTGATGAAACTGTCAAAACATTGCTCGCGAACAATAATTTTCGTTCACAGTAAAGGATCAAAAATGTAAAAAATCATTTTGAACAAAATTAACATGGGCTATTTTTTTAAAATGTACTTAGAGAGTTGAAACTTGTTTTGAAAGATGCGCAGTAACAGTACAAACAAAAAAGTAAATCATGACGAATTCATAAGTAGCATGGTTTTTTCACATTATCAACTTCTTTGCAATAATCACACATTAGGTCAGAGGAAACATGCTGTTGTAGCCAAATGCGTCGGCCAATTTTCATGAAACTTTCAGGGATGATTGCTAACATCACTATGTACGTAATGAATGTTCTTTTAAAGCGCTGAATCCGTTTGTCGTCGCTTGCGACTATATTTAATTCTTATTTTTTTCTGTTGTTTGAGTCTGCTGAATCAGACAGGCAGAATGAATTTTTTTCCATATTTACAGTAGATCTAATAGAAAAGATAAAACTAGGCAATGGACAACAACATCAATATCTATAAAAAAAAATACATATATACCGTATTCGACGTGATAATTAAGCACCCGGGGCGCTTAAAAAATTGTTAAAAGGAGGCGCTAATTAAAACGATAAAAATTGTCGTCAAGTTTAGCAGCTTTTAAAGTGTTTTCTTACGACACACATGTCTTTGAAATATGGTTTTGTAACTTTCTCGTTCGAAAGTTCTATTCGTGGATTTCACGTGTGCAGAGGAATTTGGCAACCAGAAATAGGAGATAGATTGAAAACCAAAAGGGAGGCAAATAACGTTCATGATCGATTTGCAGTTAGTGTGATTAAGTCATCATTAATTGTGGGACATTTGCCAAAAGAGTTGAGCAAGACATTTTCTTGTTTTCTCAAACATGGCGGACATATCGAATGTGAAGTGACTGAAACATATAGACATTCGATGGTGGCTGGGGGTCTTGAAATACCCTTTATTCTTCACTTTAGTGGAAGTAAAAGATTTATCGCAAGACTGAAAAACATTCTTCAATGAATCAGCATGCAAGGTAAGCGATGTTGAGAGGTGGGCGCTAAATCAGGACGCATATTGTTCAGTCAAAAACGTGGTGGGAGGGCGCTTATAGGGGAGTGGGCGGTTATTAAGTTGAATACGGTAGGGAAAATATGTTTGATATTTATCATGTAAGTTTGTTTGATTTGTCAATTCGTTTTAAATGATGATAGTGTTACCATACAAATACAATATGCGTATCAATTGCTACATCTACATTGTACATCTACATTGTACATCTACACCATCTGATTTCTGTGATTTATTTTTTGCAAAGAATCAAATTTGAGAAGATATTTCTGTTTTCAAGTCTGAAGGCTAACAATTTAATCAGAGAAAAATAGATGCAGGTCCAAAAAGTGGGAGTTATGTTCAGGTAATTTCCATGTTGTGCTAAAATATTAGAAAAAATAATTGTTAGATATTTTACAAATTAAATCACTTCAACCCCCCCCCCCCCCAAAAAATAAGAAAAAAAGATGGATTTTTTTCTATTACTCTCTTCCTACAAGAAGGCTAATTCCATGCAGATTACCTTACCACATTAAATTACACATGCAATATGCCATAAATGTACATATGTATAAGTGTTTAGTTAAATATTCTTGGCAATTCTATCATAAATGAATTCAGGTGAGTATCAGAAATTCAGAATAACAAACTTAATTTGAGAAGAATGCCTGTATTTAATTTTAAAGTATGTTGCATACATGTTTTCTGATAACTAAGTATTCCCAAAATCATTGTAATTTTAAAATATATATTTACTTTATTTGTTATTTTCATTCACCTTCCAACAATTATCATTTGTAAAAAAGGGGGATTGAAAGAGAATTCAACACTTATTCTTGCTAATTACTTCTTTAAATTCATGTGATCAACATAAACCCAAAGACAAAGGCACAACGAATTTTAAACGATATTGTTGATTTGTATAGAAAATAAAAATTTTTTAAGTGTCGGAACCTACCAATCAAAAGGATGTTTTTTAAATGCTTAACATCGACCAACTGCAGTTCTTCACGCTTTGGCGAGAGTAATGGGCTTCTATTACGTCACATCACGGAAGGTGCCGAAAGCTGCAGATCTTTTTGCATATGATTATCGTTGAGCCGGATTCAATCTCATTGAAATCAACCCGTAACAAATCGCTCATACCTCTCTGCATTTCTTGATCTGACCACGGCTCCATAAAAGCCTTGTCAGACGGCCTTGAACGTGACCTTTCACCTCTAATTATTCTAACCAATCACGCGTCCGCGTTTTTGTTTGGTCTTCAAAGATTGCGGAAAGTTGAAAATAAGGGACGCTCTGAAAATGTTTTGCAAAAGTTTTGAATAGATAGCATAAGAAATGATCATCATTGTTGTTACGTCTGAGATCTATCATTTTGAATTGTATGATCAGCTTTCTTACTGAAAACATGATTGTCACTTTTGAGATACACACCAGTGGCGGATCCAGGAATTTTGAGTGACAGCGAAGGAGCGTGGGGCACCATGGGATAATTCCTGGGGGTAGAGGGTCGGGGGGTCGGGTGAATGGTCAACCTTTGCACACTTCTGAGTTCTAAATGTATAACAGTATGTCATTTATCAAATGCAACTGCAAATGTTTCTGTTTCGACAGTTAATTTATTTACCTGCCCCCACTCAAAAAAATACTTAATTTTAAATTTAAAAATTGAAATGCATTCCTCGAAATTTCTTCACTATAGCTTTTCATTTTTAAAAATAACGTCTTTTGGACGAAGAAAATGCCAAATCAAACGCAAATATTTTCACTATAATACATCTTAATCACTATCCTCCTCAGGTCGCAGACATAACTAAAATTTCCGACCAAACATGAGCGTATTCATCATGATAGTCAACACACACATGATCATTTTGGTTCATCCCAGCTCGGCTTTTCTCGGGTTCATTCAGAAAAGGCTCGAATCCCGAGATACAAAGGTTAGATGTGATGTTTTGAATGTCAATTCAACAGTTGCCGAAGTCTTTCCAGCCTCGATTCTTATTGGCTGGCACAGTCTGGCAGTCAAGGCCGTCTGACGCAGCTCTTACGGAGCCGTGGTCAGATCAAGAAACGCAGCGAGGTACGAGCGATTAGTTTCGGGCTGATTTCAATGAGATTGAGCCGGATTCGCAGAGCGGCGCATAAGTGTCATCGTGGGTTTGCAAGATTTACGTAAAAACATGGGGGCTTGCATTTACCTTGGAAATATAGCACTATATTGAAACAAAATAACATAAAATAGGGTTTTATAATCCTTTAACAAAGTCACATGGTGCATGATGTCTGCGCCGATTATCAGACCTTATTTTGTTTGTTATTTTCGCAATAATTTTGTGGTATTGGGCACAAACAAAATCTGAAGTGTAATTCTCTATGATTCTTTTTAATTTTAAGAATGTAATAACGCGTCTTATTTATATATACAAACAAATTGTTTAAGATGGTCCACTTTTCAAACTATGTTGATCACTGCGTGCCTTCAATTTTGTTTGAAAACGGATAATTTTCAGTGAAAAACAAAATTCGAAACATGGAGATCTCTACAGTTTTATTCCTACAGATATTTATTATTTACACGATTAATTAATTCGTATATCACGATTTTAGTGAGCGAGCAGCAAAAGTCAAATTCACCGCAGTACAGACTACAACTAAAATTACTCACTGGGATTTTATTCATGACTGAATCCTGTTACGCCATCGCTTGTTGACTTTATGCAAATTAATCGAGTCAAGGGCAGTGAATGAAACACTGCTGTAAAGATGATATTAGGACAGTATAATTTGTTTTTGATTTATGGAGGGAAACTACTAGAAACTACCCTTTTTTATGTTTCAGTTTATGAAATTGTATTAATTTTCAAGACCCATTTTTTCCCTCAACAAACCGTTCAAAACAAAGATACTTGTTTACGACATTGCCATCACTGAAATAACTTTTTGACAGCATTTGGCGGGAACCGTTCAATGTGATTATTGTAAAAACAATTGCTTATGGAGGCAGTATTTTATGACATTTTTAAATTATTTGATAAGTCAAAGAAAAATCAATAAACAATTCAAGCAAATCAGTTTTTTTCAATTTGGAAGAATGTGAGATCCTCAAAATCGTAAGTGAAATATGGTGATTATTTTATGTATATTTTTCAAAAAGAAATCTTTTGATCTTTTCATTTACTGACAAAGTCATATTATCTGCACAGTTTTCTAACGAAGAAATATTTGATCTCATAACTTGAGAGAAAGATAGTATAGAATATTCTGAACAAAATGATACAACAATCATGTACATTTCACGCACATGAAAATGCATTTTATCACTATGAACTAGATCGATAAAATCACCGTGAGGATAAAAAACGAGCACCTGCTTGTTGATTTGTGACTAAAAACGCATTGGAGATTTTTCATTCATTTATAAAATAAGTTTTGAGAGTAATTGAATAGTGATTCAGAAAATGTTTAATTTATTAGGATTATAAACGAAACTTTGTCACACGCTTTTGTCAAATGCATGTGAAAGGGATAAATAACATTGACGTGTCAATATATCAAAGTCTGTCGGGCGTCCTGCGCTGCCAAGAGCAAGAAGAATTTAGAGATATTTAGCTCCTCAGGCCTGAAACGCCTAATTGGGTTTTCTGGTATGGCATGGCATCCGTCTGTCTATAGATGTGGGTTTTTTTTCTTATTCTTCTTACATTAGCTGAATATAGAGAGTTGAAATCTTATGGACAGGTACTTTGGGCTATGGGTCCTAAAATGGCCCAGGAAGCTGAAAATAGACTACCTGCTCAATGATGATAATAAATTGTATATTTAGTAATCTGTGGCTCACAAAATGGACTACAGAGGACAAACCGTAGGAAGATCTTGTTTTTATCTTTTTCTCAAGACGAAGGGAAAGACCTTCAATTTGCACTGATGATTATAAATTGTAGAATTATTGACTCGGCAACGCCTTTACAACGTATTTTATCTTTTTCCCCAGAATCAAAGTCCAATAAGGTTGAAATGTTGTATACAGACAACTTGGTCAGTGGGGATTATTAATTGTAGTCTTCGGGCTCTGAGACCCTAAATAACAACATAAGGTTTTTAGGGCAAGGCCCCCATGCCCTTCAAAAGCCAGAGAGACACTAAATCATCAATCTATTATCCCCATTGTCCATTTCAAGACAGTGTTCCCTTGAGAGGATAATGTCATATTACACATGCTGGGCTCATAAAGTAGGAAGCAAAACATCAAGTGAACAGAAGCCAAGCATGACAGGATGCCGGCTGACAACCTGTCTGGTCCTGTAGGCCACTCGAGATAAAGAGGAAAATCAGATTGGACATGGGATGGCGCATTGTGGGGAAACCAATGAACAATAAGAAATATCATCTTACACCACTGTCGGATACAGGATTTATTGGAAATCCTTTCCTTTAGCATTATTTATACTTTATGTTCACCAGCACCAGTTCTTAATGACATATCTGTACGAAAAATAAACAGTAGATAAACTAAATGGACTTAAGCAGCTGCAAAAGACATTTGTCACATTTGATTAGAAGTTGGGATTTTGTATACATTGAACTTTGAAAGCCATGTTTTCACAAGCAGCCAATACTTGTTAATATAAGCTGAAATCGATGTTGGGCCTGTGTTCTAATACTGCAACAATCATCACTCCTTACAAATATGAATTTTGTTATGTAACAGATTAATGTCTAAGTTTAGATGAAATTATTAATAACTTCATGGTACTATTTTCAGGATTTTAAATCCTTCATATTCTCCTTACCGAGCACAGGAGTCCACTTCTTCCCTCCACCCGTCACTAGATCCTGAGATGTTCCGTCCATTGCTGTAGCTACAAACAGTTGTGGCGCGTTGCCTGAAAATTTATTTGAAATATCACTTACTTTCTCACTTGTGACTTCTGCTAAGCTGCTGAATTGTTTTTACCAATATGGTCATTACAAACATTTCACTTACAAAATGTTTTTGTATCTCAAATCTCAGCGTGTGATCTGGAACCTATCCCAAACCTCTGGAGTCTCTCTTAAAGGCCTCTTCAGAATGACTGAACCCTCACAAACCGTTTAGTACAACAATCTCATTGACATCAAATGATTTGATTTTAATCAGATTGAGTAAAAGAACTCTTAAACATTCGCCTAAAGTGTTGGCATATCGTTGTGTGTTTAACAATAGTTTTGTTTGTTGAAAAAAGATTTAAGAATTATTTTGATTTCGCAGGATGAAACAACGAGAACATCTAGCATTACCTTTTCGGAGCAAGTGATCTTTCACCGAGGGTCCGTCGCTGTTTACCATGTCACCATCTGCTCCAGGAATGTTCTCTGACAGGTAGGCAGCGCTCCGATTCTTATTCGTGCAGATAAAATGTAGCGCAGTGTTGCCCTGCATGTCGGTGAGAGTCACGTCTCCACGAACTTCCTGTATCACGGACACAAGGCTCTTCATGTCCACAGATCTTGAACAAAGGTAGTGCAGGGGCGTGAAGCCGAAACCATCCCGTTTGTTGATGTCACCGTGTCCCTCTACAGCCAACTGCTCGATGTCACCAAAATTAACTTTACAGTTTACACACAACCAGTGAAGTGGTGTAGCTCCATTAACATCAGGTAGGTTAATGTCAGCTCGACCTTCAGTGACCAGGAATCGCACCAGTTCGATGTCAACACTTTTTCTTCCACATAAGTAATGGAGGGCTGCCATTCCTCTTCTATCCTTTGTATTTGTACAGTCAGGGACCATCTTTAACACCAATGTTTTTAAAAGTTCATGGTTGATATTGTTCTGTTTGCAAATGTAAAGAAGTGGCGTATTTCCTGTTTCATCCACCATATTGCAATCAGCGCCTTTCCTAATTACCACTTTAATACTTTCAATATCAACCTCATCTTGTTGGCAAAGATGCAAAAGAAAAGTCTTTCCAGATTTATCTGGTTGGTTGAAATCAGCGCCATGCTCCAGAAGTGCACGTACAATTGGTTTTCTTCCTCCATGAACAGCCGTCCATAACATCGTCCTGCCATCTTTGCCTGGTCCATCGATGTGCTGCTTTGACTAAAAGTAAGAGGTTTATTACAATTTAGTGTACATTATGATGTTTGTGTATAATATCTTTATCATAAATTTGTTTGGTTTATTCTAGCAATGTTTATTCCCTTCATCGACTCTGCAGCTCATCAGGTTATGCACTATTTAGTTTTCGCTTATGTTAAAAACTTACACATCAAATAATATGCCATTGCCTATGATGTCTCAATTATTGAAAAGACAAGTTTAAAACTTACAATATGCACTGGTTGTTAATGGAGTTGGGACAATCACACCTATACATCTTAGTCTCTATTCAACAAAGTCCTTTAACTACAAGTTGGGATCGCCAAATCGCAAAGTACATCCCCACAACACTTCTGGTTTGGGAGTGAAGTAGTGCTAGAGAACGGATGCTGGAACCTGAAAGCTGGTCTGATGAGCTAAAAGTGACCCCATTGGCTGTGTAGCCTTTGAAATGACAAATTAAAATCCTTATTTGGCAAAATGTATGTTCACAAGAATTTAGCCTTCTACAAATTTTGGTTCTTATGTAAAAGAGGATGTTTTTATTACGGCAATGCCTCCCGTGCCCTATGTTAAGAAGTACTCACTGAAGCTGAAAATTGACCTTTAATGCTAACTGGTTCAGAATTGTGAAAATATAATGGCTTTAGTCATCATTTGTTATCATAAACCAGAAAATGTACAGTGACTGGCATATTATGTATAAATATTAGTAATGTGTGAGATAATGGCAGTCTGAAGGGTAATTAGAGATGGTGAGGGAAGGAAGGGAGGAACAGTTGATGATAGCTAGCAATTACTCAAGACAGATCACATGCCAAGTATATTTTATCTGACTCTTTATAAAGTCTCTACCTTGCTCTGCTCAGGAGTTGGAACAAGTGTCTGACCTTGGGCTCCATCTGTGAAATGAAACATGAAAATGAAAAGTAGACATCTACTATCCATGTTACAGAAAGCCTCAGTTCAATCTGTGTCTAAGATAACAAGAGTGCTCTGAGCGCACAACAATCTCTGTAGTGCTTTCTTTAGATGTACAATTAATCATCAGTAAATTGCAGTAAATTGATCGAAATTTAGGATGAGATGGTTTTTGACTGGCTTGTAAAGTATTTCATTTTTTGAATGTTCTGGGGAAAAATGACACATGACAATAATTTCATACAACAACTGTCAATCTGACGAACGGATTTAAATGAATAAACGAATACATGAACCTCTTCTGTTTTCCAATTACTCGACACAAGATAAATGAATACCTTGCAGAATGAAAATCCACTCAAGGAAGCACCTCTCACTAAACCAGTATTATTCAAATAGTACTGACAGTGATTTGATATATACCCCTTAGCCCCAAACAAACAAACAGCTTTGATGTTGACCAATATACAATTTACGTAAGATCATCTGTAGGCATGCTTGGTAACAGGCATGAGAGCAGTTTACATCTCAAGTATTAGCGATAGACGTTATAGAATAATACTTCTCACAATGTGATAATGTACGTATGAAAAGATTTGAGTAAGTTCAGCTGCCTAAAACTTATTTTGATAATGAAACATAGATGACAACCTTAGATATGCATCTGTTCTATGAAAATAATCATTTCAGAAACGAAAACGATACTGAAATTACTTGTACTTACTTTTATTTTCAATATTTTAATATTCAACTGAAGTTTATATGTGTTTCTATCTCGAGACCAGATCTACCAGATCTACAAACTCACGTATACCAACTACCAGTATAGGATGACGAGACTAATGCTTCCTATGTCAACCGGTTTAAGGGAAGATGTCATTTAAAGATATATGGAAAAATTACTGCCACGCCCACACTGGGTGTGGAAAGGGTCAGTCAAAAACCTGTAAACTTTAAAGACAAGAGGCCATTCCATACCTTACAGACCTGGTGAGCTAAAAATGCATTGTTTGACGTCAACTACCTATAGTTTCTTGGCAAAGTGATTCATAAATTGTGAACATATCCTTAAATATATAAGCTAAACAATATTCATGCATGCCATGCAGCAATCTAGATTTTGACGCTAAGACCAGCATTACTTTCTTGTCCTGTTACATCAAAATGGGCAATCGTGAGGCATATTTGGCCGTTAGGTTCAGCCAAAATTATTGTTTAGTAAATGTATATCATTCACACTTAGAATACGTTTTCATTGATAATGTTTAACAACAGACAATAGTTTTTCAATCCCTTCAGTTCCAATATAAACAGACACCCATGTTCCACATGTAAAGAGTATTTGCTTCTTTAAGAGAAATATATCCTACCTTGTTGTTTGTCTTCCTTCTTCTGCTGGACGGATGATGTGTGGTGGATATGCTGCTGGCCTCCGAGGGTCATGTTCTGAATAGTGTCCGCCTCCACAGATACATCCCCAAACTGCTGCTGGGTCACATTCACGGCGATATTCTGGTATACTGAAAACAATTTCCTTTCCTTGACAACCAAAGGGGAGAAGCATACAGTAGAAATGTAGAAATGTAGCAGTAACATATGCATTCATGTTGTAATGTAAATTCAAACTTGTTATGTGAGAGATATGCCCTCTTCTGATTGGATTTGACATGGTCATGTGACAGGTACACATCTTCATAAATATGTTGATGGATAAGCTCCTCACTTTATGGGTTAACAAAGGGTATTATCACTACGATCTTCTCAGGGTAGTAATATAAAGTTAAAATGTGTACAGGATGTGTTATTTATCTTTGTAAAAGTGCTCAAGTGAGATATAAAATTAATAATTAGTTTTTATAACTTGGCTTATGCCTCGTTATAATCAAAAAATAATACTTTGGTGATATTTCTCTAAACTACTTTGTGATAACATGAGAAATGCGAAAAACTGCCAAGTGCAGATGTATGATTGACTGTAGGCCATCTACACAGATAACCAACATTCATCATTTTTCATCAACAAAATATAACAAAATGAGGTTGACTCTTTAGAAGGAAACCTTATACTCACTTGGAGTTCTGAAATTCATAATATGTCAAATGTAAAAAAATACCTGCACATATCTGAGACCCTGTTGTCTCAGGTATGGTTGCCAGTTGATGCTGCGTGTGTGAGATCACGCCTCTCTCTGGTGTGGAGGCGAGACTTTGTACAATCTGATGTGCCAGTGTATCAGGGTCTGGTTTGATGAGAAAACAACTGTATTAGAGTAGATTCTTAACACTGGCAAATTGCAAAAATAAAAATTACTAAATGCCAAACGTATTTCAAACACCTCATTACTCCACGCGAGCATCCATTTTAGTAAAGGAAACGATTAAGTTTCAAGCATAAACCACTAGACACCTTTTAATCATTTGAGGTAAAGAAAGAGATTCGCATGACTTTATCGATCATGGTACAGTCGTTTTAAATCTGCTGCTTTTGGATGGATAATAAACTTCCTTATTGGAATGAGTGTGAAGTTTTGTTGTAAATTATAACACATTTAAGAAACTGGTGTATCTCAAAACAAGAATCATTACTGAAGTCAGTGAGTATACACAGATGCCAAGGTTCATGTATATTTGATGATGATAAGTTACTGAGGAGAGCAGTTTGATGTACAAGGGATTTTTTATAACAGAAATGTTAGAAAACTAAATTTAAAAACTAAGAAATAATAATGGGTCTGTTGACAAAAGGTTGGAGCAAAGATTTGAAACAAATTATTGTAAAGTATGCATTTCTAAACTTTGTGTAGTAATCAACAATTTGATATTCAAACAAAACCCGACCTGCAATAGGCCTGGTGTCTGCCTGTTGGGATGAATCCTGTACTGATACAGAGGCCGCCGCTCTACGACCACTAGCCTCATCGGTAGGTTCACTACTCTGCAAACGAATTATCAGTAACTTGACTTGGTTTTATTTCTAAAAAAGTGTTCTAAAATTGTTTCACCAACATATATGGAGAAGGTGAAGTTTTGGTTTCAGATAGAAACTTGTTCCATGTTCCTCGCTGCGTTTCTTGACCACGGCTTCATACCATTTTTGTCTTAAATGATTGAGGAAAAGTTGGAAGTGAGGGACCCTCTTGAAAATGTTTTGCCAATTTTTTAATAGACAGCATAACAAATTAACAAAATTGTTGTTGTAACGAAATCATATCATAATCTTGTTGTATGATCAGCTTTTTTTACTGAAAATATACTTGACACTTTTTAAAGTCTTTTGGAACACTTAAAATGAATTCACATGATTCAAAGATTTTAAAATTTATTTCATTTTGGTAACTCGTTTTATATGGAGTATATTAATATTTTGATATACAGCATGATTATGGCGCCAAGCTTGTCATATAATGTGTTATTTAATCTTTGCCGTGTGAACATGCACCAATTCTACCAACATAGGTGAACACACCAGTGGCGGATCCATGAATCTTGAAAGGAGGAGGGGGCCACCTATCAAAAAGGTGTGAGGGTAAAGCTCGGGGGTCATCCAATTAACAGTCGATAACGGAAATGGGGGGAATCAACCAACAGTGCACACTTTCTGAGTTCATATATTTTTAAACGGGAAGTGTTTCTGTTTATGCTACACTCACTCACGGTTGATTTATATATCTTCCCTACATTCATAGACATTTTTACCTTGAAATTTACTCATATAAGTGAATTCCAAAAGACCCTTGCCAAAAGGATTTAACTTTGAGAAATTACTCTTTGTCACTTTTATATATCCCCCCTCCCAGGTTGCATAGCGAATCCTCCTCACAATCTACCAAACATGAGCGGATTCGTCATGCTAATTAAAAAATATAAGATCATTTTGCGTTCATTACAGGTCGGCTTTTTTCGGGATCATTCACAAAAAGTTTGTATTCCAAGATACAAAGTTTAGATGTGATGTTTTTTATGTCAGTTCAAAAGTTGCTGATGTCTTTCCAGCCTCAATTGTTATTGGCTGACACAGACTGGCGGTCAAGGCCGTCTGACACAGCTCCATAAGAGTCGTGGTCAGATCAAGAAACGCAGCGAGGAACGAGAGACACGTTTCCAGCTAATTTCAATGAGATTGTTGCTTTGATTACTTGCTAGGTATACTGAGTGCATAGCATTTAGTCAGGTGGTATACTAAGAAGTTTCATTCATACTCGCTATCAATCCAGTTGAACATGTCTCTGATGTGCAAACACACAATGTGTATCTCCTAACTCACCTGTCCAGGAACGGCAACATCAGAGGTCACACAGACGTCCAACAGTTCCTCACAGAAGTCCGCGTCATCACAGAACCTGTGACTGAACACAATGTAGTCTCCCTGCAGAATCTCTGGTCGGAATCTCTGGGCTAAAGCGTTCAGTACTGGCAGTAGAGGTTTCATATTAATTAGTGTTGGTGACGTCTGTGTTTCGTCAGATGTGAGGTTAAGTTTCTGTCTAATCACGGAAAGATCTGCATATTGTACACACAACAACGGGTCTTTACTACAAATAACACTTAGTACACTTTCGTAAATTGACGGATGGGCAAACACACAAAAACCATCTTTCCACACAGTGATGTAGCTGCCTTCTTGCTCACGTTCAACTTGCAATAACGATTTTCGTCTGTCGTGATCTTTAAGTGAGTAGGCATTAAATTGGCCATCGTTCATGATCATGAGTTCAAATAGATCCTTGCAAGTCTCGTTGTACAAAACCGTTGTAGTGATGTCAAGGAATTTCAAAGGTGTCTGAAAGAACTCTATAATGTCGAGGTCAGATTTCTTGGCTCTCAGTTTGGGGTACATCATGGCACAGTGGGGGAAACCGTGTGCTATATCTAGTTCGGCCACACGGCTTTTCACAACATCCCTTACCTTAAGCTTATCTTGTTTGAGATAATGGGCTAGTATTTTCAGTCTCTCATTCTTGATTTTCACTGAACTCAGATCAATAGGATTTTCCAGAATGGTGTCTTTGTAATATCCCAGATAGTCCCGAGCTTCATTCACCACGTTTTTTCTGCTGATGAATAAGACTTTAGTTTTTGTCCCATTCGTAGGAAAATTCTGGTGCAAATCTTTTATCACATTCAACCACTTTTTAATGAGGGCCTGGTCGGAAGTGAAGGCACCGAATCTGTCATCAAACATTATCACACGATCTTCCATCAACCTCAACACTAGCCTGCATTCTTCAGGCTCTTCAATGTTGTAAACGCTATTTTTTTTTCGAAGTTGGTTCAGGACAAGGAATCCAACCGTAGTCTTCCCGTCACCAGCGTTACCCGTTATCGTCACCCAGTTCCTGCCACTCTGCAGCATATCAACCACTGTGTCTACAGCTGATACGTGGATCATACCAGACGTCAGGGAATCGATTTTATGTTTTGTTCTTTCTGTAAAATTAAATTCTACATGCGAATAAATAAAATAAGAAAAAGTAAGAAAATTCAACTTTTAGCGGGGCATGTTTCAACTAAGCACTTTGCAATTGCATTGCAAGAGAGTTTTGAAAAGTGCGTCTTAAGAATCTTGTTGGAATCGTTCACTGAGGGTGAAATTTTACGCTATCAGTATTGAAATCCAGAACTTACCTATAGGGAGACAGCATACTTGAACATCATCTCCTCTCCCTATGTTACAGTATTGGCATTTGCTATGTCAAGAATATCTAGATTGTTTGAATGATATTTTCAGGAGCACATGTATCATTTGATCAATTATTGTATATATATAGGGCCAGTTTTTGTCTTTAGAAATAGAAATGGAAGTGCAAAAAATTTAAAGTGAACTCTTGATGAAACAGGCAGAAAATGTTATTTAAATTGAATTTGGTAACTTAATTTTACAATAACAGCTATATTATTCAAAACCTTTCTAATATCATATTATGTTATGGAGTGATATTATTATTACTCATTTTAAAAACTTTTAAAGATTTCTAATCGTGAGAATTTGTGTTCCAGTTCATCATAAATCGGACATATGATATATCAGAGTACTTACCCCAAAGATCCAAAATCTGGTTTTTATCTCTTTCTGTTAACAAAGAAAAAAACCCTGTGTAAAATTTAAACACACTTTTGAATGCAAATTGATACTTCCGATAAAGATGATAGGCGACATTACAGACTGTCGCTCATTGGTCTATTAAGCGATGTGAAATTATGCTCATTTTTAACGCTTACAACTTTAATTTCTATCAAGACATCTTATGTAAAAAGGAAAGAATAAACGCCAGTTAAACCGTTAACTTAACGGTCTCAATGCAAAAACAGACGATATACGCACGGTCCATATCTGCTGGCAGGGTTGGTTCATGATGGTCCGGGGCTGGAACAAATGATTGTTCAACAGAAGTGAGAAATGGTGTATTCAATGATGTTTTTTCAGATTGACCGCTGCCTGGTACCTAAACCTAATGAATACAGCTTTCTGGTTATACGTGAATAAGCGATTACATAAATTGAACTGGATACACATTATTAAAATAGATAAGACATATATATATAACTGGGGATTTCACTTCGTTACGCATGCACCAAGGGGATAAATCTATTATTATAGTTTTAATTTGTTAACTGTAAACTCGCATTCTTGCACTTAGTACATTCCCGTTTTGCCTATTGTGTGTACCGCAATTCGGCAGTTCCGCCCAACTCTGTTTAAGTTCAGTAAAACCCGCTTTTTATAACAGATAATTCATGTTTCTACTCAGTCGTTTGCTGGTTATCTGTTTGGTTCCCTTTAGTGCATAAATCCAAAAATCTTTACCAATTACTTTTGAATTCATTTTCAAAATCCCCTCCTTATTTTTGGCCAACTTGTAGTTATAACTATTCTTTTAGGTATCCTAATACAAGTGTAGCGTAAGATGGCGCCAGTTTTTCGCATATGGCTGCCCCTTTAATTGGTTTATAATCGTTTCATTAAAGGGAAAAGTATAATTTGAAAGAATATATTTCACATTTTCTATTTCAAATTCTTTAGATTCAATCTGGTATATCATGAGGTAAGTCGTAAGGGACATTCAAATAGAAGTTTGTCACATAGTATTTTGATTTGCTGTTCGAGGGAGGCGTAAAGAGAATCAGTTGTGTCTGACATAAAAAAAACACATTTCACATGTTTTGTGAAAAGTTTCAGGAGAATATATTTGTATAAAATGTATATTGAAGAATATTAAGTTGAAAGTAAAAACGAGAGTTTTCAACTCAACGAGGCCATGACGTCATAACATTCTATCGCCACAATAGATTAATTCATACATAAGGAAAAGTGAAAATTGCCCGTTTCCACAATAATCTAAATCTTTAATCGATGAACATACATATATATATATACAAGTTTGACACGTAAACATTGGATTCATTGGAACATTGATGTTAAGCACAGTTTAAGGATTTACCCTATATACCTAATATTACCAGTGTATGAGTCATACAAAAGATTTCAAGGTCAAATTAAGACTTATTTCATTTAAAAAAAAACTGGATTCCTAGACTTCTAAAACGAAACTGGTACCACTCTTCAACTTACAATATACTGTTATGAAAAAGTATGAGAATCAGATAGTTGTAGTCAAATGAATATATATAAATATATATTCTTTAAAAATAACGCTGTACCATGAGCAACACAATGTATAAGTTACCCTGATGATCACTATGTTTTGAAACCGTTTGGTAATGAACTTATATGAAGACCAATCTTCAGTTTGTTATTTTTAAAGAATATTTGATACATAAACCATGAACATTTAAATTTTACATCTATATATTTATATATATATATATATATATATATATTTATATACTAGTATAGATAAAAAACAAAAGTCCGGAAATGATTTCAATCCCCGACCGGTTTCACATTATTCAGTCATCATCATGTGGTCTTTATGTCGTTGCCATGCTATGACGTCACAGAACAAGGGGCGCATAACTCATGACAATCGATGCGTACCCACAGATTGGTGACGTCATTACTTTACATCAATCACATATAATAATACTAACAGCAGGTTTTAGATATGAACATAGTTAGGTGACATTAATTGCATTTAAGTGTGGCTTGAAAAGTTTAATGAAAGATATATATATATATATATATATATATATATATATATATATATATGACAAAGAGTAAACATCGGGTGGTTCTGACTGGATCAATCTTCTTTATTACTATATGATGAATTCATTTCGATCAGTGTATCGGTCTTTTCAAGTATGTTTGACAAATGAATATATACACATATTTATAAAAGGACCAACACAATAAATTAATACATTCATATATGTGAATGGGTAATTGGTTAATCAGTCATTCGTTGCCAATCACGTACCTAATTGGATGTGACTCGAAAACAATGGGGTTGTTCAGGGTTGATGATTCTGAAATGTTGCATTAATCACTGATGAGAGAGGCTAAGCTGTCCCTGTATGCACCCCAGCCGGCTCAGACTTTCTCCTCACCACCCCTCGGAGCTCCACCTCACCCTGGTCAGTACCATGCTAGCCTTTCTAACTCACGTGAGTCCGATATGACAACAGTGATAAGTCTTCTCCAAAACATGCAACAAAACAGCTATCTCAGAAGTTCAAATAAAAGTATCTGGACTAGAAAGGAAAGTTGCTGAATTGAATAGCTTAAAAGAAAAAGTTACCAGTATTGAGTCATGTATCGAGTTCGTGAGTACTAGTTTCGATGAATGGGTTGTTGATAAACAAACCATTCAAGATGATTTAAAGGCACTTCACACCAAAGTAAACGATTTCCCTGCAGCTGTCCCTGACCTTAGATTAGAAAATCTACAGATGAAAGAATATATGATTGACCAGCATTGTCGTTCAATGAGGGACAACCTGATCTTTACTGGAATCCCAGAGTCTTCAACAGCCCAGGAAGAACAGACAGCAGATGTGCTGAAGAACTTTATTCAGGAGCACCTCGAGATGGACCCGAACAACTTCAGCTTCAAAAGGATCAACATGATAGGACCTAAGAGAAGAGGAGCAACTTGACCTCGCTCAATAATAGGTATTGACAGCCAGACCCACCAGGAGCTAGGGGGACGTCGGTGGTAGTTCGAGTGACCCTCAGGATCACTTTGAGAGTGAAAAAACAAATCATGAGGGTTTTTTTTATTTTCTTAATGTTTGTATAGAACTTATTGAGAAACATGATCTAATATGCCTTCAAGAAAAAAACAACAGATGCACTAGATGATATTGAAATACCAGGTTATAAAGTCTTGTTGAAAAATAGAAAAAACTTCATTAGACGTTCTGGTGGAATAGGATTAGCTGTTAAAGACCACTTGTTTCCTTATGTTACCCTAGTAGACTTAGAAAATGAGGCAGATTTATGGATTAAACTAGCAGGCTATCTGTTCAACTTACCTCAAGATTTATACCTTGGTATTGTGTATATACCACCTCTAAATTCTCAAGTGAAGAAATGTTCGAATGCATTGAACATAATCTTACTTTAATTTCAACCCATACTGACAATATTATTCTTAATGGGGATTTCAATGCTAGGAGTAAGTCCTTAATTGATTTTTGTACTTTTGATGAACATATATCAAAAGGAACTAGATATTGATGAACTGAGACCAGAATTTGACTCAGAATTAATGCTAGAAAATCTTTGTATTCCAGTAGAAAGAACATCCCAGGATATAGGTCAGCCAAATAATTATGGATTTAGATTGATTGATATTTGTAAAAGTCACAATTTGTTAATCTGTAATGGTAGAAATGGTAAGGATAAACACATTGGTAAAACAACTTGTGAAGACGTCAGTACAGTGGACTATGTCATTTCATCCCCAAATTCGTTATCCTCATTCAATGATTTTAGTATTTCAGAATTCGGTCCTATGCTATCTGATGTACATAAACCAATTCATTTCAGTCTACACATACCAGAAACCACCTATGTTGAAATAGGACATGGACAGACTCCAGCTATTAGTTATACAAAAACTTTTGTCAGCAAACCACGCAAATTTAATCATGATAAAGTAGACATATTCCCCAAAAACATTCAAAATGATTGTGCCAACAAATTGTGCAGGAAAGCAAGGTCATTAAGAGAAGGTCAAGGTAACCTAGTAGAGGTTGTGAATGAAATAGCGCAAGAGGTCACGCACGTGCTGGTCTATTCTGCACGTAAAGCATTTGGTGAAGTTCCATATAAGGTCAATACCACTACTCGTAGTAAAAGGAACATACACTCTAAACCTTTGTATGGATCAAATTCTAAGAAGAAACGGAAGTCATTTCATAAGTCAAAAGCATGTTATTATAATGTTATGAGTATGTCATTGTTTAAGAGTTAACATTGTGTAACATTGTTTAGTGGGTCACACACATTTGTTTTGATAGTCTAAGCTGGCAGTTACTACAAACTTCTATTTCTAGAATGTTCTAATTATTTCTTGATTGCTTGAGTTGGACATTTCTGATTGGATATTGTCAAGGAAGTTTAAAGAACATTCTGGAAGGTATCTAACCTATATATAGGCTGGCATTATAACTCTTAATCATCTTGCTTCTTACAATCAACTTTCGATCATCTGCCGTGCCACTGATTTTTGGATACCTTTACAAGCCGGATTCATCTATCACCTATCAAGACCCACTGACAGCTTTCTACACTTATCAACTGTGTGATTCTTAAGGACTGGTGAATATATTTATTTAGCTAATTAGTGTGACTTATTTTGATATTGTATAATTATTTGTATTAGCTTGATATTGTAATCTTAAATACTTTGTTTATTATTTGATTGATTAAATTGTTATTAATATACAATTGTCTTGTTATATTTTGCTGGTTTGACTGGGGACATCATCTATTCCAAATTTATTTCGTAACAAAATTGGGGGCTCGTCTGGGAGCGAATTCATTTGGCATTTGAGACTTTTGAAAAAAAATAATACTTTATTCTGAAAGTTAATTGTTAAACCAGCAAAATGTCATTTAAACTTGAGGATTTTCTTAAGTCCCCTACCCCTGATGCAGTCGGTGCCTTGCGAAAATCACAATTGCTTTCCATTTCAAGATTTTATGAACTTGAGGCTAAACCAGCTATGAGGAAATTCCAAATTCTGAAAATTGTGTTAAATCATTTTATTGATGAGGGAGTTTTTGGCCCTGATGTTTTGGACATGGTTAAAGAAGAACATTCGGACAATTTTGAATTGAAGAAACTCGAAATTCAAAAAGAAATTGAATTTAAAAGATTGGAAATTCAGGAAAGAGAAAGAGAAAGAGAAATTGAGTTAAAAAGATTGGAAATTGAGAAAGAAATTGAACTTAAAAAGCTTGAAGCTTCATCTCCTCCCTCAACCCCTTCCTCTTTTGACATTACAAGGCATGCCAGACTTGTCCCACCTTTCAATGAAAAAGAAGTAGAAACATATTTTCTACATTTTGAAAAAGTTGCTGAAAACCTCAAGTGGCCAAAAGAGTCATGGACTATGCTATTGCAAACTGTGTTAAAGGGTAAAGCTCAGGATGCATATTCGGCCCTTTCGATTGAGCAAAGCTCAATTTATGATTTTGTTAAAAGGACCCTTCTGAAAGCTTATGAGTTAGTGCCCGAAGCGTATCGTCAGAAATTCAGGAATGCTCATAAAAGGGACAATGAGACTTTTGTAGAGTTTGCTAGAGAAAAGGAGACTTTGTTTGATAGATGGTGTGGTTCTAAAGAGGTTTCAGATTATGCTAGTTTGAGGCAGTTGGTTTTGATGGAGGATTTTAAGCAGTGTGTCAGTTCTGATCTTAAGACCTATTTGGATGAGCAGAAGGTTGATGTTTTACATGATGCAGCGGTGTTGGCAGATGATTACTCTTTGACTCACAAGAGTTCTTTTCGGTCTCCGGGTAACTCTGCGTTTTCTCACCATAAAGGTTTTTCCCCGGGTAAGACTTCTGGGTATGCAGGTTCTAAAGGTGTTAAGTTAGGTTCATATTCTTCTGACAAGCCATCACATTTTCAGTCTAAGCCTAAGACTTCCAGTGATTCTGATCGTGTTTTTGCTTAATGTAAGAGGCCAGGTCATTTGATTTCTGCATGTCCCAAACTCAAGTTGAAGAATCAGTCCACAGGTTCCCCTAATGCTTTTGTATCTATCACACCTAAGCCTTTCTTTTCTGGTGGTTCTGAGGAGAGTGTTGTTTTTGAGAGTAAGATTTCAGATTCTGTTGTTCCTGAGGAGTTTTTGCCTTTCGCTTCGAAAGGATTTGTGACACTTATAGGAGATAATTCTACCCCAAGGCCCGTTATTATTTTGAGGGATACTGGAGCTCTTCAATCTCTTATTTTGAAGGATACTTTGCCTTTTTCTGTTGAGTCTTCAGCTAACTCAGATGTTTTGCTTCAGGGTATAAGTGGCAGTTCTCTTGCTCCTCTTCATTTTTTTCAATTTGACTTCTGATCTGATTTCTGATGACGTGAAGGTTGGTGTTCTTGACTCTCTCCAAGTTCCGGGTGTTGATTTGTTGATCGGTAATGATCTTATGGGTGGAAAAGATGGTGCTGATCCCATTGTCACTGTTTGTCCGGAGAGTTAAGTTGGTACAGAAAAGTTGGAGGATTTTCCGGGTATGTTTCCTTCTTGTGCAGTGACTCGTTCAATGTCAAAGGACATTTGTTCCAAGACTTCTTTGCTGGATGATTTCATTTATGATCTATCGGATACATTTATGGATCATTCTTTCCAAGAAGTAGAGGCTTCGAAAGGAGGTAACTCTTCAGGTCTTCTTGTTGAGTCTGATAGTTTGTCTGGTGGTGATCACATTCTGTCTAGAAAGCAGCTTATTAGTGCTCAGGGTGATGATGTTGAGGTTCATAAGTTAGCTAGTAAGGCTATTTCTTTTGAGGAGGCTAGTAAAGTCCCATTTTCTGAATGTACTGTCAATGATGATGTACATGTTGATGACATTGTTAGCAATGTGAAGTTTGATGATCTTTGTGATAATGTGTCACCTAAACTTAGCAATTCTGATGTGTTAGCTCACCTTGATGAAAAGTTGTCACATTTGTCTCCTGAACAGAAAGTTCAAATGTCAGATTTGATTTATGAGTTCTCTCATCTGTTTCCTGATGTGCCTGGTCGAACAGATATTGTTAGTCATGATATAGATGTAGGTGATGCTGTGCCTGTGAAACAACACCCATATAGGATGAATCCTGTGAAAAGTGAAATTCTGCGGAAAGAAGTGAAATATATGCTGGACAATGACATTATTGAACCCAGTGACAGTCTGTGGAGTTCACCTTGTGTTCTTGTGCCGAAAGGTGGTGGTGGTTTGCGCTGCTGTGCTGACATGAAAACTGTGAATCAACTTTCACGAACTGATGCCTACCCGATACCGAGGGTTGATGATTGCATTGATCACATCGGTCAAGCTAAGTACATCAGTAAGTTTGACCTTTTGAAAGGCTTCTGGCAGGTTCCACTCACTGACCGTGCAAAGAAGATATCAGCGTTTGCTACACCAGATTGGTTGTATCAATACAAAGTGATGCCATTCGGTCTGAAGAACGCTCCAGCGACGTTCCAACGACTGGTCAGAAACGTCACATCAGGTCTTGACGGTGTCGAAGCTTACATGGATGATGTCGTCACTTATGCCATGGAGTGGGAAGAACATCTGATGAGAATCCGAGCTTTCTTCGAGAGACTGTCTGAAGCAAAGTTGACTGTCGATCTGGCAAAGTGTGAATTCGGAAAGGCACAAGTTGTATTTTTAGGGCATGTTGTAGGGCACGGCCAGGTACAACCAGTTAATGCTATAGTGGAAGCCAATGTACATTTTCCAGTTCCACAGTCAAAGAGAGAACTCATGAGATTCTTTGGCATGGCAGGCTATTATAGAAAATTTTGTCAAATTTTTTCTGATGTTGTATCTCCACTCACAAACCTTTTGGGGAAAAGAGTTAAATTCTTGTGGGATGGCAGTTGTCAGTCTGCATTTGAAAGAGTCAAAGCCATGCTCATGAATTCTCGAGTGTTACAGGCACCAACTTTTGAGAAAGCTTTTAATTTGCAAATTGATGCAAGTGATGTGGGTGCAGGTGCTGTTTTGATTCAAGAGGATGACTCAGGTATTGATCATCCAGTTTGTTACTTTTCCGAAAAGTTTGACAAGCACCAAAAGAACTATTCAACCATTGAAAAGGAAACTTTGGGTCTGTTGTTAGCTTTACAGCATTTTGAAGTGTACTTAGGTACAACAACATTTCCAGTTGAAGTCTTGAAGAACAAAAACCAAAGGCTTATGAGATGGAGTTTAACTTTGCAAGGGTTCAATCTTGTGATTATACATATCAAGGGTAAAGACAATGTTTGTGCTGATGCACTTTCCAGAGTGTAAAATGTCCTTTTTGATGATGAAATATTGTTTTCTAGTTTTTGTATTTTGTTAAAATGTAACTGTTAATTATTACTACAACAGAAAGTTTCATTGTAACTTTCTTTTCCTTAAGGGGGAGAGTGTTATGAGTATGTCATTGTTTAAGAGTTTAACATTGTGTAACATTGTTTAGTGGGTCACACACATTTGTTTTGATAGTCTAAGCTGGCAGTTACTACAAACTTCTATTTCTAGAATGTTCTAATTATTTCCAAATTGCTTGAGTTGGACATTTCTGATTGGATATTGTCAGGGAAGTTTAAAGAACATTCTGGAAGGTATCTAACCTATATATAGGCTGGCATTATAACTCTTAATCATCTTGCTTCTTACAATCAACTTTCGATCATCTGCCGTGCCACTGATTTTTGGATACCTTTACAAGCCGGATTCATCTATCACCTATCAAGACCCACTGACAGCTTTCTACACTTATCAACTGTGTGATTCTTAAGGACTGGTGAATATATTTATTTAGCTAATTTTTTTGGACTTATTTTGATATTGTATAATTATTTGTATTAGCTTGATATTGTAATCTTAAATACTTTGTTTATTATTTGATTGATTAAATTGTTATTAATATACAATTGTCTTGTTATATTTTGCTGGTTTGACTGGGGACATCTTCTATTCCAAATTTATTTCGTAACAATAAGAACAAAACAGACACTAATAAAACTCTTTTCCGTAAAGCAAGTAAGGAATATAAGAAAACCATGAATAAGTACATAAAGAACGAAAATGATTTTATAAGAAGCCAGTTACGTAAAGAAAAGCAAAGGTAAACAGAGAGACGATAAATACCCAATCCCTTTAGATGATTTTTATGAAAGCATTATTGAAGGTAACGCGGACTTAAGTGAAACAAAAGACCCGCCAAATCATTATGTTAGTGTACTCAATGAAGACATATCTGTGCATGAAATAGTTTTTGCTCTCCAGAAATTGAAGAAAAACAAGACACTGGTTTAGATTTGATTGTGAATGAGTACTTATCTTCAGCCTTACCAACTTTATTGCCTTTTTATGTTGAATATTTTAACGCTGTTCTACAAACTAGAATAATGCTCCAAGCATGGCTTACCGGCGTTTTCTCACCATAAAGGTTTTTCCCCGGGTAAGACTTCTGGGTATGCAGGTTCTAAAGGTGTTAAGTTAGGTTCATATTCTTCTGACAAGCCATCACATTTTCAGTCTAAGCCTAAGACTTCCAGTGATTCTGATCGTCTTTTTGCTTATTGTAAGAGGCCAGGTCATTTGATTTCTGCATGTCCCAAACTCAAGTTGAAGAATCAGTCCACAGGTTCCCCTAATGCTTTTGTATCTATCACACCTAAGCCTTTCTTTTCTGGTGGTTCTGAGGAGAGTGTTGTTTTTGAGAGTAAGATTTCAGATTCTGTTGTTCCTGAGGAGTTTTTGCCTTTCGCTTCGAAAGGATTTGTGACACTTATAGGAGATAATTCTACCCCAAGGCCCGTTATTATTTTGAGGGATACTGGAGCTCTTCAATCTCTTTTTTTGAAGGATACTTTGCCTTTTTCTGTTGAGTCTTCAGCTAACTCAGATGTTTTGCTTCAGGGTATAAGTGGCAGTTCTCTTGCTCCTCTTCATTTTTTTCAATTTGACTTCTGATCTGATTTCTGGTGACGTGAAGGTTGGTGTTCTTGACTCTCTCCAAGTTCCGGGTGTTGATTTGTTGATCGGTAATGATCTTATGGGTGGAAAACTTGGTGCTGATCCCATTGTCACTGTTTGTCCGGAGAGTTAAGTTGGTACAGAAAAGTTGGAGGATTTTCCGGGTATTTTTCCTTCTTGTGCAGTGACTCGTACAATGTCAAAGGACATTTGTTCCAAGACTTCTTTGCCGGATGATTTCATTTATGATCTATCGGATACATTTACGGATCATTCTTTCCAAGAAGTAGAGGCTTCGAAAGGAGGTAACTCTTCAGGTCTTCTTGTTGAGTCTGATAGTTTGTCTGGTGGTGATCACATTCTGTCTAGAAAGCAGCTTATTAGTGCTCAGGGTGATGATGTTGAGGTTCATAAGTTAGCTAGTAAGGCTATTTCTTTTGAGGAGGCTAGTAAAGTCCCATTTTCTGAATGTACTGTCAATGATGATGTACATGTTGATGACATTGTTAGCAATGTGAAGTTTGATGATCTTTGTGATAATGTGTCACCTAAACTTAGCAATTCTGATGTGTTAGCTCACCTTGATGAAAAGTTGTCACATTTGTCTCCTGAACAGAAAGTTCAAATGTCAGATTTGATTTATGAGTTCTCTCATCTGTTTCCTGATGTGCCTGGTCGAACAGATATTGTTAGTCATGATATAGATGTAGGTGATGCTGTGCCTGTGAAACAACACCTATATAGGATGAATCCTGTGAAAAGTGAAATTCTGCGGAAAGAAGTGAAATATATGCTGGACAATGACATTATTGAACCCAGTGACAGTCTGTGGAGTTCACCTTGTGTTCTTGTGCCGAAAGGTGGTGGTGGTTTGCGCTGCTGTGCTGACATGAAAACTGTGAATCAACTTTCACGAACTGATGCCTACCCGATACCGAGGGTTGATGATTGCATTGATCACATCGGTCAAGCTAAGTACATCAGTAAGTTTGACCTTTTGAAAGGCTTCTGGCAGGTTCCACTCACTGACCGTGCAAAGAAGATATCAGCGTTTGCTACACCAGATTGGTTGTATCAATACAAAGTGATGCCATTCGGTCTGAAGAACGCTCCAGCGACATTCCAACGACTGGTCAGAAACGTCACATCAGGTCTTGACGGTGTCGAAGCTTACATGGATGATGTCGTCACTTATGCCATGGAGTGGGAAGAACATCTGATGAGAATCCGAGCTTTCTTCAAGAGACTGTCTGAAGCGAAGTTGACTGTCGATCTGGCAAAGTGTGAATTCGGAAAGGCACAAGTTGTATTTTTAGGGCATGTTGTAGGGCACGGCCAGGTACAACCATTTAATGCTATTGTGGAAGCCAATGTACATTTTCCAGTTCCACAGTCAAAGAGAGAACTCATGAGATTCTTGGGCATGGCAGGCTATTATAGAAAATTTTGTCAAATTTTTTCTGATGTTGTATCTCCACTCACAAACCTTTTGGGGAAAAGAGTTAAATTCTTGTGGGATGGCAGTTGTCAGTCTGCATTTGAAAAAGTCAAAGCCATGCTCATGAATTCTCCAGTGTTACAGGCATCAAATTTTGAGAAAGCTTTTAATTTGCAAATTGATGCAAGTGATGTGGGTGCAGGTGCTGTTTTGATTCAAGAGGATGACTCAGGTATTGATCATCCAGTTTGTTACTTTTCCGAAAAGTTTGACAAGCACCAAAAGAACTATTCAACCATTGAAAAGGAAACTTTGGGTCTGTTGTTAGCTTTACAGCATTTTGAAGTGTACTTAGGTACAACAACATTTCCAGTTGAAGTCTTGAAGAACAAAAACCAAAGGCTTATGAGATGGAGTTTAACTTTGCAAGGGTTCAATCTTGTGATTATACATATCAAGGGTAAAGACAATGTTTGTGCTGATGCACTTTCCAGAGTGTAAAATGTCCTTTTTGATGATGAAATATTGTTTTCTAGTTTTTATATTTTGTTAAAATGTAACTGTTAATTATTTCTACAACAGAAAGTTTCATTGTAACTTTCTTTTCCTTAAGGGGGAGAGTGTTATGAGTATGTCATTGTTTAAGAGTTTAACATTGTGTAACATTGTTTAGTGGGTCACACACATTTGTTTTGATAGTCTAAGCTGGCAGTTACTACAAACTTCTATTTCTAGAATGTTCTAATTATTTCCAAATTGCTTGAGTTGGACATTTCTGATTGGATATTGTCAGGGAAGTTTAAAGAACATTCTGGAAGGTATCTAACCTATATATAGGCTGGCATTATAACTCTTAATCATCTTGCTTCTTACAATCAACTTTCGATCATCTGCCGTGCCACTGATTTTTGGATACCTTTACAAGCCGGATTCATCTATCACCTATCAAGACCCACTGACAGCTTTCTACACTTATCAACTGTGTGATTCTTAAGGACTGGTGAATATATTTATTTAGCTAATTATTGTGACTTATTTTGATATTGTATAATTATTTGTATTAGCTTGATATTGTAATCTTAAATACTTTGTTTATTATTTGATTGATTAAATTGTTATTAATATACAATTGTCTTGTTATATTTTGCTGGTTTGACTGGGGACATCTTCTATTCCAAATTTATTTCGTAACAATAAGAACAAAACAGACACTAATAAAACTCTTTTCCGTAAAGCAAGTAAGGAATATAAGAAAACCATGAATAAGTACATAAAGAACGAAAATGATTTTATAAGAAGCCAGTTACGTAAAGAAAAGCAAAGGTAAACAGAGAGACGATAAATACCCAATCCCTTTAGATGATTTTTATGAAAGCATTATTGAAGGTAACGCGGACTTAAGTGAAACAAAAGACCCGCCAAATCATTATGTTAGTGTACTCAATGAAGACATATCTGTGCATGAAATAGTTTTTGCTCTCCAGAAATTGAAGAAAAACAAGACACTGGTTTAGATTTGATTGTGAATGAGTACTTATCTTCAGCCTTACCAACTTTATTGCCTTTTTATGTTGAATATTTTAACGCTGTTCTACAAACTAGAATAATGCTCCAAGCATGGCTTACCGGCACAATAAAACCTATCTATAAGAAATCAGGAGACCGTAAGGATCCCGCCTCATATAGACCTATATCTATCTTGAGTTGCTTTGTCAAGCTATTTACTAGCATCCTAGATGAAAGATTAAATAAATTTTGCGACGATAATGATATAATATCACATGCCCAATCTGGTTTCAGAAAAGGTTTTTCTACAACTAAACTGAATACCAAAAGAAACTTTGCACATTTAAAAACAAAGTTGTTACAAATTAGTTGGACAGGTTAAAAAACAAAGAGGTATGAACACATCACCCAAACGCGAGCTTCTTTGACCTCCAATTTCTACCGGCAATATGCCCGTGTTTCTTTGAAAACGCGAAAATGTCAAAATCACGTGACGTCGTTACTGGGAGAAATGCACGTGCCAAAAACTGCACAGTAGCAATGTCAAACAACCACAATGCAAAAAGAACACTGAAAAATGCCACGACTTACAGAAGGACAGCGTCAGCGAGCACTGGGAATGCTTGATATGGGGGCCACGCACGTTCACGTTGCAAGAACCTTTGGCTGTTCCCGCGTTACAGTTGGAAATTTGGTACAGCGGTTCAGACAGACTGGACGGACATCGGACAGGCCAAGAACCGGACGACCACGGGTCACCACGCCACGGAAGATCATTATCTTCGAACGCTGCACTTGCGAAACCGCTTCCTGACCATGACGTCATCAGCACGGAATGCTTTGGGTCAGCGGGTGAGTCCACAGACAGTGTCCAGAAGACTACGAACAGGAGGTATCCGGGCCTTCCGACCGTTCAGAGGAAAGTTATTGACTCCTGAAAATCGACGCAGACGACTACGATGGGCAAATACAGTGCGAAGGTGGCAACGTCGGCAGTGGTAACGCGTTGTGTTTTCCGACGAAAGTAGGTTCTGTTTGTTTCGAGTTGACGGCAGACAGCGTGTTTATCTTCGCAGGACTGCTGCTTGCTGCGTTAGAGAAGTCGTTCCCTACGGTGGTGGTAGCGTTATGGTGTGGGGAGGCATTTGTGGGAACCAGAAGACGCCACTCATCGTCATTAATGGGAATCTCAACGCGCAACGTTACAGAGATGAAATCCTTCGTCCAGTGGTGCTGCCCTACCTCCAACAACAGCCCCAGGGTGTACTGTTCCAACACGACAACGCCAGGCCCCACACAGCTCGTATCGTACAGGACTTTTTGGCCGCCAACAACGTCAATGTCTTGCCGTGACCAGCGTGTTCTCCAGACTTATCACCAATTGAACACCTCTGGGACCGCTTGAACAGGCAAGCTCGATCCCGACAACACGTTCCCGCCAACAGACAAGAATTGATTCAAGCTCTGCAAGAAGAATGGAACCACCTGCCACCTGATCCCATCCGACGTTTTACGTCTTCAGTACGACGTCGAATCATGGCCTGTATTGCTGCACAGGGTGGTCACATTAGATATTAAATTTTAAAATGACATTTTTAGTGATTTTGAACACTCTCCTGATGTTAATGAACTGCATTGAAAGTCTGAACAATGGGAATTTTCGACCCCCACCACGTTTGTTTGTATGGTGTAATTCCATTTACCGCACATCGTTCATTTGAAGTTTTCCAATCCACTGTTGACATGTTGATGCATTAAATATACTCTACATCAAAGCGTTGTTATTTTTAATTTTTAATTACAGTCATGTCAATCTGATGCAAAGTTTCTTTTGGTATTCAGTTTAATAATGTATTCATTATTCAAAATTTGATACATCGATTGAAGATATAAAAAAACACTCTTTTGTGCCTTTATAGACTTTTCAAAAGCCTTTGATAAAGTCTGGAGAATTAGATTGTGAACTAAATTAAGACAAATTGGTATCAAAGGGAAAGTATTGGATTTGATACAAAATATGTATGATGACATAAAATCTTGCGTTGTGATAGATTCAGAAAAATCTGACTTCTTCAATTGTCTCTCAGGAGTTCGACAAGGAGAAAACTTGTCTCCTCTTTCATTTTCCTTATTTTTAAATGATCAAGAAAGTCACCTATCAAATCAATATTGTGTTGGTGTTGAATTAGAAACACACAACGATGATTTTATTATTTGTTTCAAACTACTAGTCCTACTTTATGCAGACGATACTGTTCTCCTTTCAGAAACTCATGACGATTTACAAACGTCTTTGAATTGCCGATGGAAACTTCATGTAAAAACAAGCAAGACAAAGATGATTATATTCGGTTTCGGACCAGCAGCTAGTTACAAAAAATCGTTCTCACTGTATGATAAGAAAATTGAAGTTGTCAACTCTTATAAATACCTAGGAACTGTGCTACATAGAAATGGACGTATGAACTTCGCTGTTAAGTATATTGCTAATCTTGGCATGAAGGCATCGATAGCATTATTGAAACATGCTAGAAATATTAAACTGCCACTATAGAACTACTTCTTTCTGCATTTGACAGATTAGTTGTACCAATTTTGTTGTCCGGATGTGAGATATGGAGATATGAGAACACCGAAATAATATAAAAAGTACATCTCAAATTTTTTAAATTAGCTACTGGTCTAGGGTTTAATACACCAAACTTTATGGTGTATGGGGAACTCGGTAGAGAACCTATTCAGCTTCAAATTTCGAAACGATTTATCTCATACTGGGGTAAATTGATATTTTCAAATCCGAACAATAAAATAACTACGTTTGTCCTTCAATACATTACAGATGAAAACAAAACGCTATCTCACTATGTCTGGGTAAATCACATTAAACACATTCATTGTAAGTGCGGTATTCCGGATGTTTTTGATAATCCTAACCTTTCCAAGTTCATTAAGACTGTTTGTAACCACTTTGATTGTTAATTTAAATCATGCAGTTATCATGTTGTTAAAATGTTATATTTGTATACTCATGTACCATTTCTGAGTAATAAACGTGTGGTGATGACACAATAGTAATCCCTTCCTTATGTGAGCTAACAGTTCAATGATGGAGAAAACAAAACAAAACAAAACGCAGGCCGTCAAACAAGATCAATGACATCCATTACAAAAGATAGTTTGATAAAGAAAGCAAATGATGTTTTAAGGAAAGGCCACAGGAAGGAGACACCAACAACATAAACCAACAAAAGTCAAAGGTAATCAATCTTTCTTCATGTGAGCTAACTGAAACTCAAATAACAGTTCTTAAATTGGGTTTAAAATTCACACCAACGCCGAAACCTAATCCACATGATTTGGAAAATGATGTAAAAAGCTTTTGTAGAAACATGAGATTTGCCGATCACTTCCATGAAGAGAATTATGACTATAATACAGTCGATGATAACAACGAAAGAGAATCTCTCTGTAAAAATAAATAAAAAATCATTCCTCCTAAAAGAAAAAAAACAAGCATTTAGAAAATTGTCTAGACATCATAACTTATCAGCCCCTTAGTAAAACAGAAAACATTAAATCTAACATTAACACGAAAGAAAGAAAAGCAATAGAAGAACTGAGAAACAATAGCAATATCATTATAAAAGAAGCAGACAAAGGAGGGGCTGTAGTCATCATGGACTCTGACTATTACGAGTCCAAAATAATGGAATTATTAAAGGATACAGCTTCTTATAAAACCCTTCCTAAGAAAACCCAAAGAAAAAATAGAACAAAAACATTTGTTAGTACCCACAATCAAAATATGTTCCCTATAATTCAGAATAACCTAGGTCTTTTAACCCAAGACTAGAGCAAAATTCATTTTTTATAACACTGGAGCTGAAGTTACAAAATGCCAGGATAAAAGATGCGGTACCTGCCCTATCATTGTGGAAGGCAAAAACTTCAAATTTGAGAAAGGGGAATCCTTTCAATTTAAGCACACAATGTATTGCAGATAAAACTATGTATCTTATGCAATTCTCTGCCATGCAAACTAACATACATAGGGCAAACTAGGTTCGCAAACAACAAAATATTGACCCTAACCTCCGCCATCTGAAGATAAGTAAACACATTGCGAATTGCATCAATGGAAATTTTGCTATCTTTCCTTTCTACAAAGTTTATGCAAAGACGGAAAATGCAACCATTACTCTTGAAACAAAAGAGACATTTTTTTTATCAACAAGTTTTCTCCATCATTGAACTGTTAGCTCACATAAGGAAGCGATTACTATTGTGATATATTGGATCATGAGTGTTTAATTGCACTCCTCGGTCCCATCAGTGATTAATGTAACATTGCAAAATCATCAACCCTGAACAACCCCATTGTGTTCGAGTCACATCCAAATAGGGGTGCTTGAGGCAATTATTACGTGATTGGCGACGAATGAATGATTAACCAATTACCCATTCACCTATATGAATGTATGAATTTATTGTGTTGTTCCTTTTATAAATATGTGTTGTGGATGCAGATTTTACTTTATCAAAGTTTTAAGTTACAAAGTATTTCTTTAATATGTTTTTCTTATCATTTAACAAAGTCAATTATCAGTGATGTTAATCTCCAAAAGTTATAAGAAAGTAATTTTTTCATTTTTACATAGTCTACTACTTGCCAGGCTAAAGTCTAGAAGGAACAGTCTGGATGTTTTCCCTATATGGTCATGTCATGTCACATGTTACATGAGAATCTCATGCAGCTTTTTAGCACGTGGCACAACATTGATTGAGTTTGAAGTAACAGGTTGACTTTAAGAACACAGATGTGAGGTTTTTACTATTGTTTAAAACAAATGTACTTTTAAGGTATTGAATAACCAAACCATATATTGGCAATTTGAATAGGCTTAAATATTAATTTGTAATTCAAATTCAATGCAGTAATGACTATTTATCTTTATGGTTTTTTCATTCAAGTATTATGGCACAGTTATATGTATCTTGCAGTAGAAATTTGCTCTTAAATGTGTAATTTAATTGTTTTTTGAGAAACCCTATTTTGTCATTAATGGAACATGGTTTTTGAAACATTTTTTAGTAAGGTTTTTATTTGTTTCTTTTGTAGTTTTTGAACCTCACCATTCAATAACATAAAGAAGATTATTAGGAAATAACTGGCCAGCTGTAATGTCCTTTGACAGAATTAGGTATAATGAAGTCAATTAAAGCCAAGCTGACCAGTATAAATGCAATTATTTCATGGAACAAGGCACAACGCTTATAATGAATAAACTGTCTTCTATCAAATGGTGTGAGTTTAATGTCTCAAGTTCTTGCATCAACATGTGTATACCTGCATTTGTCAAAAGGGGCGGGATAGCGCAGTGGTTAGCGCGTTCGGCTTCGGTTCAGAAGGTCCGTGGTTCGAATCCCGCCAGGGGCTCGGCAACTTTGTCTGCAGTAGAGAACTGTTCTACACGCAGTCAGGTTTGGGTGCAATGCTTCAGCGAAATTCAAAATTCAGCGAAGTACCACCCATGGTTTGCTAGTTCCAGCCGATGCTCGCAGGTTTCACCGCAATGCATAGCCACAATGGTGTTCCGGGCTTTCTCCCTGCAATAATACTAGCCGCGATATAAGTGAAATAATCTTGAAAGCGGCGTTAAACACCAACTCACCTCACCTCATTTGTCAAACATAATTGAAAAGACCGATACTCTAGTCGAAATGAATTCATCATATAGTATTAAAGAAGATTGATCCGAGCAGAACCATCCGATGTTTACTCTTTCTTACATATAACTTTGCTCCATGTGAGAAACCTATTCTTTTTTTAAATATATATATATATACACTGTACAAGGGAACTGTTCAAAGATATAGCCAAGTGTTGGTGAGGTGCGGAAGTAAACCTACAGCACTACTGTGACGTGGCAGACTACAATCAGACTTCACCTTACAGGTGAGTTCAACCAGGTGAGTTCAACCAGGTCTGTACTACTAGAATGTATAGCCGAGCTACTTGGTCGGCATGCCCATCTAACACAAGTTACGCTCACCTTCGGCAATTTGGTGAAAAATTGTTGTTTTATATCTTTGGGTATAGCATTTTTACAGTAAGTTTGGCAGTGCCCCGACCACAATGGCATATTGATTCTTCAATTCCTTGGTACCGTAATGCAATATGAAGTCAATGACTTCTGTGATAACAACAAGATGCTACATCATGCCTGAACAGGAGGCGACCAGATTATGAACCGTAACTAAAACGGAACAAGAGAAACCATCCAGAGAAAATTATTCTTTGCTTCTCATTTTTAAAACAATTAAGGGGTTAATTTGGTTTTCCTACTTCAAAAGGTCTCTGGTAAAAGCTGTTCTCTTTGAAGATACCTCAAACAGAGTTAAAACGAGAACAAAAAACTAAACTCGGGAAATCAATAATTGTGCTTCTCATTTTCAAACTCCCATTAAGATAATGATACCCTGAAGCCGCACAAGAAGTTTGTCTTATCCTATTCTTTACTTTTTTTAGACAAGCTATCCTCTGAAACTCGACCTCACGGGCTAAGTTCAAAACTATATCCCCAGATCGAGCCAGGTGATAGAAAGCCTGGATGTAGCTAAACCTGTCCATTTAACATGTCTTGATTAAATATCGAATTTCAAGACGTTCATAAAAAGAACTAATTTTACCTCTTCTCCTCGTTCCGAAACACCCGTCCAACAGACATAGTGACAGTATCTCCCTGGAAGCAATAACATTTGTAATAAATAAACATGTAGTGTTTTTATCTCAACTGCATTAGGATTTGGCTCTAGTTTAGGTTGTTCAATGAAAGATCTATTTAGAGATGACATTCACACATTTGAGGTTGATAGTACACAAGCAAAGGTTTCTACAGCAGCTAAGGGCTGAGATACGAATAAAGATATATTTTCAATGAAATGTGTCCATCTACTCGTTAATAGTTATACAAGTTATATAGAACTATCAAGCCATTTCTGATTTCTAAGATAACGGTTTGTAATCGGGTTTTCCTAATGATAGACAGTGATTTTACACCTTTTATAAATTATACCGCAAACAGCAAACTATTAGCAGTAAGTGTTTGCATCTTGTTATCAAAATCAAATTGATAACATTTGACATGTGACCTCAAGAAATCTGATAGTGTCCCTTGTATCTATCTTTCGACTGCACATGAAAACTGGATGTTGCACTCGAAAACAAATTCCCTCCTGTAAAAGTTTTTCGCTACACAATTTGGTAAAAAAATAGATTGTTAAGCTTTTCCAAACATACATCCAATGACGAAATAAAAGTATTCGTTCTGTTCTTTTCATAAACTTTATGTAAGTTGTTAACTTCATCCAAGTTTGTTTCAAGTGATGTAGATCCAACTGTATCTAAATGTGGCGATTCACGCTGTTTTAAAATGTAAAAACATCATAGTCGGCTCTTCTGTACATATGAATGAAAGTAAAATATTTTCTGTAAGACAAAATCCTTATATTAATTAATCTTAATGCTCCGGATGCAATGAAATACATTGGAAAAACTGAGATGAAGTTATGATTACGCATGAATTTACACAGATCTCAGATTAATCATCCAAAAGAACGTAAATTCAATTGGGTACATCAAGGACGTGTATAGACCAATCCTTGGGTAAACATTTTGTTGAGTGTGGAAACGCACAATTTTCAGTTTTCACAATGAATAAAATAAAGTTTGACAACAGTAAGCTTTTAGAAACAAAAGAGAGAAGATTTATTAAAGTGTTTTGACCTGAAGAGGCTTGTTGAGCTGAACATTAATCTCCACATTGTCAACTTTACATATAATCTTGAACGTTGATTGGTTTATAGCACTGTTATGTGATCTAAATTACAGAGGTTAATTTCCCATGAACTCTCAAAATTCGTTCAATATACGATATATTCACACTTTAAAGTGTCAATGCACTGTCATTGTAATAAAAACCTTGCTTAACAATTGTTGTTCACATATTTTGGCGAAAAGACACGAACAGACAGCCGCTATGATGCGGTTATTATTCATAAGATAACTCAGATCTTGTGTCCTTGCGTGGATTTTATTTCTGTGTACGCTTCATTCTTTATGTTGATCTGAATATCATGAATTTCACTAAATGAAAGTGTGTTAAAATTTTAAATGGATTCCTTTTAATGTAGCTTTGACATTGTTGATTTTTCATTGCAAACATACAAAATGGCAATCAATTTGTAAATATGTAACAGTTTAAACATTATAAAAGGACATTGCTAGTCGACATTAATGCTATTCAATTGTGGCTTAAATAGTTCCATGAAATATAGTATTTAAACATTTGGACCTACAGCCCTGGAACATCTCTCTACATGTCCAGTCAATGGAATATAGCGGCAGGAGTCTATACAAATCATTATTCTTGAGAAACCATTATAACCATTATAACGTCAACGCGTTGTCTATTCTCATTTTGGTGATCAAATCAACTATATATATGAACCGAATCCTTAAGTTTGAAGAGGATATTCTAGCAAGATAGCCAGTTATCGCCCTTGTTTTGAACTATATTCAACTGCGTAATCGCCTTCGACGTTTTGTAAAAATCAAGAACTTGAACTTAAACAAAATTTGGCGAGAGTCAATAATGTGTTTTTGCACTGTTTATCCTTGGAAAAATAGACATTTTACAAACAATTTCATTTGGACAGGGTGATGTTGCGATATCAAGCACTAACCACTGGTCCAAGGGATGTTAGTAGAACACCAGTTCATCAACATCTTTAGACTACACAAGTAAGGTCAACGTCACTTCACGTCTCAGCACTTTCATGACTGGCCATCGCATTGCAACACGGGTGGATTGACTTTTTAAAAAGCAGATTTGTCGACTTGAAATTCCCGCAGAGATGCCAAGCTAATTCTTGTGAAATTCTTTTTGTGAAGTTTTGACTTTGCCACCACCTCGAAGACTGAGTGAACATATTATTCGCACCAAATAAATAGATTTTCTATGTGGTTAGATCTTTGTATTATAATTGAATGGTCCTACCTTGCCTATATGTGCTGATAACATACTTCGTACTTTGTACCTTTTAACAGTTAAGCTAATGTTACAAGTATTCATCTCTACTTCAGACTAAAGTCATGAACAACTAAAGGAATGTTTAGTCACTTAGTGAACTTTGTGATGAGCCCGTGAAATATCCATGCAACCAATCGAAATATCTTCACAACACTTGAATAAAGAAGAAGTTTACAACACAGGTTGGCAATGTTTACAGGAAGTCATTATCAGATAACAATCCACCATGAATCGTCCAAAATACAAATCATCTTCTTCCAAATTTCACGTATCATGAACATGAAAACAGCTGTAACATTTCATTTGAAGATTTGGTGGTAGTGGTTAATTCTCGAAGTATAAATTCGTAGTTGAACACGATCAGCTCGCAATAACCAGTATGTCCGTTGTGACGTCACAAAGGCAGGGGCGGATCCAGGATTTTTTAAAGGGGGATTCGTATTCAGAAATTGTCATTGGGCTATTTGTTACTGACTTGAATCTATCATTACTGACTAGAATCTTTCATTGAATTTCAAAAGGGGGATCCGGACCTCCATTGGGTCATTTGTTACGTTATAAATGATTTATTTATCACTTTCAGTTTGTAAAGATGACATAATAAGTGACAGTGCATGAATACTAAGATACATTTAACAAAAGTATATCCAGTAACAAATTGAATCAGTGTACTCACATTTAGTCTGTTGACAACTTCCAACAAATATCTAGGCTAGTTTTGTTACAAAAAGCAAAAATCTTAAAAACCCGTTGCGATTATGTTACTCCGATAGCAGGATATCACATGCTCTCCCATGATGATAGATAGGATGATGTCAAGGCCAAGTCACAGCTGACTTACTTATCTAATGCGTGTAGGCATGTGTACAACTGTTACCTTACACCATTTGCATATGATTAAATATGTATGTTGACCCTGTGTGTATGTGTATATGTATACGCTGTATGTAATCTGTGTCCCCGACAGCATTCTATTTCCCTTTGTCCATCAGAAGGCTGTTTCTCCACTGTCTTTATTTAGTGAGCTGGATCACGTGCGTTCCATAGCTGTGAAGTATGACACTTTCATGTTGCCGTCCGACCATACAACAATGTCGCACGTGTTAACAAAATATTTTTAATGTTGTAAATAATCTATTCACAGGTAAGGGGGAGGGGGCTGGCTTATGTAACGTTATGTATGATTTACTATCTTTGGGGTTCATAATTTTGACAACGGGGGGGGGGCTTGACTTGAAGCTATCATTGCTTTTCAAAAGGGGGTTGGGAGTCCGGACCCCCTGAACCAACCCCCCCCCCCCCCCCTCCCCCCCCCACCCCCCCTGTCATCTGTCATCTCGGCCAAATCATTAATACGAAGTTTATAATGAGAGTTAACCTGAGAAGGACAAAAGAAAAGGAAAGGATCCTTGTTCATGTAAACGCGGGATTGTCACCTAAACGCTTCAGTAGTTGTAGGGCTGCTTCCACCTATTGACCAAGAAGGCCAACCTCCAAGTCAGGGCGCCTTCCCTTCGAGTACCTCTACGGTAGTTGCCCTGCCTTCACTTGCGGGGGCATTGTTGTCAAGAATCTTGACAACAATAGGAATTGACGTCATCGATAGTCTCGAACCAAATTGTTAGTTTACATACAAATAACTTGGTTCGAGAGTATGTTTTAAGCGTTACGCGTATTAAATTCTATGATTATAACCAAAGTTCGTGTAATTTGTTTCAAATATAATTTTTTATTTGATGAGTATATGGCGGACAATTTGTTATGTTTCAACAATTCAGAGAAAATTTAGTAAAATAACAAAAAGTTTCGTTTGCCGTACTCATTTCTTGAGTTGTTGTTCGGAGCTGCATTGTGAATCCTATGAGTTAGGAGCTTCACTTTTAGAGCGCGACATCAATCGTTGGTTGCACGCACTGTGTTAGAGTTTTTCACCTTGAAGCCTTCTGATGGCAGCGAGTATATTAGTGACGTCACGGAGCGGATACTCGCTGTCTGGAGCTAGCAAGAAGGCCAGATATCGCCTCTCTTTTCAATAGTTTTTGAACTGCATAATCGCTTACAATGGTGGTGCACATGTAAAAGATCAAGAACTAAAACATTCTAAACTTATGAAGTATGGTTTAGTGATGAATCACAATTTCATCTGAATGGTGTGATTGGAAATACGCTTGTCGTGAAAATAGCTATTCTGACAAATTATTCACTCGATGTAGTTTCCAAGGGCAATATCAAGCAAGTGAGGATTTCATTACGTGCTAAGTTTACTTGAAAAATACCAAGAAATGTATTTGAGGGAAAATGTGGGCGCATATTTATGAATTGACACATATATGGAAGCCGCTAAGCAGACGAAGTAGTCACTGTCTTTGCGTCCGAAGCTTGTTTTGCTTCAAATCGTGAGCCAATGGATATGTGTAAATGTTCGTAAATAACATCATGATCAAATGGGCCAAAAGCTAATTTCAAGCTTTTTCCCAAAAATCGATATGCCCAGTTGGAAATTAACTCAGTTTTGATACTCAAGGATACTCTGTTCTGACGAAGAGTTAGAGTCCACCTTGCCAGGAGTTCAGGAAAATGTCATCACGAATGTCAAATAGGTGGACTCCGTCTTTCCTGAATAAGCCTTGATCTTGAAGGGTTATCTCCTTGTGGCTAATCATGCGGGGTGCGAGATCCAGCACGCCTTTCCACCTGAATCTGTTGAATCGTTTACTCCTGAGCTCCCTTATTCTGATACTCCAAGCCAGTCGGTTACTCCAAACCAGTCGGTTACTCCAAACCAGTCGGTTACTCCAAGCCAGTCGGTTACTCCAAACCAGTCGGTTACTCCAAGCCAGTCGGCTACTCCAAGCCAGTCGGTTACTCCAAGCCAGTCGGCTACTCCAAGCCAGTCGTTTACTCCAAGCCAGTTGGCTACTCCAAACCAGTCGGTTACTCCAAGCCAGTCGGCTACTCCAAGCCAGTTGGCTACACCAAGCCAGTCGGTTACTCCAAACCAGTCGGCTACTCCAAGCCAGTCGGTTACTCCAAGCCAGTCGGTTACTCCAAGCCAGTCGGTTACTCCAAGCCAGTCGGCTACTCCAAGCCAGTCGGCTACTCCAAGCCAGTCGGTTACTCCAAGCCAGTTGGCTACTCCAAGCCGGTCGGCTACTCCAAGCCAGTCAGCTACTCCATAAAGTCGGCTACTCCAAGCCAGTCGGTTACTCCTAGCCAGTCGGCTACTCCAAGCCAGTCGGTTACTCCAAGCCAGTCGGTTACTCCAAGCCAATCGGCTACTTCAAGCCAGTCGGTTACTCCAAGCCAATCGGCTACTCCAAGCCAGTCGGTTACTCCAAGCCAGTCGGCTACTCCAAGCCACATATTCTCTGCAGGAAATACGACCAAACGATACAGCTTACTGGCATCATACACTGTATCTTGAGGTCGCACTTGACCCTATGTTGCACTTCTGTGGTTTGGCTTTCTGTGAGATCGTTGGAGCCTTGGTACATAGCCTTTGTTGAAGAAAGGAAATCAAATTGTCAGAATGTGATGTGTTATCAATGCTTCATAAGCCCGAGCTGGCCCAGTAAATCAAACTAGATCTAACCAGCCAAATCGAGTTATAACAAAATATGCCGAATTAATACATATGTATGTTGAACAGATGGATTTCATCTAGCCCAACTGCATTGTCGTGCGGAGTCCCCAGTTACGCTGCGTTTAGTAGGCACCTCACTCCTGTATGACTGGCTAGTTCTTCTGATCTATTTTAAGTAATTGTAAGATTTTTCCAAGACTGCAAGCAATTAATACTTGATAACTGACTTGCCATTTAAATGAACGAAGAGTTTAGCTGGCTGTGCTAGGCGAAATGTGATGTACTCAGTTAATGATCTGATTAGCCAGACTGCTTGGTTGCATTTCCGCGGAATTATCAACATAGTGCCCTTCCCTTGTTGATCAGTCTCCGGATAGTGAATTCTGACGTGGACTGCGTCCAAGACGAAGGAAATTTGTTCAGTTCTTGGTTTCCTGTAACCTTGCATACATGTCTTCACTAAGAAATGTTCCGGTCAGGAAATTTATTTATCTAGTATATAATCTAGATATTTGCCTTGTAGCAGAGAATATCATCAATACTTGCAGGCCATACTTGTGTAAGTTGGGTTTCTTGGCAAAAAATGTCGGAAGCTTTTACCATGGCTGCATATGATCGATGTGTTCTACTTGAAACATATACTTGAATGAACACTTGCCATTTCAAATGAGGCGGGCTTTGTGGTTTTAGTTTGCAAAATTCTAAAAATTAAAGCAGGATAATTCATTTGTTATTACTACCTGGTACACATTGAGCTTATTAAAAATATGCTTCAGGCACTGCAGATTCTTTACATTTGTAGTTTGTTTGTTCAAAATGGACATTATAGCTTGATTGATTTCTTGTCCATGAGTGCTGTTGACCAAATGTCTTCTGCAACATATACTGGGAAAACTGGATAAAGTGATGTTCTTAGTGTTTCATTGAAGTTAGTTCCAAAACCACTAGATTCACCTGCCGCTCTGGAAAGCTTGCAATTTCAAATAAGCCACAGTTCCCTTCGCACTTGATTCTGGCTTGTGGTTTTAGTTTGCAAATTTTCTGCAAATCCAACTGGGATAATGTATGTATCTAATGTTATTATTACCTGGTACATATTGAGTTTTAAAAAAAATGATAATTCACCCTCCGCAAATCAAATTTCCTTTACAAAAACTGCATGATATTTTTACATTAGTAAATTGGTTGTCTACAGTTTTATTGTCGCCAAAAAAATCAAAACAAACTATGAACTTTGGTTCACGTTTTCGTACCAGTTTTGCTGGTATTTAGGTTCCCTTTAAAAAGGCATCAACAACTTAAATTGCAAAGAATTACAATACAAGTTTGATAACATATCCCCGTTTATTCAATTCAAGATTCTGTTGAGCAGATAAAGACGATATCATAAGTCCCTGGTCAAGTGGAGGATCATTAAACTATAGAAGCAGCAGAAATAGCCAGAATATTTTATGACAGGTTTATCTGTGTTTTTGAAATACCGGAATCAGTTCTATCGGATAATGGAAGTGCTTTTATAAGTCGAATATTTCAACATTTGTGTAAAATTATGGGCATTACATCACTGCGTACAGCAAGTCATCACCAGGCGACAAATGGAGCTTCGGAGCGTTTTAAGTATTTCTTAGAGGTCACACTGAAATACTACATAGATAAAAGGCAAAATGATTGGGATAAGTATTTGTCTAGTGTTACGTTTGCTTATAATTCGACTCCTCATTCACAAGGGACTGGCTTTAGTCCTTATTTCTTAGTATTCGGACAAGAGGCAGTATTACCTATTGATTTAGAATTACAAGCGAAATGTGGGATGCCTCAGACAATTCAACAGAGAGTCCAGGAAATATCAGAATTAGTTACAGTTGCTGGGGATATAGCGAAACAGAATTTAGTACAAGCACGAGAACGATCAAAAGAATATTGATAGAAAAACTCAAATGCCAGATTATGAATTGGGAGATAAGGTGTGGTTAGATTGGCGTGCAGTTGGGACAGGTTTATCAAAGAAATTAAGTTCCAGTTTTACAGGTCCTTACTACATTAGTGATTTAATGGGTCACTGTACATATCAATTACGTAAAGTAGAAGATAACAGCTTACTTAAAGTACCGGTTCATGCTGATAGACTTAAACGTTTTGTAGATCTGTCATCGTGTATTCGTTGGTAGATTATTAACGAAATTATATTCCAAATTCTTCATTTGAAACTTTATAAATTTCTCTCCAAATTATTCCTCTCTCTCATATAAGCACTCGCCATGCAGTACACGGCACAGATGGCGAGTACATTTCATTCACTTAAAACTAATTAACTGATTACACGGTCGACCACGTGACCTCTCAGTTCTATACGGCCACGGGGGTTCTCGTCTGACAAAATTTGTATATGCATGTCTTGCACGCTAATAAAGTCTCGTGCAGACGACTGCTGGAGAGATTAGCTTGGGCAACGGCCGGAGACGGACTCGCCGGCTGTCCGACTGTCCACTCTCAACATAATGTAGTTTCTATAGTATACCCCTCGAGTCGTACTCAACTTGGTAACACGACAGGTATGAGGTTGCCCTGGCGTGTACACTGACTTGTGCATGTTCTCCGGCTCGAGTTCTTCATGTAACCACACACGCCAATAAAGAAAATGGTCGACCATCACCAAAGCCTGTCAAGTCGTCATTTCAACGTCACACTATCGTTGCCTTCATCGTCCTTCGTCGACGTAGTATTCCTTTGCGATCAAAGATCCAATGATAAGAGATACACAACGAAATGGTGCAGAAGTGGACAGTGACGAAGCAGAAAGAGTAGAGGTGGTGGATGATACAAAGGATACAACAGTTAATCGGAGTAATATTAGTGTGAAGAAGGTGACGTTTGCTGATGAAGATATATATGTTAATACGAAATTAGAGAGTGAGTAACGAGATGACAAGGATATGGAGGATGAAGAAGCCAATGAGGATATTAAGTTGAGCCAACCAGAGCTCGAGGTGTATAAGGTTCAGCGAATAATGTCAAGTAAGAAAATGAATGGTTTGCTGTTTTACAAGGTACACTGGGAAGGGTATCCAGTTTCAGAGGCTACATGGGAGCCTAGTACGAATATTTCACGTGATTTGATACAAACCCATAGAATTTCACAAACAGTACGTTCGAATGCGAAGAAGAGACGTAAGAGTAGACGTCAATAGATATAGTCTTTAAGTGTGACTGTGTGAGGTACATGATTATACAAAAGTTTATTTCTTTTCATTGAATTTAATTAAAAACTAATTATCTCTTTATGGTGTGGAGAGTTTGTCGGACGCAAGGGTGCACACTTGCTATGAGATGCTCTCTACAATTACCATTTGGAGTTAATTATTACAATTAGTGTTTTATTTATGTAGGGTTATTTCCAGTTTAAGTGGACAAACGTATATATTAACAGTCTGACGATTGTTACGGCGATAATACAGAATGTGAAGCTTACTCTCAGGGAAGAGAAATCAGTTTCTGGATGTTACACAGACATACATAAGGTGGTTAAGGCAAAGGTTCGCCTATACGTTGTATTGATGATTTGCGTAGTCCACTTGGTGGTAGAGTTATGCAATTACGAGGTATGCATTTACGAGTTATGCAATTACGATGAGCTACAGACGAGGTCTTATTTCCATGAGAGATGAACTGAGACTCTAACCTTAAGAAGGTTTACAGGTACCGAGATATGAGTTTTCGGAAACGTCAGTCGGTGACGGAGATCATGGAGCATGTACGTGTTGCCAACAGTGGCATCTTCACAGAGACGTGAGGAAATATGAGTTAATTCGTTTGCGATGTGTGTGCGAGAAAGGAAATCGCGGCGAGCTAAAATTGCATAATGACGGGACTGCGTCATCAACCTACAACTATCTACTATTATGAGTGTGACGATATGAAAAGAATAGCATTGGGACTAATAATGACTGTCCCAAATAAAATGCATGTTGCGTTGTATTTTAAAGAAATTTCTTTCAGGGACAACGTTGCGGCTGTTTAATTTATACGTTGCAGAGAAACCTATCCGAATTAATTGGGATATATAGTCAAGTGAGTATCATTATTATCTACAGTGTCAGTCGGTGTCACACTTTTTGGTATTGTCAAATTGGATAAATACATATTATGTTTTAAAGCGTATCAGGAGTAATGCGACTCGGGTCGGTTGAGTGTCGTGTATCGTTCAATTGTCCGCATTACAACTGTTCAGGATTAATTGAGAGTAAAACGGGATACACATGTAACGCGACGGAATGAACTGTGAGATCGAGTAAGCGCGAAAAATTAACATTAATCAACCCGTGTGGTGTGCGGGGGTGTCTAGAAAGCAACGTACGTCCTCTAGTCTGGGTAGAACTGCACCGCGGTTGATTGACGGCACAGACACATTATGTCAATGAGCCTGTCGTAAGAGGCGACTAATTCTTTTGGTTCTTTCTTCATATGATTTCAATCAAATCAATGGAAATGCAAAAGTCTTTACTGTTACTAATTTTTTTTCATTCATCTTTAATTCTCTTGATCTCAACTTCCTTCCATTCTTAAAAAGTCAATGAACGTCTGAGACAGGGTTTTTCACTTAATACTTATCAATTTGAGATAATTGCAGTCTTTTTCTTTTCCAATTAATGGCTGTTTCGATCTTTACTAATTTTTCAGGATACACAGAGAATTTTTTCTTATAAAGCCAAACTTAACTTTTTAGAGCCTATTTGTAAAGAAACATGGTGTTGTACTTAACGAACGATATATTGGAACCAAAAATAATATTTGTTATATGTGAGCAATGAAATGTGTCCATCTACTCGTTTATAGTTATACAAGTTATATAGAACTATCATGCCATTTCTGATTTTCTAAGATAACGGTTTGTAATCGGGTTTTCCTAATGATAGATAATGATTTTACACCTTTTATAAACTATACCGCAAACAGCAAACTATTGCAGTATGTGTTTGCATCTCGTTATCAAAATCAAATTGATAACATTTGACATGTGACCTCAACAAACCTGATAGTGTCCCTTGTATCTATCTTTCGACTGTGCATGAAAACTGGATGTTGCACTCGAAAAATAATTCCCTCCTGTAAAAGTTTTTCGCTACATAATTTCGCTACACGTTTGTAGTTGAAAAAAAATAGATTGTTAAGCTTTTCCAAACATACATCCAATGACGAAATAAGAGTATTCGTTCTGTTCTTTTCATAAACTTTATGTAAGTTGTTAACTTCATCCAAGTTTGTTTCAAGTGATGTAGATCTAACTGTATCTAAATGCGGCGATTCACGCTGTCTTACAATGTAAAAACATCATAGTCGGCTCTTCTGTATAAATGAATGAAAGTAAAATATTTTCTGTAAGACAAAATCCTTATATTAATTAATCTTAATGCTCCGGATGCAATGAAATACATCGGAAAAACTGAGATGAAGTTTAAATTACTCATGAATTTACACAGATCTCAGATTAATCATCCAAAAAAACGTAAATTCAATTGGGTACATCAAGGACGTGTATAGACCAATCCTTGGGTAAACATTTCGCTGAGTGTGGAAACGCGCAATTTTCAGTTTTCCCAATGAATAAAACAAAGTTTGATAACGGTAAGCTTTTAGAAACAAAAGAGAGAAGATTAATTAAAGTGTTTTCACCAAGGTTAAATTCTAGAACTTAATGTTTATTGCAACAAGTGTGACTTAAGAATGTAATGACGTCATGTTGTACACGACGACGTTGCTAGACAACTCATTATCCGTTGTATGTATGACCTGAAGAGGCTCGTTGAGCTGAAAGCGCTAGCCATTAAAAGGGATTGGTTTTACTTCTAACATCATATTTTCAATATTTAATACCTGGGAGCTGAAAATTAATCTCAACATTGTAAACTTTACATATAATCCTGAACGTTGATTGGTTGATAGCACAGTTATGTGATCTAAATTACAGAGGTTAATTTCACATGGACTCTCAAAATTCGTTCATCATACGATATATTCACACTTTAAAGTGTCAATGCACTGTCATTGTAATAAAAACCTTGCTTTACAATTGCTGTTCACATATTTTGGCGAAAAGACACGAACAGACGGCGGCTATGATGCGGTAATTATTCATTAGATAACTCAGATCTTGTGTCCTTGCGTGGATTTTATTTCTGTATTCACTTCATTCTTTATGTTTATCTTAATCATGAATTTCACTGAATGAAAGTGTGTTAAAATTTTAAATGGACATTTTTAAATGTAGCTTTGACATTGTTGATTTTCCATTGCAAACATACAAAATGACAATCAATTTTTAAATATGTAACAGTTTAAACCATGTAAAAGGCATTGCTAGTCGACATTAATGCTATTTAATTGTGGCTTAAATAGTTCCATGAAATACTTTCCCTTGATATTTATCTTTGCGTCGCAATCCGAAAGTACTTTGTAAAAGGTTAATATTTTAACATTTGGACTTATAGTCCTGGAACATCTCTCTACATGTCCAGTCAATGGTATATAACGGCAGGAGTCTATACAAATCATTATTCTTGAGAAAAAATAAAAAACCATTATAACGTCAACGCGTTGTGTACGGCATTGGGACAACATATTCTCATTTTGGTGATCAAATCAACTATATATATAAACCGAATCCTTAAGTTTGAAGAGGATATTCTAGCAAGAAGGCCAGTTATCGTCCCTGTTTTGAACTATATTCAACTGCGTAATCGCCTTCGACGTTTTGTAAGAATCAAGAACTTGAACTTAAACAAAAATTGGCGAGAGTCACTAATGTGTTTTTGCACTGTTTACTTTTTGCAAACAATTTCATTTGGACAGTGTGATGTTGCGATATCAAGCACTCACTACTGGTGAACACCAGTTCATCAACATCTTTAGACTACACAAGTCAAGGTCAACGTCACTTCACGTCTCAGCACTTTCATGACTGGCCATCGCATTGCAACACGGGTGGATGAACTTTTTAAAAAGCAGATTTGTCGACTTCAAATTCCTGCAGAGATGCCAAGCTAATTCTTGTGAAATTCTTTTTGTGAAGTTTTGACTTTGCCACCAGCTCGAAGACTGAGAGAACATATTATTCGCACCAAATAAATAGATTTTGTATGTGGTTAGATCTATGTATTATAATTGAATGGTCCTACCTTGCCTATATGTGCTGATAACATACTTTGTACTTTGTACCTTTTAACAGTTAAGCTAATGTTACAAGTATTTATCTCTACTACAGACTAAAGTCATGAACAACTAAAGGAATGTTTAGTCACTTAGAGAACTTTGTGATGAGCCCGTGAAATATCCATGCAACCAATCGAAATATCTTCACAACACTTGAATAAAGAAGAAGTTTACAACACAGGTTGGCAATGTTTACAGGAAGTCATTATCAGATAACAATCCACCATGAATCGTCCAAAATACAAATCATCTTCTTCCAAATTTCACGTATCATGAACATGAAAACATCTGTAACATTTCATTTGAAGATTTGGTGGTAGTGGTTAATTCTCGAAGTATAAATTCGTAGTTGAACACGATCAGCTCGCAATAACCAGTATGTCCACCGTTGTGACGTCACAAAGGCAGGGGCGGATCCAGGATTTTTCAAAGGGGGGATTCGTATTCAGAAATTGTCATAGGGCTATTTGTTACTGACTTGAATCTATCATTAATGACTTGAATCTATCATTGAATTTCAAAAGGGGGATCCGGACATTGGGCTATTTGTTACGTTATAAATGATTTACTTATCACTTTCAGTTTGTAAAGATGACATAATAAGTGACAGTGCATGAATACTAAGATACATTTAACAAAAGTATATCCAGTAACAAATTGAATCAGTGTACTCACATTTAGTCTGTTGACAACTTCCAACAAAAATCTAGGCTAGTTTTCTTACGAAAAGCAAAAATCTTCAAAACCCGTTGCGATTATGTTACTCCGATAGCAGGGTATCACATGCTCTCCCGTGATGATAGATAGGATGATGTCAAGGCCAAGTCACAGATGCCTTATTTATCTAATGTGTGTTTGCATTTGTACAACTGTTACCTTACGCCATTTGCATATGATTAATTATGTATGTTGACCCTGGGCGTATGTGTATATGTATACGCTGTATGTAATCTGTGTCCCCCACAGCATTCTTTTTCCCTTTTGTCCATCAGAAGGCTGTTTCTCCACTGATTTTATTTAGTGAGTTGTATCACGTGCGTTCCATACCTGTGAAGTATGATACTTTCATGTCGCCGTCCGACCATACAACAATGTTGCACTTGTTAACAAAATATTTTTAATGTTGTAAATCAGCTATTCACAGGTAAGGGGGGGACTGGCTTATGTTACGTTATGTATGATTTACACCCCCCCCCCCCCCCCTCCTTGGGATCCGCCACTGTGATTGATTATGCTTTTATATTCAAAGCATACCCAGATCATCAGTTTAATTTACTTCTGATTGGTAGCTAATACGTGACATACTATCAATTGTTTATATACCGGACGTAACGTAACTTTCATATTAGAAATCAAATGCAGGTACAAAAGCAACCTGATAACGCTATAAAAGCTGTCATCTCAGCCAAATCCTTACAACGAAGTTTATAATGAGAGTTAACCAGAGAAGGACATTGCTGAAGAGAAAGGGAAAGGAAAGGATCCTTGTTCATGTAAACGCGGGATTGTCACCTAAATGATTCAGTAGTTGTAGCTTCCACCTATTGACCAAGAAGGCCAAATATCGACCCTCTTTTAAACAGTTTTTTAACTGAACCTCCAACTGCATAATCGCTTACAGTGGTGGTGCACATGTGAAAAATCAAGAACTAAAACATTATAAACTTTTGAAGTATGGTTCAGTGATGAATCACAATTTCGTCTGAATGGTGTGATAGGAAAAACGCGCTTTGTCCTCTTCATTGTCGTGAAAATAGCTATTTTGACAAATAATTCACTCAATGTAGTCAGAGAGTGTGAAGTTTCCAAGGGCAATATCAAGCACGTAATGAAATCCTCACGTGCTAAGTTTATTTGAAAAATACCAAGAAATGTATTTGAGGGAAAATGTGGGCGCATATTTATAAATTGACACGTATATGGAAGCCGCTGAGCAGACGAAGTAGTCACTGTCTTAGCGTCCGAAGCTTGTTTTGCTACACATCGTGAGCCAATGGATATGTGTAAATGTTCGTCATAACACACGAGCCAGAAAATAACATCATGATCACATGGGCCAAAAGCTAATTTCAAGCTTTTCCCCAAAAGTCGATATGCCCAGTTGGAAATTAACTCAATTTTGAAAGGATACTATGTTCTGACGAAGAGTTAGAGTCCACCTTGCTAGGAGTTGAAAATGTCATTACCAATGTCAAATAGGTGGACTCCGTCTTTCCTGAATAAGTCTTGATCTTGAAGGGTTATCTCCTTGTGGCTTAACATGCGGGGTGCGAGATCAAACATGCCTTTCCACCTGAATCTTTTGAATCCTTTACTCTTGAGCTCCCTTATTGCTTGGCGGCCAAAGCCGCCAAGTAATTATACATTTGATAAATGACACTTATTGCCGATATTTCACTCTATAATACAGTTGGAAATTTCAAAGAGAAGTTTTAGCCAATGCTAGGTGTTCTGTTTGTATCACGGCGTATCCAATGACCAATGAAAAGAGATGTAGCAAAAAATTAACCATGTGCCCTTGTGGGTACCACAAAATATTTGGCATGCTTTAATGTGGAATTTGATTTTCCTACAAATGTCATATTGAGAGAAGAATTATAATTTCGTTCATATTTGTTGATAAAAGTGTAAATATTCATTTGTAAATAATGACACACAAATAAAAAGCTACATTTTTTCAAGTTTGGTCTATTATTTCGCATTCAAGAATCGGAGTCATCATTCTATTTTTGTAACAACCCACGCTTTTTCAACAAACAGCTGACAGTTTTCCCAAGAATCGTCGAAACGACATGTTCAGTAATGTGAGCGCTTAGCGCACGAGTCACACACTCTCTTCTATCACTGTGCGTGCCATCCATGGCTCATAACGAAGAACCGTTTTTGACGCTACTGAACATGCCTCAACCTCTCCTCGCCTCCCGTCTCTCTCTCACTTCGTTACCAAACCTCGCCGCTAATAGCTGACATATTGCCCAAGCGGCGGTAAACATTAACTCACTCACTCGATATCAAACGCAAAAGATATAAGATTAATTTTGGTTTACTTTATTGTGGTTGAAATCATGTTAACATCTCGTCAAACGTTGTATCCTTAGTATCGCTATTAGCCAGGATTCATCAAAACAACTTTGTGCATGGTGACCTAGATATCGAATGCGAGAGCACGCACTCTTCGAAGATGACAGACGGCCATTGCCTTTGTATCTCACTTGTCCTATATATCATTTCTTGAATTACTTTGATAACAAATCACGAAATAATTCTACCTTTTCTTAAAGATAATTTGCAGGGTTTTTTTTCAAATATTTGGTTTTAAACTTGTTGGTTGCAATTAAAATTATCATTCATAACAAATATGAATTTAAAACGGTTTCATGATAAAATTTAAAAAATATCTTTATATTCAAAGACATATGATTCTCTATGCTAAAAGGTTTGACGTTTCAACTAAAGTTTTTCAAATCTTTATGAATATCAACTTTCCAAACAACAGCTTTTAATTTTCTAAGGGATTTATATACAAACATAACTGCAAATACTTGCAAAACATTTATTCAAATTATATAGAAAATAAGTATTTAAATTCATAAATTGTTTTTTTTGAAAATATTCACTTGCCACGAGAAAATGATTGAAGGATGAATATTTTTCTTCTATTAGACCGATTGTGATTGTGGAACTTTTGATATAGTTTAGGTTCTCTTTACCAATATAAACACAATAAATGCCATATCTGCACACCTATTTGATTTTTCCATTTGTATTAACTTCATAGTCGCTTGTCGAGTGAGGTTTGGCAAATATAGTAGCCTGAATAACATACACAATATTGGCGCCTTCACATAGCTATGTTTCAAATTACTATTATTAATATACTCCTCCTCTCCAATCCAATAATTATGCCCTTGTGCCCGCCAAGTTTGCCTTTTCAAGGCTTTTCTTGTTCTACCGTCGGTTACTCCAAGCCAGTCGGCTACTCCAAGCCACGTAATCTCTGCAGGAAAACCGACCGAACGATACAGCTTACTGGCATCATACACTCTATCTTGAGGTCGCGCTTGACCCTATGTAGCAGTTCTGTGTAAGTTTGGTTTCTGTGTGGTCGTTAGAGCCTTGGTACATAGCCTTTGTTGAAGAAAGGAAATCAAATTGTCAAAATGTGATGTGTTATCAATGCTTCATACTCCAAGCCAGTCAGCTACTCCAAGCCACGTAATCTCTGCAGGAAAACCGACCGAACGATACAGCTTACTGGCATCATACACTGTATCTTGAGGTCGCGCTTGACCCTATGTAGCACTTCTGTGTAAGTTGGGTTTCTTGGCTGAAGATGTTGGAAGCTTTTACCTTGGCTGCATATGATCGACGTGTTCTGCTTGAAACATATACTTGAATGAACACTTGCCATTTCAAATAAGGCGGGCTTTGTGGTTTAAGTTTGCAAAAGTCTGCAAGTTAAAGCAGGATAATTCATTTGTTATTAATACTTGGTACACATTGAGCTTTTTAGAAAATATTCTTCAGGCACTGCAGATTCTTTACATTTGTAGTTTGTTTGTTCAAGATGGACATTATAGCTTGATTGATTTTTTGTCCAAGGGTGCTGTTGACCAAATGTCTACTGCAACATATACTGGGAAAACTGGACAAAGTCATGTTCCTGGTGTTTCATTGAAGTTAGTTTTAAAATCACTAGATTCACCACCCGCTCTGGAAAGCTTGCAATTTCAAATAAGCCACAGTTCCCTTCGCACTTGATTCTGGCTTGTGGTTTTAGTTTGCAAATTTTCTGCAAATCCAACTGGGATAATGTATGTATCTAATGTTATTATTACCTGGTACATATTGAGTTTTAAAAAAAATGATAATTCACCCTCCGCAAATCAAATTTCCTTTACAAAAACTGCATGATATTTTTACATTAGTAAATTGGTTGTCTACAGTTTTATTGTCGCCAAAAAAATCAAAACAAACTATGAACTTTGGTTCACGTTTTCGTACCAGTTTTGCTGGTATTTAGGTTCCCTTTAAAAAGGCATCAACAACTTAAATTGCAACGAATTACAATACAAGTTTGATAACATACCCCCGTTAATTCAATTCAAGATTCTGTTGAGCAGATAAAGATGATATTATAAGTCCCTGGTCAAGTGTAGGATCATTCAAAATTTTGATGTAGCATTGATAATTAATGTTGGCAAACGTGGCGACATTTTTCAAATCAAAGATTTTGTAAATTATGTATGGGAGGATTTCTTAAGATGAATATGATTTTGGGCGGTTTGATTGTACAGTGTATTCCATTCTACTGATAAGAGTATTCCTGAATATTACCTTCTATTCATAAATGTAATCTATCATTAAGTGTTTATATAATAGACATATATATTGACTTGGTAAAGTTCGTTAAAGAAGTTATAAGGTTAAGATATTGACTTGGTAAAGTTCGTTAAAGAAGTTATAAGGTTAAGATATTGACTTGGTAAAGTTCGTTAAAGAAGTTATAAGGTTAAGATATTGACTTGGTAAAGTTCGTTAAAGAAGTTATAAGGTTAAGATGTATCAAACTGTCTATCAATATTTATTTGATCACATTCTTAGCCTAAGATCTAAATACTTTATAAAGATTGACTTGCTTAGAATATAGAATTTCAAAATAATCATCCATTTGAATATATTTACAAGGTGGTGAAAATTTGTCATGGCACCTTCAGAAGTTGTACAATCAAACCTGAATACGACAAATGATGAGCTTACCTTTCTACGTTTTTTAAATTAACGGTATGACAGTCTCTATGTATTAAGATTTAAAATACCATATTGGATAGGTAACTAAATTGTCTTCCCTTTGATTATAAGTACAAGGTTGCCAAATAGTTCTTGGTACCCTCAGAAGTTAATATTTAAAATCATGGGTAAGGGAGACCAACGGCACATTCGGGCAAAAACATTATTTTCCTGATTGTTTTTAATCTATAAAGACAAAAAACAAACTGTATATTTGCAGATTTAAAGTATCCCTGAGACAATGAAACATATTGACAAAATGTTTGATTAAATAAAAAATAAAAAAGCAAAAAATGCTTCCCCAAACTACCCCGCCCTGGGGTACGTTGGGACACGAACCAGGGCACATTAGGACAATATCCATATCTGTTTATAAATAATGACTAAAGATACATCACTTCACATAAATAGCACCCCAATGATATAAAACAATGGAATAGGATATTCTCAGAGATGTCAATATGATTGTTATTTATCATTTTGGTACACGGTAACGCTTTTTGTGACTTTACAGTACGAACGCCTCTATGTCTTCTGATATTATGTACCTCATTGGGTAGATATTTGGAATATCTTTCATTTCAGTATACATACAAGGTAGTAACATATTCCCCGATGGTCTTAGAAGATGTTATTCGAACAAGAATAACACAACTAAAACAAAGGCCACTTAGTAACGCCTTTTGTAACATTACGGTTCGACTGCCTCTATGTATAATGACGCCTTATACCTCATTAGATAGGTAATTGCGTCATCTTTCATATGAGGTTAGGCAGAAGGTGGTACACATACAGTATGATAACCTCAGAAGTTGTTGCATATCATTTGGGTACATAGCCGAGCTTGTTTTCCTGTAATCTTGCATGCATTTCCTCACTAAGAAATGTTCCAGCCCGGCAATCTATGAATCTTGTAGTGTCTGGCAAAAGCAGACACGTGTAAATGGGCAGAGTATGTTGTTGTGGTCAAATATGGCAAACTTCATAAACGGGGTTATTCAATCGGCAAGTAGTGGTTGTTTCTTCATATTAACATCATTTAGCATAGTGACAATAAACAGAAAAATAGTCGAGATTTATGATCGAAAACCGGACAATGGTGCGCGCCAATGACTCAAACGTAATTTCATAAACGTATTTGTGGCACACACAAAGAGAACTATAGTTAATATTGCTTAGTAGGTAATTCAACATGTATACATGAAAATAGGACGCTGAATTTCGACTTCATAACATTTAACGTTTAAAATTAGAATCAAGACAATGTCATATTTTTACAACTTTAGACAGACCATTTGAACTTAACTCAGGTTATATGGTATTTTGGATCTTTTCAAGCAACACACAAAACTCGTGAACATACTCTGACTCACTTTAAGGCTGCTGTTGTTGAGCTTGTGGTTTCAGTCTGGGAAATTACTGCGATTCAAAGTGGGATAACGCATTTGTTATTACTACCTGGCACACAAACAATTTTTTCTTCAGGCACTGAAATTGCCTTAAAAACTGCATGATATCTTTCCATTAGTAGAATGATTCTCCATATGTTTAATCAATTTCTTGCCTATGAGTGATTTTGACCAAATGTCTACTGCGACAAATACTGAAAAAAATCCGATAAAGTGATGTTCCTGGTTATTCCGTGTGCATGCCAATGTTTATTCATTGAAGTGAGTTCCAAAACCACTAGATTCACTTTCCGCTCTTTCTTTGTGTGTTATCCAAAACCCTAAACTGATCCAGGAGCAGTGAAATCCCTTTATGGTAAAGAAGAAATGCTACCTTTATCTTTAGGTCTCTCTTCATACACCTAGTGACTTTATGATGGGTTTTTTAATTCAACGAACAGAATTAAAATAATCAAAATAATTAGGCTTAACTGATATCAGAATGGTTAAGTGATGTGTAAAGTATGGATGGTGTGTGAAAAGCATGCAAGGTGTGTGGGAAGCATGCAGGACAGTTATAAAATGTGTTTGGAAAGGTTGCTGGGTACAATAATGAAATGAAGCTTGAGTGAACGGGTCGACTGGTGTATTTTCATGACGTGCGTACTTTTTGATTTGTACACAATTACATTGTGCTAACACGAATGTTCATATAGGAAAATAGCATGGCTAAATTAATATTTGTGAAACCATGTCTCAAATGTATAATGTTATACATCTAATGTACTTAATTACTTTACATTGTTCAAGCAACGTTGTATTCAGCGAGTTTAAGCAATTCTTGTGAAATGAATAACGTATGTTGGTCTGATATTATGCTGTAATTGCTCGTAGTATGTTGAATGATTATGTAATGGTGTAAATCATGCTGAGCAGTTTCGCTCGTAGTATGCTGAATGATTATGTAATGGTGTAAATCATGCTGAGCAGTTTCGCTCGTAGTATGCTGAATGATTATGTAATGGTGTAAATCATGCTGAGCAGTTTCGCTCGTAGTATGCTGAATGATTATGTAATGGTGTAAATCATGCTGAGCAGTTTCGCTCGTAGTATGCTGAATGATTATGTAATGGTGTAAATCATGCTGAGCAGTTTCGCTCGTAGTATGCTGAATGATTATGTAATGGTGTAAATCATGCTGAGCAGTTTCGCTCGTAGTATTTTGAATGATTATGTAATGGTGTAAATCATGCTGAGCAGTTTCGCTCGTAGTATGCTGAATGATTATGTAATGGTGTAAATCATGCTGAGCAGTTTCGCTCGTAGTATGCTGAATGATTATGTAATGGTGTAAATCATGCTGAGCAGTTTCGCTCGTAGTATGCTGAATGATTATGTAATGGTGTAAATCATGCTGAGCAGTTTCGCTCGTAGTATGCTGAATGATTATGTAATGGTGTAAATCATGCTGAGCAGTTTCGCTCGTAGTATATTGAATGATTATGTAATGGTGTAAATCATGCTGAGCAGTTTCGCTCGTAGTATGCTGAATGATTATGTAATGGTGTAAATCATGCTGAGCAGTTTCGCTCGTAGTATGCTGAATGATTATGTAATGGTGTAAATCATGCTGAGCAGTTTCGCTCGTAGTATGCTGAATGATTATGTAATGGTGTAAATCATGCTGAGCAGTTTCGCTCGTAGTATATTGAATGATTATGTAATGGTGTAAATCATGCTGAGCAGTTTCGCTCGTAGTATGCTGAATGATTATGTAATGGTGTAAATCATGCTGAGCAGTTTCGCTCGTAGTATGCTGAATGATTATGTAATGGTGTAAATCATGCTGAGCAGTTTCGCTCGTAGTATGCTGAATGATTATGTAATGGTGTAAATCATGCTGAGCAGTTTCGCTCGTAGTATATTGAATGATTATGTAATGGTGTAAATCATGCTGAGCAGTTTCGCTCGTAGTATGCTGAATGATTATGTAATGGTGTAAATCATGCTGAGCAGTTTCGCTCGTAGTATGCTGAATGATTATGTAATGGTGTAAATCATGCTGAGCAGTTTCGCTCGTAGTATGCTGAATGATTATGTAATGGTGTAAATCATGCTGAGCAGTTTCGCTCGTAGTATGCTGAATGATTATGTAATGGTGTAAATCATGCTGAGCAGTTTCGCTCGTAGTATATTGAATGATTATGTAATGGTGTAAATCATGCTGAGCAGTTTCGCTCGTAGTATGCTGAATGATTATGTAATGGTGTAAATCATGCTGAGCAGTTTCGCTCGTAGTATGCTGAATGATTATGTAATGGTGTAAATCATGCTGAGCAGTTTCGCTCGTAGTATGCTGAATGATTATGTAATGGTGTAAATCATGCTGAGCAGTTTCGCTCGTAGTATATTGAATGATTATGTAATGGTGTAAATCATGCTGAGCAGTTTCGCTCGTAGTATGCTGAATGATTATGTAATGGTGTAAATCATGCTGAGCAGTTTCGCTCGTAGTATGCTGAATGATTATGTAATGGTGTAAATCATGCTGAGCAGTTTCGCTCGTAGTATGCTGAATGATTATGTAATGGTGTAAATCATGCTGAGCAGTTTCGCTCGTAGTATGCTGAATGATTATGTAATGGTGTAAATCATGCTGAGCAGTTTCGCTCGTAGTATGCTGAATGATTATGTAATGGTGTAAATCATGCTGAGCAGTTTCGCTCGTAGTATATTGAATGATTATGTAATGGTGTAAATCATGCTGAGCAGTTTCGCTCGTAGTATGCTGAATGATTATGTAATGGTGTAAATCATGCTGAGCAGTTTCGCTCGTAGTATGCTGAATGATTATGTAATGGTGTAAATCATGCTGAGCAGTTTCGCTCGTAGTATGCTGAATGATTATGTAATGGTGTAAATCATGCTGAGCAGTTTCGCTCGTAGTATATTGAATGATTATGTAATGGTGTAAATCATGCTGAGCAGTTTCGCTCGTAGTATGCTGAATGATTATGTAATGGTGTAAATCATGCTGAGCAGTTTCGCTCGTAGTATGCTGAATGATTATGTAATGGTGTAAATCATGCTGAGCAGTTTCGCTCGTAGTATGCTGAATGATTATGTAATGGTGTAAATCATGCTGAGCAGTTTCGCTCGTAGTATGCTGAATGATTATGTAATGGTGTAAATCATGCTGAGCAGTTTCGCTCGTAGTATGTTGAATGATTATGTAATGGTGTAAATCATGCTGAGCAGTTTCGCTCGTAGTATGCTGAATGATTATGTAATGGTGTAAATCATGCTGAGCAGTTTCGCTCGTAGTATGTTGAATGATTATGTAATGGTGTAAATCATGCTGAGCAGTTTCGCTCGTAGTATGCTGAATGATTATGTAATGGTGTAAATCATGCTGAGCAGTTTCGCTCGTAGTATGCTGAATGATTATGTAATGGTGTAAATCATGCTGAGCAGTTTCGCTCGTAGTATGCTGAATGATTATGTAATGGTGTAAATCATGCTGAGCAGTTTCGCTCGTAGTATGCTGAATGATTATGTAATGGTGTAAATCATGCTGAGCAGTTTCGCTCGTAGTATGCTGAATGATTATGTAATGGTGTAAATCATGCTGAGCAGTTTCGCTCGTAGTATGCTGAATGATTATGTAATGGTGTAAATCATGCTGAGCAGTTTCGCTCGTAGTATATTGAATGATTATGTAATGGTGTAAATCATGCTGAGCAGTTTCGCTCGTAGTATGTTGAATGATTATGTAATGGTGTAAATCATGCTGAGCAGTTTCGCTCGTAGTATGCTGAATGATTATGTAATGGTGTAAATCATGCTGAGCAGTTTCGCTTGTAGTATGTTGAATGATTATGTAATGGTGTAAATCATGCTGAGCAGTTTCGCTCGTAGTATGCTGAATGATTATGTAATGGTGTAAATCATGCTGAGCAGTTTCGCTCGTAGTATGCTGAATGATTATGTAATGGTGTAAATCATGCTGAGCAGTTTCGCTCGTAGTATGCTGAATGATTATGTAATGGTGTAAATCATGCTGAGCAGTTTCGCTCGTAGTATGCTGAATGATTATGTAATGGTGTAAATCATGCTGAGCAGTTTCGCTCGTAGTATGCTGAATGATTATGTAATGGTGTAAATCATGCTGAGCAGTTTCGCTCGTAGTATGCTGAATGATTATGTAATGGTGTAAATCATGCTGAGCAGTTTCGCTCGTAGTATATTGAATGATTATGTAATGGTGTAAATCATGCTGAGCAGTTTCGCTCGTAGTATATTGAATGATTATGTAATGGTGTAAATCATGCTGAGCAGTTTCGCTCGTAGTATGCTGAATGATTATGTAATGGTGTAAATCATGCTGAGCAGTTTCGCTCGTAGTATGCTGAATGATTATGTAATGGTGTAAATCATGCTGAGCAGTTTCGCTCGTAGTATATTGAATGATTATGTAATGGTGTAAATCATGCTGAGCAGTTTCGCTCGTAGTATGCTGAATGATTATGTAATGGTGTAAATCATGCTGAGCAGTTTCGCTCGTAGTATATTGAATGATTATGTAATGGTGTAAATCATGCTGAGCAGTTTCGCTCGTAGTATGCTGAATGATTATGTAATGGTGTAAATCATGCTGAGCAGTTTCGCTCGTAGTATGCTGAATGATATGTAACAATGTGGACAATAATCTAAGCATATCGGTTGAGCCATGTGTATTCTTGGATATTCTGATGAGTATAAGATTGTATATTTGTATAAGTATAAAGCCAATATGTAATATGTAACCAAATGTTATAGTAGGGAGCTCGCGTCAAATTCCTAAAACACAAACCCTTGAGCCAACAGTTTTGAAATTGGTGGCGGATAAAAGTGCTTATCATTACAAAGTCTTTCAATACCTTAATGAGTGTGTACTCATTACGTGAACGTTTTAATCCATCATTTACTTTCGCTCTCACGAACAACTTCAAATGTATTTCGTCAAAATGGCTGGCTGACCCGCCGTGTTTATTCCGGAAGTCCTAAATATAGATTGTGCTATGTAAAATTTTAACGTCCTTACGAAACGAAGTATTCCTTTACAGTAATATTGCATTTTATGGAGCTTCAATTAATATGCGTCATGCTTCCATCCACTTGTAACTTTCATTATGTTTTGTTTCATACATTGACTTCACAAATAAAACAGACAACTTTTCAGGGTTTATGTGTTTAATTCCATTAAAATATAACATATTGGAATATATATAACTAATTTATTTTACAGAATATGTTGTTGTATATATCACATTAAAAATGACAGAAAAAAATACGTTTTACACCTTTAAATACAAATAATAATTTTTATCACAAATATCACATTTAATGACAAGCACATATCTCATTACTTGTAAAACGTTTATCATTAATTGTAATTTTTTCCATTTGTAACAGTCTTTTTAAAAGAGTTTACAAGTACAGATCATCAAACACACCGAGATTTAAGTAATAAATTTGAAGCGAACATAAAATACGCTAGGCAGAATTCACTTGCAAGGGCAAACAATCATCCATTCCCTACATGTAAAAACTCTAACAACAATGTCATGTTCATTAATATACATATTTATGTTTTGTATCTGTATAATATATTTTAAAAGTTGAAAATTCCAAGAATTTTTCACTGAAACGTCACCAAATTATCACGAAACTAGTGTACGTAGTGGCAAACTGGTTTCAACATATCATTGCGCACGAAGAACAATTTCGCCGGAAAAGAAGTCTTCTGTAGCAGTGTGTACCAAAAGTCTTATATAATCAATATTAGGCAGGATTCGGTTGTCATTTATTTTCAAAAATTACCGAACGATCTTTGGAAACATATTGCTTTGCCTAAAATGTATATACGATAAAGTTTCCTATGACAGAATCGCTTAGAGTTGGGTGAATGTTTTAACGTTTGTTATTCCAAGAATGCGGTTGCCAATTTCATGGTTTGAATAAATACAGAAATTGACAATCCTAAAAAAAACCTTCAAATCCTCTTTAAAAACACTCTTTACTTATTTGACAAACTTAATCTATATTGTACAGTTCACAAGTAAACAGTTTGAAAGGTTGAATATGCCAATTGTTAAGAATTGCGCATGCCAATTCAATATGAAACGGTAAATGTGTATGTCATTATAACTACGACAGACCTATGGTAACACATTGGAAATTGTTATTTTTGTGTGAAGTAACTGGTTATGACGAGAACCCTTAATTAAGATGATGGATATTGACAGTGTCAGAACACTTTTTCCGAGAAAGCATTATCGTAAGAAGATAAGAATTCTTAGCGGAAATATAGAGAGATGTAGAAAACGAAAATGCGATAGTAAGAGAGTTTTGATGTTATAAAGACTTCTTGTACGGAAAGATTTCCTAAAGTGGAAAGTAAATATTTTTACAGATACAATACAAATTGCAAATGGGGTAGTAAAACCTCGTTATTACGAGTTCATGTAACGTACAAAATATTTTGCAAAGATGAAATACAACTTTAAAATGAGTGGCTTAACAAGTGTTGTAACTAATTTTTAAAAAGGAAAAAAATTAGGTAATCCCCTTTTTGCAAAGATAAAAGTACAACTGTCAAAATTTTGCCTCGTAATCACGTATGTAAAAAATTATAATTATGATGGGTCTTCATTATGATTTTATTTATCTCTTAATTAGGACCTTTTCAAAAGAAAGATACAAATAACATATGAGGTATTTTATTGACATTTTAAAGACAATCTTCTCCTGATTACGAGTTATTAAGATACAAAACTAATTTCCAATGTGTTTTCATTGATATTTCGTAAATAACAATCATTGACACATCTGAAGAGAAGAAGAAGATGTCAATGACGGAAAAGAACTTAAAAACGATATCTTACAAATAAATACACATTTGCAACATATAAAGTTTACACACATGTAAATATAAGATAACAATTAAATATGGTTTACAAAGTACATTTTTCCGGATTATAAAATTCCTTTCCGTCGTTTGAATTACATTTTATAATGACCGGAAATGGCTGTATGTAGAAAAAAAACGTAAGCAATTTTTTTACTGGCCTCAAGCAAGATTTTTAGATGAAGCAAAATACGTAAAATATTGACATAAATCTATGTACAGGTTTTTAAGAATGCTTGTGGACAGTAAAGTGTGATATAAGCAAAATATGTGGATATGGTAATCTAATTGACAACACATGAAAAGTTGACCAATGAAATCGCTAGCATTCAATATTCCCGTAAATATGTGATGAAGAGTAATTCGACTTAATCATATTTCTTGGCTTGAAGCTGTCGGAAGATCTTCCCACACAAAAATTAAAATATCCGAAGAGAAAAAATGATTTTTTCAAGCGAACTTTTATAGTCGAATGCATGTCAATTTCTCGCGACTTGCACGTGAAGGCACGTGAGATTACGAAAATTGTCACAACTTTGCTGTGACGTCACAGCCGCAGTCGAATCATTTTGTATAGGATCGAAGAGAGAGGTAGGTTGCTCGACGCGGCCTCCCTACTTTAAGTTATAGGTTAATGTTGTATTCACTGGAAGTATTGTGCGTGTGGGTAGTGTTCCATGAGTATGTTTGGGTAACAGTGAGTATGTGGGTGTGTTTGTATGCGAGATAGATTTGGGAAGGGGGATTTTTATATAGATATTTTCTTCATATGACTTTTACGAAACTCGCTCATGTAATAAAAAATTCACACTCGTTTCGTTAAAGGCATATGACGCACTTCCTTTGGTAATAATCTCTATATATTACATTAATGTGTTTTGTATCGATGCACTGGTATCGCGTAGTAGACGATGCGAACATGGATACTATCGAGGAATTGTTGCACCACTACTCTACAACATTTGGAAATTTCTTACACTGCCAGAAACACCATTCATCGTTCATATCTAAAGAAATGATTTAGTGAGAATAAGTTTGTCTTTCATTATAAGTTTCAGGTGAAAGGGGACACTGCATAGGAAAACTGACACACAATGGAAGAAAAAGCAGAAAAGAAAGAAGTAAGTGTAACCACAAATGAATATTTCTAGTTACCACGGCCAGATATGTTGATGGCTTTGGCTATCATTTGTCCATAATCTTTTAATATTTTATCCAAGAATTCTGCAGTGAACCTCTGCTTTTCTGAAACTACTTTACTGTTATCCTGGATAATAAGTTCATTTATTTGGTCCTCCCCTTGTCTTCATATTTTGGCAAGAATGATCCCTTAAAGTCTTTTACATGACTTTTCCTGTCAAACCATCAAGCATCGGAAACTCATTTCTTGTCAGAATGGAAGGTCTCTCTTCAGAAATTTTGAAGACAGCAATGTGTGAATTGTGTGTTTGATTATCAACTGTTTTTCACAAAGCACCTTGTATATTGCACTGTATATGTGAGATGTAATCAAAACAAAGTTGTAAATTTACTCTGAATTTTACTAATTTCAGGTATCGATGACATACAATATGGCTGATTGCAATCAAAGCTGATTACAAGAATAATTTTATCTAATTTGGCATTTATCGAAATCATTTAAAGTTTACTACTAAAAGTTGCATCCCTTCCATTCCATTCTCTTCATCAAAGGAGGACAGGTATATTTAAAAAGTTTTGTCTCCATGTAACTTGTATATATTGAATCTTCATTGCATCATTTGAACAAAGATCTGAAGTTTTGGAGAAGAGGCCTGGGAACATAACCTTTCACATTCATATTTGTCGGAGTCGGATGCATCCTGAAATCCTTCATTTTTTCTTAAAGCTATTAAAATCATCTAGTGGGATGAAGACTAAATAGGGTCAATTTCATTATCCTACCCAATAAATTATATTGTCAGAAAGCTTGTAAATATATAAATATATCATAAATATTTATATATATTTTTTTTTTTTGAAGTCTCTCCACACTGACTATTTTATTTTCTATGCTCTGGTTATTTTTTTAGTAAAAGACAAAATGTATTTTTCAGTTGCATCTTAATCTCCAAAAGGTAAATAATTGTGACATTTACTTGTTTTCATGATAAAAGACTCCTAAGTAAATGTTCAGAAGATGATATTCTTCATCCGATTCACATGTACAGTTAAATGACCAGTTTACACTATCAGCTCACATTTGTTACTGTGTCTGCTGGGAATTAGTTTCCAGTCATTGGCTTTAACCATTGTCGGGTTTTCGATCACAAACCACAACTTTACTGTGTCTATATATGTTACATTTAAATGTATAGTCAGGGAATATTGTCAGACAACAAGCTTCTATCCTACACATTGGTAAAACACAATTAAAAGGATCATCATTTGCTTGTAAACAAGGTGTCTATCCGAGTAAACCAAAAATGCTTTCTGAGGCAGCCGAGGTAACATTCAGTCTGTCAGTGATTCAACAATACAAGACGGGCAACAAGCTTCTATCCTACACATTGGTAAAACACAATTAAAAGGATCATCATTTGCTTGTAAACAAGGTGTCTATCCGAGTAAACCAAAAATGCTTTCTGAGGCAGCCGAGGTAACATTCAGTCTGTCAGTGATTCAACAGTACAAGACGGACAACAAGCTTCTATCCTACACATTGGTAAAACACAATTAAAAGGATCATCATTTGCTTGTAAACAAGGTGTCTATTCGAGTAAACCAAAAATGCTTTCCGAGGAACAACAGCTGGGAAGACTCCAGGTCAGTCATCAACTCTTAGAATATCTCTCTATTACAGAAAACTTTTGGCCAGACCTTGTCACCTCGACCTAAAATCCGTAGACGCAGATAAAATGAATTCAGCGGGTGTTATCTTGAGGACTACGTTCTAGAACAAATCACAATTTGTAGTTTGTTTAGTGAGGCTAACTACTGGAATACCCATGTATACCCAAATTAACGGCCTGCCATGTTTGGTTTAGAAGAAATAATCATTAAACAAGGTAAACTGTACCCGATTTAAAATGAGTCGCACCCCTGTCACCATGAATGTTAATTTTATCGTGCTTATACAAATTTGATGATGCAAGTGATTTTTAGAGCTATTTACTATATATCAACAAGATAATTGTAGGATTTTGAGATGTTACTCTTCTAAATTCAAACTACTGAATGCATTTTCAAACAAACCGTCAGTTAGTTGTTAGAGACATATATGACAAACGTTATCAATGGTGTTTGTTGCCTCATGGACGGACAATGTACTGCTGATAGCGCCTTTTAAGGTTATATATCTAGAATTAATCTTTATTGGACGTATGTGAAGATATTTTTTTATTTTCATTGACAAAGAATTGACTGTCATATTTTAGACAAATACAGATGAGTAATGCGAGATATTTGCAAGTTGTATAAATATAACTCTAATAATATTAATATAACTAGGGTTGTCACATAAGTAGTTAGCCTCAAATAGAAAAATATTAATATGTAGCTGTTTTGATGTTATGAATTTACTGATAGAAAATTTAAACAGACATGAACTTGTTCTTGGTATATAAATTGTTTCATGATCTCTATTTTCTGTTATCTTTGTCTTCCAGCTAGTTGGTTATGAACTGAATGAGATCGAGGTAAAAAAAGCAGTCCAACCTATTTGACCACATACAAAATGAAAACATTGTTTGTATAAGTTTAAAACAGTAAACAGTTTTGAGGGTATAAGAATGCAAGTTTATTTGACTTACCTCCCAGTCGGAGAGAAAAAAGATCCTTTGACTCTGTAGATCATCAGTCCTTGCATGATTTTCTACCTGAGTTTGAATATTTATATGAAATAAAAGATTTCTAACATTCGAACACTCTTCACAAACCATGCACTTGTAATCTGCTGGTCACAGTATATCTACCCAAGATGTCAGCATTCTAGTGATTCCCTTTGATTATGCTTACCATCATGTAACTTTAATCTTTCCTCAAATCTTATGAACGTGCTTACACCATCCGCAACACCACAAAGGTCATCAAGTTATACAATTACAGGGAAGGGGAAGAGGTGTCTACAACTACAAACATTTAACCCCTAGGTATAAGGTACCTCAAAACGATATTTCAAGCTGGAGGAGAGGTCGAAAATGTGAGAGCTGTACACACCTCCAGGTTACTGATAAACGTCTGGCGACTTATAGCGTACGTGCAGGTCGCTAGTTTGGAGAAATATAACAACACAAATTTCCTGTGCTCATATTGTTTAATTACAAGATAACTTACTACAAAAAAATTAGAGTCATATTGCACACAATATCTAAAAAATGATAAGTAATCCATTTTAACTCCAGACAACTTATAATATTGTTGAACAAGCACATTTTCAACCTGCCATGATAGAACGTTTCAATTTTATTTCTCAAACATGGCGTTTCATGTAAATGTTAACGTAGAAAGTCTAAATGATACATTCAGCTTCAATGATTAAACAGTGTCCATGCACATGTTAACGGAGAAAGCCTTAATGATACATTCAGCTTCGATTATTAAACACACTGTTCATGCACATGTGAACGTAGAAAGCCTAAATAATACATTCAGCTTCAATGATTAAACACAGTGTTTTTGTTTATATACATAACATATAACACATGGTGTCATCACCTAAACAAATACAAGTAAACACCTTTATGATAGAAAATTCAGTTTCATTGATAAGATACAGTGTCCCTGTGAATGAACACTTACTAACAAACATTCACGATAATACATTCAGTGCAATTGTTGAAAATCCTGGTGATACAAAACCTTTTTTCCCAAACATTATTACTTCTACAGTATTTGTTGATAACCCAATCAATAAAAAACAGTGTCCATGTACTATAAATCCAGTGAAAACGGCAATCGCAAATTCAGAATAATGGAAGTTGTAAAATAATATTCGTTCATTCAGTGTCATTGAAATATAGTGCTTATGTATACAAAACGCATTTACAAACAATGATGATGTTCAGTTTCATTTGTTCATGTGCAATTAAACTAACACGTAAATATAAACAAATTAAAAGTTACAAACGGTGAAGAGTGGGTTCTATCGGCTTTTGGTTTGTTGTTTCATTTTGCTTTAAGTGAGGAATGACACGAATCATGAAGACGTAATAAATGTATTGATAGAATATCTTCAAATTTACAATCAGTTAATTCTTAGACCGGTCAAATAAACTTGTCATGCCGTAGCAATTCTAACCACGCTTCTCAATACAGTATGGCTTTTTTTCAATGAATGTGCACTTTTCTTAGTCAAAATGTAAAATCTGAGTCAACCAAAATAATGTTAATAATAATGATAATGAGTATTTATAAAGCGCTATATCCATACACAAGGTGCATGCTCAAAGCGCATATACATGTTAGAATAAAGGGTAATGATGTGAAGTATTGGCATGAATAAAATCTAAGAGAATAATTATAGCATATGAATAAACATGTAACATGTTTCAAGTGAATTTTTATCATTTGTCACTTCAAATTTAGTTTCCAAAACATACCTCGATTGAACCTTCTCGATATAACGAAAATAACAATCATTGATCAAACATATTCATTATGTACATACGTATTCAGTAAAATCTTTATTATGTTTTATGGTAAAGGGACATTTTTGTGTGTAAACAATCGAGGTCGAGTAGCTATGATTTACACATCATTACATCAATTGCACCATCTGAATCGGTTGAATAGCATAGTTTGGATTCATCAGACATGATGGGACTATTTAGATCTACCACAAAGTGTTAGGGGCGTTGCACAGAAAACATGGGGGATGTTGCAAAGCTTAAATTAGCTACTGGTTAAAACTGGCGCGAGTTATAGCCTGCGTCAAATTCGACTAAGTACAAAAGACAGAAATATGTACACATTTTTACAAGAACGAAATTGCTAATAATATAGCAAGGAACCTCTCTTGTTGTAAAAAAAACTATGCAGAAAATTAAAAAAGAATAGAAGGAATGGTATTTTGTGTAATTGGTCGGAAAATGTTCAAGTAAGAAGCACAAAATTCAGGATTTTCTACAATTTTTTTATTTCACGAAACAGCCTGTAACTTGGCATTATACCTCGCCTATAAGGAAATAACCCTGCATAAATGTAAATGGGATCGGATGAACATTTCTTTGCAATTGGTCGGACATATTCCTAAAAATGGCTATGTATAAATCTTAGATATTTGTCAAATTTAGAATTGAAATGGTTTGTTTATTTGGCGCTTTACCCTTCCTTACATGATGGAAGCCTTTTGTAAAAGTATATATAAAGTAGGTTGGGAAAAAAATTGCAGACGGACAGAATCTTTGGTGTTTTTATAATACCCTAATAGCTGGTCCGAGGTAAAATCATTGATGACGATATCAAGTCATTCTTTAGTCAATGGAAAATTGTAATCTTTTTATTGTTATATACAAATGTTTGCTTCGATATTTTGAAGTAAATCTATTCCATACCTTAACGGACAGGTTTCGTATAATGCTACTAAATAATTGTGAACGCCCATCAGTAAAAAATCTTCTCTATTTCATAATTAATAATGTAAGTTTGTGTAACTTAGGTTCATTTTCTTATAAGGCTTGTTTATAGAGAAATATAAAAGTTGGTAAGAGCACAAAAATCGGTGATAATCAAATGACGATCATGACTATTTACATTCACAAAGTATTCTTCCGTATTATATGAAATTAGGAAACATGAATCACGCTATGATTGAAGGAAACAATACACTCATGGAAGAGGAAGAAATAATGAAAACATTTGAAACTGATATAGAAGAATACATTGGTTTTCCATATGAATATCACTGACTATGATATACCTTCTCTTTGATCATTTTGAATTTTCAAAAACTAATTTCTGATTTTACTTCACCCATTTTTAAAAACAGCATCAGTCCTGCTGGTTAAAGATTTACAATTCAACTTAAAGTCACGTGACTAATACCTCTTGCTGAATAAATATGCCTGTCTGTCTGTATTTAAAAGACTTTATACAATTCATGATTCTTGAATCATATCTTAAAGACATGTGTTTAAAAGTACGAAGCCTGGAAACATAAAACCTTTTGAAAACTGAAAAGGGCATTAGTTCAGAACGTGGTGCATTTGTTAATAACCGTTTCTTGCAATTTAAAAACATGGTACCTTATGAACCTGAAAACACGTGCTTACTCCAATTTAAAATGTCAAGTATAATCATTTGATATTTTTATAAATTACTTGAAAAGTTGTTTGATTTACATTATTAAAAAAATTAACCTTAAATTAATGAATGACTTTTTAAAAACATGCCAAAAGGCGTACAGTCATTTCTTTGAGTGAGTTGGAATATTTGCTCACCAGTCCACACATTTCAAATTCTCAATTAAATCAGGTTATCTATTTATTTGTTTACCATAGTAAATGAATCGAACCGAGAGATATGTACCGCAATACGTACCAAACCAATGCATGGGCGTACCGTTTCGTCCTTTACAGCAAGTCGATACTTTATCTTCGTTATTATTTTCACAACATTCCCGAAGTTACCAAAGAAAGAGAAAAGAGAAATTACCAAAAAGTGAACATCATCTGACCTTGCTCCTGCAGCAAAGGCACGCGAGACAAACGTCTAATTACTGTTTTTAAACAATGTTGAACATCACCTTTAAGAGAAAACCAACCTTAAATCCGACAATATTCACACACACAAGAAAAACGTGAATAAACTCTGAATCAACAAACACAGTGTCATTTATTCCATCGTCGCTGTTTTCTTCAATTTGTTGACACACGGGTTGACAGTATTTTGTACTTATTTAACAAATTCTACAAACCGGAAGATTATGTTGTGAGGTTAACCATAACATGAAAACCTGAAAATATCTATTTTACCCTTACAGACTTCGAATATCTATAAACGTAACATTCATTTGAGCTGAGTTTTAAGATTGCAGAAATTATTCTACGTACATTACCTCCAACCTCTTCTATTTTTGTTGTTTCGTTTGAGTCATCACGGATGTTAAAGTTGAGTCATTGAAATAAACATTAAACATGGAACTCTAGATCTGAAAGGGTCACAGCAGAGTATGTTGTTGAAATAAAATATGTCAAACTTTATAAGTCATCAAGAAGCAGCGTCTTATTGCTGATTAGTTCGGTATGGATACATTACAGGTAATTTATGATGGAAAACCGGTCAATAGACCTCTCCACAGAGCAGTGCGTCATGCCGCTCTCAGTTACCCCTCTTTGTGGTGGCGCTAGCATCGTCCGCCATTAAGCGGCTGCAAATACACATTGACGTTGAACGTGATTAAATTTGACGTTTTAATCGAAAATATGGCCAAGAACAAGCGCAAAAAATATGAACGTTTGTCATTCTACATTACCTAAATCGAAAAAGCAAATACTGTGTTTACAGAATGTGTCAGAGTTTGTGAGATATGTAGTCATCCATTTTATTAAATCAAATAACATTGTCTCAAGGTTTTTAAATTAGTGAATTACTTAATTTTTTTATTTGTTCCAGATATTCTCAATTCACTTTTGGATAGCCATCCAACCATGCAAAATATTGATCAAGCCTTGCATTTGGGATATGAAAGGGGTCAGTGTACTTTTAATCTAATCTCTAGTTTGACTGATGGATTACAATGGAAATGTATTGGCACGTGTTTTACAGTTTTATTTTGTGTTCAATGATGTGATTCAAATAAATATTGCAATGTCAATTTATTATAAAAATTGTGTTTAAAATATCTATGACATTGTTTTTTTGATACTCAATTCAATGATTAAAATGTTGAAATTGTTTGTCATATTTTCAAATTCTTTTCTCCAGGTGAGTCGAGGTGACACAGAGAAGAAGGGCCATTGTGAGATACCCTCTAGCTGATCATGATGTGCCTACCACAGGGAGCAATACAGTGGAAGAGGATTTCCATGCTGAACCTGAATTGACAGATAAACATGTATCTGCAGCTGAAGTTGACAATAGCGATTCACCACATGACTGTCACTGTCTTCACAGACGTATGAAAATATTTGTTACCAGACCTGTCGCAGTACAAGTTGATACAAGCAAGTCAGTTGATCACCATATGCAGTGAAGCAATACACAACTAAAACAAAGAATGCCCATAGAGTTTAACTGAACATTCAGGTTTTTAAGAATATTGAATCAGATTAATTCTGTTCACCAATTGGATAAGATGGTCGAAGTGGTTGCTGCACTGTGTAATATTAGACCAGAACTTGTGAAGGGCAAAGTCGACTGACTTTGTATTTGCAAAAGAAGTATAATGTATAAAGGGTATACACAAAAATTCTATGATAATATTTTCCTCGAACCAAACTTCTACGTACTTGTTCTAATTGTGAACATGTCTATTTCATTAAATTGACTACTTACTTCACCTTGGTTTTTGTCATTAATGATAAATGTTAATTAGTTACAAACAAGCAAAAAGTGGGCGTGGCTCACCAATACGTGTATTGACCAACTGAAATGCTGGAAAATTCGTATAACTTAGATATCCCTAAACTAAAATACTAACAGAAGTCAGAAATATGTTCTGATGGATCATTTTAAATTTTTATTTAAAACATAGTTTCAAACACCAAAATTTACAACAATTGAGAAAGATCCATTGTATACATTATAATTATATGCATATGTTGCACGAAAAAGCTTTCATTTCCCTGGAATGTGTGATTTCATGAGGTGGTCTTATGTCTTCATATACAAGCTGAAGCTAGTTCCCTGTGTTAGTCGTTACCCAGTTGGACTTTTCATTCTCAAACAAAAAGCTGACAGTGCTATGACACCACAATATTCATGACGTCATAATGAAATGACGATATAATGTTCGATGACAACACATATGTTTGACAATTATTTGAAGAATGATTTGGACAAACAATATAATGTTCACCAGGTAAATCTGCTACTTTAGTGTTTTGTACTTGCTGATATATTATATATTGTAAGACACTATTCGATCAAAATACCAGGGGCACTCCTAAAATTATCAATGTTCTCAATAAACTGGTAAATATAATATTTTGTAATATCTGTTACCAATCGCAAAATTATATGTATTACATCTGTACTTACAGAAAAGTAGGTCAAGGTATGAAGTTATATTATTTCGAAGAAAAAATTACCTGCTGTCTGATAATCTTTGACATTTTCCCGTAATATGGTACACCTATTGGAATCGAAGTTAATATTAGAATAGATATTAAGAACTATTGTAAGGGAAGGTCAATTTGCCTGAATATGGACAATTCTTAATATATCAGCTGAGACCAAAACTATCAATAGTCCTTATCAAGATGAAATACGAGGTCAAGATCACACAACATTGAAAGACCCTCACTTTTCATGCAAATTGATACCGCTAACTTATGAACACTTAGGCATATGACTATCGTTATCTGGTCATTTGCATCAACCCTTGTAGTTTCTAATGTCTTACATGCAATGTTTGTCATTGACATGACATCAGAGATCATCAAAATGATATTTCAATCGACAAGTAAGTTGACGTTGTCTTAATCCCGTGTAAGCGTTGACTAGGCACCGTCTATACGTGTTGTCAATGTAATGCGCGATTCCGTAGCGTGTCAGATAACACAGACCAGTTAACGTTGCAGCCGCTTAATGGCTGCCTCAAAATGGCTGCGCCCATGAATTTCGACGTGGAGAGGTCTATAGCGCGCGTTAATGACTCGAACTTAATTCTTGAAACTTATTAACACCAGATCCAAGAAGAAACATATGTTGAATAAAGTGTTTAGTAGATCGATTGACAATTAATATGTAAATGAGATGGAATTATTTTACTTATTAACATTTACATGGCGGTTTTTCTATCATCATTAAAAACAAGATAATATCCTAATATTTCTATTTATAGATGAAGAAGCAAGTTTCAGGACAATGTCTTAATTGAACTCAAAGACGGATGGTATTTTGGCTCTTTATTCAGCAAACAAATGTATTAAACATACTCTGTGGCACTTTCAACATAACTCCACAATTGTGTAACTCTACTTATAATTTAATCACACAGTTGATGCATCTGGTAACCCTAATCAGAAATTACACAGGATGATAACTGTGCCAGCTATTCAAATTTAAATTCACTAAACTTACTAGGCCTCTGCAAAAACTCATTCTTTAACACAAGTTTTCCCGTCACCTCCAATAGGTTACGTAACATCTTCATACTTGTGATAGACGTGTGGGTAAACTGTTCGTAGTGTCATTGCTGTCTGTGTGGGTTGGAATCCAGCAAGATGTGCGTTTTGTTCCAGTATAAAAATGTAAGATATTTTCATTAACTTAATAGGATGTATTTCTTAAGTAAATATATCATTCACTGTGAACTTGAGCATTGTTTGTTTCAAAAAGACTTCTAAATTCCGCAGTCGAACAGAATGTGCTGCTAAGTGGTGTTCTAGGTATTTTAGTAAATATTTCTAAAACAAAGATTTACACTATCGTCCTAAGTCATGTATGAGATCGAATACTGTATTTACAATTAGTAATGATGTTATTGATAACTCTAGTACATACGAGTATCTTGTTTTTTGGTTAGATGAAAATGTTGTCTTATTTTTTTAAGAAATAGCAAAATCAGGTCATCGTGCACTTGGTGTAATAATTCGTAAATCAAAACAAGTAGGTGATTTTGAGTATTAAGTGTCTTGCAAACTGTGCGACAATCTTGTCCAGCCATTCTTAATATAGGGAAGTGCCATCTGGGGAGTAAGGGAATTTTCATGTATTAATGCGGTACAGAACCGGCAGCGAGGTACTTCTTAGTAGGTTGTAAGACTTCTAATGCAGCGATAAGGGGTGAAATGGGTTGTGTGTCGTCCTTTACCAAACAGAAAATTGAAATTATGAGGTTTTGGATTAAGTTATTATCTCTAGGAGAATTTAGAATTCCTAATGTAATCTATAAATGGTCTTTAAACTTTAGAAAATCCTGAAATAATAATGTTTCGAAGGTGTTAAATAATATTCGACTTCCTTCCTGTACACGCGTCTAATAATACACAAACTGATTTTTCTGTTGTTAAAGCTGACTTGTTGGGTGGTGATTATGATGAGGGGTTTAGTAAATTGTGGAATGATGAAGGATTAATAAATGGAAACAAATTAATAATTTACCGACTTTTTAAAGATTCTTTACAGGTTGAACCGTATGTCATTAGTGTGTCTAGACATCAACGTAGTATTATGAGCAAGTTAGCTATAGAATAGGAAGATTTTCTAGGCCTGTTACACCTCTTAGTGACAGAGTTAGTAATTTCTTTAATTATAATGCAATCGAAGATGAAATTCATTTCATGATTGATTGTAATATCTCTTCTGACATACGATATAAGTTACTTGTTGAAGTTACTAATTACCTCCCTGTGTTTACTTATTCAGATTCAAAAGATAAATGTTATTTTAATGACTGCATGCTCAGCAAATTGTCCCACCGCAATCCTCATCAATTACATCCATTCCCAACCTACAATTTCTTATTATTCTTATGAGGGCCGACTTTCCCAAGTTGTATGAATGTCTCTGTAGCATGAATGTATTTATTTATTTATTTATTTACGTGTTAATTGTACATAATTAATTTATTTATTCTATAAGTTTATCTAAATAATTTGTTCTCATTGTTCCCCCTGGTACTTATTTTATATGTATGAATGTGTTTAAATATTATTGTATGTTTTTAACTGTTAAATAGTGTCCTGTGTCCTGTAGGCCAAGTTTAGCCGAGCAACATGCAACTTGTTATGCAATACTTTAAAACGCCATCACAAATGTTGTGTGTTGTGCGACACTTAAATGAACTATTTTTCTTCTTCTTCTTCTCTAACTTTTCAACCGAAACAAAGAAACTCCCCATTCATTTTGAAGATGTTTACTTACAAGAATCCTATATCTTCGGGCATTTGAAAAATCAAAACATTCGCAGCATGTTTTTTATTTATTTTGAGAATAATATTTTTAAGCTAATTTATTTTATTTGATATGATCACGTTGCTAATGACTTTTAGTTTGTTAAAGGAGTTTCCATGCTGTTTTACGACATAGAGGAATCTAAAGATATAAAAATAGATGCATTTATTTGTACTTAAAGTAAACTTGTAACAAAACGTTTCTATTTATAATGCATATAAATCATCTTTTCTAATTTTATATCAAATGACGACAAATGACGCGCGGGAAAACGAAAGTTTCATTTAGTATGATTGAATGTGCGAAACTATGCATACAAACTATATAGACACGCACACTACAGACCAGTCCCGGAGATGACCAAACACATGAAATTAGCTACTACCCTCAAAAGCGGAATTACAAAGATCTGCATAACACTACGAAAAGCTGCCTCGAAATCACCATCATTGTTTAAAGTTTCGTTCGAATACGATGACGTAGCCAGCACGAGCAGATATGACGTCACAATGTTTTATGAACACGGTAAAGTGAGCGGGAAACTTTGCCGTACGTTTATGAACACTGATATGTCATATCTCTTAAATTTGTTATTGTTCAGGCATTTCCGTCAAATTCACATACAAGTAAATAAACTACGACCATATTAGAAGCGGAACGTCAGATAATCATCGTACGAGAAAAACCTAATATATATCTTCCTCTACACCTAAGTTGTCACTTTTAGTCACTCGACAGCTTTATTAGCCTACTGTTTGAACACAAATTAAAATATGACAAACAACATCTTGAAATTATTCTCTGACAATGTCTACTGTGTTGATGACAATTTGACATTGCGAAGGGGAAAAAAGAAGTTAATTAGAGCTAATTAAATCATAATTCAGGCCGGCCTCTTTTATGTTATTAGAATGTTGAATAAGTAGATCTTGCTTTATAAATTCTCATTAAAATAATAATAATGGGGTCTTGTTTTGCATGAAATGTTATGAAAATTGCAATGAAAATATTCAAATAGATACTTCACACTTTTTAACAAATCGTTTGTTTGTGTTGAAAGTTATTAGCGATGTCGCCTTTAAAAACATTCACTTAATTAGGTAAACAATGTAATTACTATTAATACAAATCTTCTTTTGTTTTTATGAAATATTGTAAATGGCATTTTAAAATTCCTCTCTTGATATTTTAATGGTCATTGTTGATAATTCATGTCAAATTAAAAAAAAATACTTCACGGTGTTTGAAAAGTAAGTTTTGATCCGTGTCGGCCACTTTCATATTAGAAGATCTTGTCACGGTTCAAAATGTTAAACAATGTTTAAATGTATGCAAATGTGGTCTTGTTTTTTATATTATGTTATAACAAATGTATTTATAACACTTTGAAACAAATATTGGACAATTTTTTAACAAATCGTTAGTTTGTTACAGAGAGGAGAATGTCGCCTTTTATGGCCGCTTCACTCAACAAGTTCACGGACAGACATTCTCAGTGATTAGAATTGAGATTTTATTTGTTTAATTTGATTTAAAAGTGTACAAATGTATATTTGTTCTTCATATTATGTCAATAGACAGACATTGAGAGTATTTTCAAGCAAATATCTCTTACTTTTTTAAACAATTGTTCATTCAACATTCTAGCTAACAGGTTTGGTTTTTCCAACTGTGACATTCTACTCCAGGAGAAACAAAAATACATTTATAACTTGCTTATTTGTCAAACTAAAACCTTTATTCTTATTTACAAATATACAAAATATACAAACAATATCAACTAACTTTGTTCAGTCTGACAAGGCCTGCTGAATGAGATGTATTTTCCTGTCAGTGACGCAGATCTCGCGACCGCTAACCAGTCTCATTCTTGTATCACAGTGGTTGTTGACTGGAATAACACAAAACATGGGGAAAACCTCTTCTTTCATCTGCAGATCTTCTTTACACAAGAGTTGCCCCCTCTCCACGTCTATGAACCCCACCCTCCCCCTCCCCACATCCAGCACCAGCCCGAAGGTGAAGGTCAACTCTACACCAGGTGTGGGGAGAGACAGAGAGACACACTCACCAACCTGATGTCTCTCACTGTCCTCCTGATCTCTCCTCAACACCCGGATACAGAGACGGTCGCGGTGATGGAGACAGTAGTCCGTCACAGACACACAGACAGAGTAGGGGAGAGCAGAAACAAAGAACCTCTCGTCCATGTTGCTCCTCGCCACTTTCAACCCCATCTCCAGCAGGGGGAACCCGACTCTCTTCCTCCATGTCAGGGTGGAGCTGGTCTCCCAGTAGGAGGGGGGAGTAGTGAGAGGGGAGGGGGAGGGAGGGACGGGGACGGGACTGCTACAAGTCCCATAGAACCTCGAGAACTGACCCGGACTCTTTCTGTCTCCACTTCGCTCCAAGTTTGTCAGGACTCGACCGAAGTCTTCAACTTGTAGATCCTTGTTTACTCTCTCTGAGTTGAGAATCATCGCCCGGCCTGAAATATACAAGTTTATTGTTATCAAACATCTACAAATGACATCTTAAAATCTTTATTTTTGTATTTTAAACATTTTGATGTAAGAATAATTGGTAATTGTCAATATTTTTTAAAACTTTGTTTAACCGCTCGAACTAACAACTTGTTAACATTTTTGGAGCTTAGTGTCGACTTTATTAACAAAATATATCATCAAAACATTTACAAATGGCATCTTAAAATGTTTATTTTTATATTCCAAACATTTTGATGATAAAATATTTCATAATTGCTTAAAAAAATTAAAATTTTGTTTAACCGCTCAAACTAAGAAAATGGCTGACATTTCCCTAGAGCTGATTATTATGAAAATTAACAATTATTGTTAATAAAACATATACAAATGGGATCTTGAAATGTTTATTTCAATGTTTGGAATAATTTTATATGAAAATTATCGATCTTTGTGACAAAAAATATAAACTTTGTTTCACTCGGCAATACACAATAAATCTACAGTTGATTTTACCGAAAGCCGGTTTTCAAAATGGATCAGTTTTCATTGAGCGTAGGACAAATTGTTGTTATCAAAACCTATACAAATGGCATCTTAAACTGTTTATTTTACTATTTCAAATACATTGAAGAAATAATATTTGATAATTGCGAAAAAAAATTAAAACTTTGTTTGGCTCTCAAACTGAAGGATAATTGAACTGCTTTCTCAGAGCTGAGAGTCGCGGTATGTAAATAATAGCAATTATTGTTGAAATTTGTTGTCTAAATATGTACAAATGGAATCTTAAAATGTTTATTTCACTATTTCAATTAATTTGATGAAGCAATATTTAATTTCCGGATTTCTTTTTAAAATGTTTGTTTACCCCTTAAACCGACAAATTAGCTCATTTTCGAAAGCTTATTGTCTTGTAATAAACACGTCTTGCTAACCAAACATAAACAACCTGAAATGTTCACTTCACCACTATATATTATAAACATCACTGGGGAAAAAATATAAACTTTGTTTCATTCTCTAATTTCCAATTGGCTTTTTATTGCCGACAGCTTGTTTTTTTAAAATGAATTCTGACGTTTCCGACATATAAAACAATCACTGCATACCTACTATATTAAAATGATAACTAAGAATTCATATTTTAATAATCAAAATAGAATAAAAATAAAATATATGAATTATATGAAAGTTGTTACAATAACTTACAACTTTATTCTGACCATTTTTATAGATCTGACTGTCCTGTAAATTAAACTTACAAACATATATGAATGCTATTTTTGAATATCATCTTCATCATTTAGAATATTTTTTTAAAATGGGATATTTGCAACAAATTTGACACTTAAACTTATTAATAATTCAGCTTTTTCTCAGTTTATACAGAGTGTAAATTTCTAATATCTTTGTTTTCAAATTTCAAATCCCTCATACACGATATCTTAGAGCTTTAAAGGAAGACAGTATTTTCTCTAAATAGATACAAAGGGCATCTTAAAATGTGCATTACAAGATTTAGAGACTCTTTTGATGAGAAATTCATCAATAATTGTGACATAAAACACAAACTTTGTTTCACTCTCCAATAGTTGCAGTTGATTTGCCGCCTCCGCCGCTTCTCAAAATGGATAAGTTTTCATTAAAGATTAAACAAATTGTTGTAATTTGTACACAAATAAATGACATCTTCAGTTTATGCTTCTCTTTGCTGAAATATATTGATAATGTTATATTTGATAATTGCAAATTCTTTCTAGAACTGTGTATAACTGTCAAACAATAAAAGTAACACAAATTAGCTCATTTTCAAGAGCAAAGTGAACTCCGTCTGTTTGTTTTTTCCCGAATATATACCAATGTCACCTTGAAATGTACTGTATATTTCAGAAGTTCAAAATAATACACCATATCAAAATTATTATTCATCGCCACACAACTTTGTTTAGGGGTCACTTGACAATTCAGTATTTGAATCGATACAGTGTCCGAACCTCGGTCACCTTGCCCTACTGCTTTTTTACACTTTTCAACCCATCTGAGAAGTTACTTCTTGTATAATTCTGCCACAATATTCTAAACTTTTCTTTAGAGCATTTGATTTTATTCCAGTGCCCATTTATTGATAAACAAATAATCATAATAATGAATACCCCCCTGAAACAAATATATCAGCAAAAACGTCTATTTCCGAGAAACAATACACGCCAGCCAATCAAGGACGAGCGATCCTTAAGTGAAAAATGTGTCATTCCTTTATGTCCTAACTCATACTTCAAATGTTTAAAAAGTATTCACACAAATGTGGATTTTGCTTGTTATATGACTATTTAATTAACAACTACGGATGATCAGGTGTAGTGTTGAGATGTTTTGACTATCTGAAGATAATATATTTTGCATAAACTAATGATTATTAGGGAAAATGAAAATCGAGGCAGCTAAACACCCTTGATCGGTAAGTAGACAGTCTAAATGGCGCCAAGACATTGCAAATTATGCATCCTTGGAAAGACAAGTAGTGATGTGAATGGGAATAAATCGTTTAAGTTGTTTAAACGATAGGTGGACAGTTAATGATTTTACAATCGACAGTTATAATGAACATTTATTTTCATATCATTTGAATTGACCTTAGACCTTAGTGTTCCATGACAAATCAAGCGATCAGATTTCTGAACGATAATTACTTCATTTGAATTTTCTAAATTATCTTTTGAAAAACGTGCTACTGCCCCTTTGTTCCTGAGATGGACAACACATGTCAACTCAGATTTGTGTCACAGATCAATTGAAAGAGTTCCGTGATGCAGGTTAATCCCTGTATTCAGTTTTTACTTTCAACCTGTTGATTTTCACTATAAATGCGTTTTATGACCAGTTTGATATTTGTTTAGAAAAGTTAAGAGTCAAATGTCTGGCTATCTTTAAATTTTGGTCGCCTCTCGCCACTGAACGGAGTCTTTTCCTTTGATCTCTGGCTACAAGCCTCAGTGTGCAACAATGTTGAATTATATCCCAAGGTCGTCCGCCCTAAAATGCCCCGTCGTTCATGATTACCGAAAGAGAACGTGGACAATACGTATTGTGACGTAATAGATAACGGCTGAGTTTTCTATTAAGATATTTATCAAAGGGAAACAAGCCGCCCATATGTTATTATTTGGTTTTCCGTACCAGTTCTGAGGTGAGGTGGTCATTAATTACCAGACGATGCAATATAAAATGAATATTAACTATTAACCTTTCTGTAATACATTTGTCAACGTATTTTCGAGTGAAGATATGTTCAATTGATCCATCTAATTTAAATTAAGAGTCGCGACTTGGGTCTGACTGTCAGTATCATACCCATGCAATGATCGGTTTTCAAAGTGAAAGTCGGCATTCCATACAATTTTCTTGCCTACAGTTTTGCATAGAATAAGAAATATATTATTTTGATAGACACGAGTGTTTGAGTGATTGAGTGCGTGAGTGAGTAAATCAGGACAATGTTTTAGCATCTTATAATTAACATTTGAATTTCATCATCGTCTTTTCATTGGCAAAATTTGAATTTATTTGTCAATAACTTGATGGCAGAGTTATTTGAGTGTAATACCTTTATACCACATGCCGATTTGAAGTTTGAACACCGTATTCAGATAGTAACATCTAATTGTCAAAGGTTAATTATTTTGATTGTTATAGGTGGTGAGATTGTTTGAGGTTTATGCTGCTTTAAAGGGTATTTCACTTACATTACGGCTGCAAGTATCATTGCAGGGAGAAAGGCTGCAACACCATTGGGCTATGCATTGCGGTGATACATGCGGGCATCGGCTTAAATAGCCAGCCCTAAAATTCAGTGCAGCATTGCACCCAAACCTTGCTGCGTGTAGAACAGTTCTCTACTGCAGATAAAGCTGCCGAGCCCATTGAGATGTTTTTATTTGAAAATAACAACCTAACCTATGTGTAAACTGTTGTATTTAACTACTATAAATCTTGTCACCTCAAACTATTCATTGAGTTAAATAACAGATATAATATGCATTGCCACACATTAGGTCATTACTCCAATAACTTATTTCATCACAAAAGGGCACATCTCAGGTTCTGTTTGACGGATTTCTGTACAGGAAGAACAAGGTAAGGCAGACATGCACACACTGGCGATGTGTCTTTAACAGCATGCTCTGGCAAGTGCAAGTGAGAGACTGTTTTATATTACTTGGTAAGCGACGATGAAGTTAATACAAATGGAAAAATCAAATAGTGGGCAGGTACGGCTTTAACGGTGTTTATATTGGTATAGAGAACCTAGACTGTTTCCAAAGTTTCAATTTTATTTCAACGAATTGTAATTGCTTTCATTGTTGATTCAACTTAAAATTGCTAAATAAATCAGACAATTGTTCATTTATGCCTACGACATTGTGGGTATCATCGATTTTTTAAGATGTAGCCAGATGCAAATGTGTCAAAACCACAACGCGGTTACAGCAATAATTGTAATCATGGTTGTTATGTTCAATGCTGAAATCTGTGAAACTGCAAAATTTTAAAGAGTCAATGAATAGATAATTTTTTTAACTTTGTGTTTATATTACCTTGTGGATATTGAATCGCAATCGGCCAACTAAAAGAGATTTATTTTCATAACTTAAACTTTAAATTTTAATAACTATCTTGTTGGAAAGTGAATATTTTGAAATAAACCAATTTATGACTTTAGGTGCTTACTTTCTATATAATTCAAATTTAATTAATATTTTGCACGTAATTGCAAACATGTTATTACATAAATTCCTTAGAAAGAAATAAAACAAAGAAAATTAAAAGATGCCATTTGAAAAGTTGATTTTCTTAAAGAATTGAAAAAATTGAAACGTCAGACAAGCTAACCAGCATAGAAAACAATATGGCTATTAAGTATAAGATTATCATCTGAATTTTAAAAAGAAACGGTTCATATTTGTTTCTTTCAGAAATATTTAGATCTATATTTTTAAAGTTAAAATTGATTTTTTAAAATTTCAGCTGCATGTAAAATAATATTATCAATCGAGTTAGTCTCGTTATATGAACATACCTTGTTCTATGTGACAAAAACACGATCGATAAATACAATAGTCTATATTTCTTCATCGAAGAATAAAAGGAAAGTAGGCCTAACTCTTCCTCGAATGAAGTTACCTAGAGCAAGGCTATAGTTAAAAGGAGGCAACCCGACTTGTTCTAACCATATTTCATTGTGAAATACAAATAAATCATACACTTTTATTCGGGTCATTCAAAATATAAATCAGTCAATAATGTAACTTAATTTTCCATGGAATGATTTTAAAATTTTCAAGTGCGTTTCTCATCTTTATTCATCAAAAGAATTTTTGAAAAATTTAGATAATCATTTAGAAATTATCCGATAATTTTGACGGTCAATGATGATTTGACTCCTCAAGGCAAGTTATAAATGAAACTTTTTATTGCAAAAAGTGTATTTTACCCCAAATAATGTTCATTTATTAGTTCTAACTTTTCTTACATTTGAAGTCTTATCAGGTTATGATATAATACTGAAAAACCAAATCTGTTAGTAGTTCAAGTGGTGACAATAGGATTTCAGGCATGTGATACAGTATCGTAGTTCAAATTCAACTATACTGAGCTTTTTCGTTTTCGAAACATACGCTGAGTAAAGTTTAACAATATTTCTATCATGTTACATTTACCTCAGCAATAATCAGCATTGGTGTAATTTAAATGTGAAACTCACTTTAAAAAGTAACTCAATTTGCCCTTAGATCAAATGACTTCAGTTAAAAGTTGGGCCAAAAACAACTTGGTTCCAATTTATGCACCTATAAGCTTTAATGATTTCTTTAATTAAAATCTATTTACCTGAATAGATAAAAGGGTATTTCTATTTTGGCAATGTAGGAATTTTAACACCATGAATAATATTATTAATGTTGATAACAATATTTAATTTATGCCTATATTAATTTCCAATGTCATTTAGATTTTTTAATTAGATATTTTGTTAATTTTTAGACATCATACTTAAATAATCATATTTGTCAATATTGTTTTGAAATATGATAATGAAAGAAGACGCTAGTATGATTAGATTATATTACTTACTGTCAGTACTTGAAGACAGTGAAAATTGTTAAAATGAGTTGTTGTTATTATGATTTGTACTGACCTTTGCCTTGATGAGGCTGAGAGACCAATGGCTGAGTTTTACATTAGTTTTTATCATAATGAAAAACTTTCACAATATTGTTTGTTTCATATTACAATAAATTTTTAGTGCATGAGTTGCTACACTCAGATCATCCTAAATCAACTGTAAATGTTTAAATAAAATAGATTTCAAGTAAATAATTAAAAATGTCAATAAAGTCCTATGTCAGAGTGATAACATAAACCTTCTTTCGTGTATAAAAATTTCCCACTAATAAACAATTGGATGAATGCAATAGATTTGTAAAAATATAGACACTTAATTTAAGTTTTTTAACTTCTGCATTGCAGTCTTCCAATTTATGATGAATTAAAATACAACTTCAATACACAGGAAATTAATGGATGTTATTATCATATACAAATAAATATAATGATATCCTATCCTCTTTACCATGGCGGGATTGATTCCAGTCAAGATGAGCTATTCCTTCACGATTGCCCCTATTTAGCTATTGCTAGATCTGTGATTGTGATTTTAGTTCTCTATTAATGTATTTTGAGTAATCCTCAAAACATAAGCTTCGCAACACAAATAAGTTTTTTAAAATACTTGATTACACAATATTGAAGGCTCAGCCTTAAAACTAAGTTCAGCCCTATTTGTACCGCTTAAAAAACCCGAATTGGCCTTTTGACTAACAGCCATTGGCTGAATTGTATCCTTGAGGCCCAATGAGGGGTGTACATCTTGATTTCACAATGTCAAGGTTGTTAACTTTACTCAAAATCAGTTATGTTGTCTTTTGAATATATGCGGAGGTCTTTACTACATGATTTTTTCAAAATATATGCGGAGGTCTCCACTACATGATTTTCCCTATGTGAAACCTTGCAAATTAGTGTGTACTATACACAGACGGCCGCCTCATCGCCTCGACTTTAAGGAATGCACTTGTATGGCACAGCACTGGTCAAAACACTGCTTGGTTGTGAATATTCTCGGTGATCTGTTGCTTGAATGGACTGATGATAAACTGTTGAGAAACGGTTGTTAGTGTAAGCGCAGTCACTCGACTGACGCCATCTTTATTGCATTTATGAACAAAAATCAAGTTGTAACACTTACTTGGCAGTCGTTATTTTTTACGCAACTTACCGGTACAAATAATTAATGTCACAAATCATAAAGAAACGCTTTTGACAAAAACGTAACGCTAAGATCGATTGTACGAAATTCGTATGGTTACGAACGTGTGGTGAAATCAGGCCTGTTCAGTAGCGTCGATTGCGGGTCAGCATTAGGAACGCAGGCAAGCATGCACAATGATTGCAGAGGTACAATGACTTGTGCGCTGAGCGCTAATTTTACTGAACATGGCTACTTGACGATTCTTGGAAAACAGTCAGCTGTGTCCTGGGAAACGTGTGGGTCGTTAAAGAAAATAGAATGATCACTCAATTCTTGAATGCAACATGCAACAGTGTCCATCTCTTAAACTTCATCCTTTTGTTGGTCATCTTTATCACAACAAAAAGGAGTTGTTAACCCAAGTGGGCATAATTACCCAATCTTGTTTATGATGTGTCAAAGTTGTCTTATTACTATATGCCTCTTATCTGTGAATAAAAGTGGCTAAATTAATATATATATGTACAATAGTAATTTTCTGCCAAATGTGGGCATGCTCATTTTCGTCCAGCAGGCGGTTTGGCGGGTGCGTAATTGAATAAATCAGCTCACCTTGAACACAAATATCTTCATATAATTAAGGGACCCTTTGTGTGTTGTTTAACAAAGTTGATTATCCTCATAGGGCATACTTCACATTCCATTTGCCGTATATATCATCTGTCTGAGAGAATACAAAGTCACCAAATCTACTTTTTATATCAGCCATTGACAAGATACCTGTAAACAGGTTTTCAACCTTCCTGAGCATATTGTGTTCCGGAGAAGAAAATGGAATTTCAAAGGACGTGGTTCCCTATGTCCACTTTAAGGGTCACAGAGTCACCAAATCTACAATTTATAATGCTTTCTGGTCCATCCATCAGTACACTGTCTGTATTCAGCCTGCTAGGGCTTCAGGTTCTGGAGAAGATGAAATATGCTTTCAGGGCAGCCAGGCATTTATATTTGCAGGCCGCCCGGCCCTCATTGGGTGTTACAGAGTCACTAAGTCTTCATTTCATTATCTCATTAGGTTTAGGTACCTGTAAACAAAATTTGAGTTCTCTAATGGTCATTGAGAATAAGTAAAGGTTCCGAACAAGGATCAACAAGCCATTGAGCTTGTTCTAGCCTGCAAGTCTCAGTGATATCTAGAGGATATTTGTCTATTCTTGACAAATACCAGGTTAATCTCATTTCATGGATAAAAAGTTCATATTTTCACGAGTGGCGCTGCTTGCATATCATTGAGTCACCTGCAGGAAAACCGGTACAAGACTTCTAAGTGACGGCAATGCAATGTCCTGATGACGTCACTCGAGTACTCATTTACCTGCGGAACAGCTTCTAAGTGACAGCCAACGATTGCTGTCACACTCAAGAGGTTTTTATTAACTCTAGTATTCACAATGCAACATAAAAAGTTAAGAAAGCATATCATAGGTGATTATATGAAGTTTCCTTGCACTATTGCAACACATGAATTTAAATATCAATTAACTAAATAAATAAAAATTATTATTATAATCTAAAACCGACGACACCAAAGTTTCTTAAAATGAAAGCCTGGAGTTTAAATATTCCATCCAACTTATTCGTTTGTACGTTAACTAAGCTTATGGTTGAAGCCTATCCATGACACTGTTTTATATTATGATGAATATTAATAACATTGCCCTTGTGACAAAGGGCATGATTTTCTTCTTTTATACTGTACCAGGGCTCCAGATTAGATGCTATCTGTGCAAAATACGCACAGATATGTAATTATGTGCCAAAAATATGAATTCAAAGAGTCCCAGAATATGGGTCATATATTGATTACATGCTTACTGAATTTATCTAAATGATCTCGCTATTATCATAATCCATGTTTAAGGGCCACTTTGTTATGATGCTAACCCTTAAACAGTGTAACTATTTTTTATCATTGAGTGCCAGAAGTTGGGGCATAAAGGGAATAAATGCTTATTTCTGTAACTAGTTACGTTAACTGTCTACGGAAATTCATTCTATTCTTTTAATAGATGTGAAAAAGTAGACGAATCTTTCGGAGGGAAAATATTTACACTAAGGCCTAAGTGATGGTAGAGAAAGAAAGTTTTATTTATTGATTACATTTAATGTACATGAAAAAATGTAAATGTCCGGGATTCTCTAAAGCCATTGGATATGATGACTATATAGTGTTAACTTACAGTTATGGTGTTGATAAAAATGAACCTAGTGTAGTACTATATTTACCAAGCACAACGGTCCAGTTGTCCCCATGTTTCAACCTACACAGCACCAGGTCAGCAGCAGATCTGGCTATCATCCCGTCTTGCCAGGGTAGACTGTCATCTGGACAATACAGAAAGGTACAAAATATTATTCAGTAAAAGTCAAAAAGGGTTTTATTTAAGGGACTTTTAATAAAATAGAGCCATTGGCTCTGTCGTTCATATTGCCTCTATAACTCATTTTACAAATGGCCACAGAGTCACAATTTTGGAGCCATAAGAACAGCAAATCTATAAATTAGAATCCCCATCAGCTGAGTCTGCACACAAAGTTTCAGCTTTCTTGACCATATGCTTTTGGAGAAGATGATGAAAATAGGTTTAGGATCACAAAATCTGGAGGAAAGAAGACACATCAGTAAAGGAGTCTTTGCACATGTTTTCAGCTTTCAAGTCTTCTGGAGAAGAAGATATACTGTAAAATCATTTATTTTCGCGAGGTGTTATTTTCGTGCAAACAAAAAAATTACTGATTCACAGGGTTTGATTTTTTTGCATATCGACTATCAACTAGGTTGAGAAGTTTATTGTTACAAAACTAGTATAAAATGGTTGCATGTACATTTTACCTCATTTTACCGAATTCTGTATACAGGATGGCAGGATGTTTTATTTTTCGCAAATTATGGCTTTGCGCGAAAAGTGTGAAAACCCTGCGAAATATATAGATTTAACAGTAGATGAGTTTTTAGTCAAGTAGTCTGAACACAGTCACAGGGTGAATATACCCTGAATCCGTTAGCCGGATCCCCTGCCGGATCCTCCGGATCCTCACAAAAATGGTATACTGGGATCCGTCGCCGGATCCCTCACCGGATCCCTTGCCGGATCCCCAGTAGATCAGAATACAGGGATCCGTCGCCGGATCCCTCGACGGATCCGGGATCCGGACAGACACCACCGGATCCTCTTCCGGATTCTTAGTAGATAAGAATACTGGGATCCGGAGACGGATACCCTACCGGATCCTCTCCAGTAGGAGTAAGAGTAGGCAAGAATGTAAAGGTTTATCATCTCATGATTAATATTCTTAGAACCTTCAAGAATTTGCACGTATGAAGATTTTCCTAAAAAAGTATCATACTAGTATCTTTGATACCTTCTACTATCATATTCCTGAAATGATATTGTCAACTATTAACATTATTATATAATGACTATTAGTGTTTGTTTTAACCTATAGCTTTTAAAATATTTGTTTGTGTAAGTGTGTTACCCTGAGTGGACAAAGTCAGGATTAACAGAAACTTATTGCTTGAAAACAACTTCTCTATCTAAACTAAAACTATTGAGTCTTTTCTTTTCAGTAGACATTAGAATTTAAATTTTTAGAAAGTCAATATTACCCAGCGATGCCACTTTAAAAACTTTTTCTTTGAAGTTTCATTAACGATAAGATTTCATCGCAACATCCAAATGATATATTACTTTAATTACAATAAGAAAGGAATTTTCTCAACAGGCTACTTTAATTTTATCGAAGCACGGTTCAATATTCTACACTGTAACGCTTGAACGCACACACTTGATCAATACACCTGTCAGCGTATACACATTCACCTAGACTCATTTGTGTCTTATTGCTGCAACAGGTGAAAGTGCAAGTAATTATGCGGTAAGTGGGTATGCTTTAACCGACAAGACGGCGCATCATAACTTATGATTAATGAAAGTTATTCTTAGTATTGAATATTATATGAATAGTAAACAATAACAAACACATATGCACATTGTTAAACATGTATTCATTTCATCATGATGTACATCAAGATCAAACCATTGTAACAAGATATCAAAAGAATAACATTTATGTAAATAAATAAATATCTCATTGAAATAAATTAGATTGTCTAAATAGTTTGGTATCTTTCTTTTGATATAATCAAACGCATACATAATTTTCTCAAATTTCATTCAGGAATTCAGAAATATCCATATTTCCATGATATTGGGTAAGTACATTTCACATTTCAAGGTTGATTATGTATAGTATACTGATATGAAACACGATAGAAATATTGATGCTATAAATGTGTAAAGTTGCAATATTTCATGTCAAGGTTTGAATAAAATATCAGCACCATAATTGTTTGAATGATATTTTTTACCAACCCCATATCTTAAAAACATATTTTTGTAAACGTTATGCATTATGATGCTAACTTACAATGTTACCATAATACATAAAATTCACATTGTATCAAATGGCTAGATAAGAAAGAGTTTGTCTAAAGCTAGATATATCTCTGTAATTAATATATGCATTAAGCATATCACTTATCACAAATTTAAAAGAGTCAAGAGTCATTTTCTTAGTGGTTCTACTCGAGAAAGTATCAATTAATCAAGCTTATAAACCTCGTGTGTTTGAAAGTTAGACACTGTTATACTGGATTGAAAGCGAGTAAATTATAAATTGAAATCGAACATTGAACAAGTGGACATATTAAATATGAGAAGTTCTTTTGAAATTTGAAAACAACTCAGCAGGTACAGGTCATGATTTAACTTGAAATAGACTTGATTGGCGGTGATATATGCCATTGGGTTCAAACCATCTCTATTTTATCGAGTTTGATAAATAATTACATTAAAAGTCAGCCGAACGTGTCTCTGATATTTTACTTCAATGATCACGTATAATTCTTCAAAGGCATTTAGAAGTTGGTGTAATAATACTAGACAATTGTTATGGATAACAACTTCCTTATTTGATATCTCACGACGTTTCTGGACTACTTCCTGTCCCTTCTTAAGGTGACTGTTGACATGATACGAAGTATAATACAGGTATACAGAACTGTACTGTACTTTTTATTATTGTAAGTCTATGGAAATTACGTCACTGTCCGTTAACTTAAGGCACAGTACTGTACGTACGAGAGTGTGCAAAGACTCCATGAAGTCCCTAGGTGATCAACTGAGGGTCTATTTTGACGAATGTTCTTAGCATGTAATGTAATTATGTAAGTGTGTCCTTTTTAACAAAATGTTAATGGACAGCAAGGCAAAAGGATGATTAGAGTACCTACTCTGGCGTTCGTGAGTAGGGCGTTGTCAAACACCTTGCCACAGCTCGTACCGCTAGTTTCGGCTCTCAACTGATGTTGCAGATCTTTGACGATGGCATTGGTGTCGCTGATGGTCTTCTCTATCCTCTCGAGTCTGGTGAAATTCTCCATTGTAATGTTGATCTTGCAACTGACATACCGACTCTCAGAGCCGAGTTTTATACTTGTTACGCCTTGTGTATTGCAAAAGAATCATGGGTAATAAGAAAGGGGCGTAGTAACAGGGGGCGGGGGAGGGGGAAGGGAGAGGGGAGGGGGCAACTTTTCCACCAAAATGATTTTTTAAAATGACAATGTTTTTCTTATGTGCATGTTAAATTACAATGCTAAATCCTGTAATTGGTGCTTTCCACTTTATATAAATTTTTATATTTAGTTTGTGAAAGAAAAATACTGAACGGTAATCGAACATATACACATGCTTCGAATACATATATAAATATACATGTTGAACAATACTTAGTGTTACAGTATATATCTCAAAATGTAAAGGCAGTCAGTATAAAGTTAGAGCTGTTTAAGTTTTTTTCTTATTAATACATTTTCAGATAAATTTGTGTTTGAACATGTTTGATGGTTTCAAAATATAATTTTGTATTGGAGCGGCCTTAATATAAGCTTCCAGCTTATTTGCCAGTCCATTTCATTGAAATATATAACATATGTTTAAACAAACATAAAAGGTTACCTATGACAACATAATTACGTTGGTAATAACTGTTTCCTTCTCATCTGCTTAACTATTTCGGCAAAAGATTTTCATGGGATATCCATATAAATTCTATGATGAAGAAAGTTATCCCTCTGATAAATTGCTTAAGAAGCCTTAAATATCGTTTCCACGGAAAATTTTGTAAATTATTTATAAGTCCTTCATCTTACCAAGGAACAATGCAGTTTACTGGAAAAATTTAATCTAGACGCTTTAAGATCAATATGAGGAGCAGTTTGCGGTACAAGCCATAACCTATTATATGAAAAAAACTAATCAAAAACCACTATCTGAACGTGAATATATTTCTAAACTAACACGTTTATACAAAATGAAGAATAGTTAGCGCCTCAATAATATCTCTGCAACCGCCTTCCTAGAATACCTAGTACAAATGATTACAATCTCAGAGATCATTCATCTGTGCGAACAGTACAATGCAGAACGGCGACATATGTCAAGTCTTTTTTACCAGATACAAAAAAACTGTGGAATTCATTAATTCTCGACATTCAAACCATCGATTCGTTATCTGGCTTTAAAAATTCCTCTTACTTTTTTCCGATCACCCATTTCAACGTAGTCCATCAGGTCACGATGTCATTGTTGCTATCATCTAAAAAGTACTTGATGTTGTAACATCAATGAGCATAAATAATTTTGCTACAGTACAGCCGCATGAAATCGGTATTTCAATTGAAGGGAACAACAAATTAAACTAATTCGTTTTTCTAAATAATAAAGCAATCAGACTAATAATGAAATTTTAACAAAATACTTCACTTATAGATTGTTTCATGAAATCGATAGTAAATTTGTTCAACGATCATGAGTATGAATCGCAGGAATGAATATAAATGATATATATAATATGTGTTTAACTTATTTTAGTTACAATATAGAAAGATTTTCAAATAATAAAGTTTTTAAATTAATCTTATGTTTTACAGTGTAAAGTAAGTCTAATCATTATGGTGGATGTTTGCGGATGTGTATTCGTACCCCACTAAAGGGTTAGACACCTCCGGTGGTTAGTCAATACACAGTGTCATGTATATAAGGAATGTCTATACCAGTAAGTATTTTACGTGTGTATTTGCCTTCAATTTAATCCGATGACTTCAAGTGGTCCCGCGTAATTATACTCCTTTTGTTAGTTCCCCCGCATTTTGGGGTCATAAAACACCTGCATACAATTACAGGCAATCAGACAAGTACAGGTAGACGAGCTCAACGAACCGTAGCAAGAGAGACGGTGGAGAGAGTAGAGGGGGGGGGGGGGGTGAAATTGATTTCATTACTATCCAAATGAATGTAACATTTCCATTCATCATTAAATATTGTAATAATTTTAACCCATACAGACAGACAGACAGATATTTTATTTCAGTCTCACCTCACATAAATACAGTAAAAGGTATATATACGTATAAATTCGAACATTAAAGTGAGCCACCCTTTAAGGGTTATGAGAGACTATTGTAAAATTGTATAATGTATAAAATATGCTAAGAAATACACGTGAAATATTCTGTTTATAATAAGTTCTTTCTTTGAAATAATAATGCCGTTCAATGACAAGTATTGCAAATTGCATCTTGTGGATTGTTAATGTCCAAGTTGAATCTTATGGATTGTGAACATTTGTATATTGAGTAAACATAGATATTGTGATTGTTCATATTGTCATGTGGGGGAAAGAGAAGTAGGGATAGTTTCAATGGTGAAATAAACATAATTTAAACAAATAATTAGGTTATGCCTCTCCTTTTGGTTCGGAAGTTTGTATGAGAACCATAAGTGTTAAAATGTAAACATTGAAGATGTCCTTGTCACTCCTGAGTATATTCAATCTTTTTTAATTTTCAATCCAACAGATTTTTGGAAGTCAAATCAGCCATAGCCTAAATCTTGATTATCAATAATAAAAAAAATTATACAATAAAACCATGTTTCTGTTCTTTTTTGTGCTAGCTGTGCTAGTACATACTGATAACATGATTGAAATGGATCTTAAAAAAACTGAACATATTTCATCAGTAGGCAACTTTTGGTTCATGCATCCATAGCCAATACCCTATTTGAAGATTACCGTATATTACAATGTTTAAGGTGACCACGTGTGTAAGGTGACCCCCTTTCTCAGTCCCCCTCCCCTACCCTCCCCCCTTCAAAGTTAGGCTCCAGACTGGCAGGTCGACATGATTACGGTTAGTAGTTGTACAATTTGTGAGTTGTGATACGTCATTGTTTTGTAATAAGCATTTGTTTTATGAAGGATTGTTGTAAACTTACCATGATAAAAATACATGTACTTTTAGCTGGTGTTGGCCTACTTGAAATGTAAAGAAACAAATTCATCTACATGTGACAAATTGCGCTTCGGTTCGAGGTTATTATTTCTTAGAAAACAATTTATTTCCATAATTAATATGTAATATTTATAAAAGTAATTTCATTACGTTTTTTGCGGACGAATTGACATCAAGGCGTCTCTCTCGGCTGGAAGATCGTCATCTAACCTCAGAAGCTTTAGGCCTGAAACATAGACCTATGTGTATAAGCCCCCCCCCCCCCCCCCCCCCTTCAATAACGTATATAGCTAGGCTCCAGGCTGGCAGGTCGACATGATTACGGACCGTAAACATAGACCTCGTATATAAGGTGACCACCTTCTTGACCCCTCAATTTCTGGTATAAAAACTCGCCTGATACGCTGTAAGATACGGTTATCATTTCACTCACAGAATGGGTTTCATAATTTTCTGAAATCTGACAATTTTGCAATTACCTATGTTTAGGTGTATACTTGGTTTTGCATAAATATGTTTATATAAAATCACACATGGAATAGCTACAAACACTACCCTCAGGTGCATACAGATGTATAGATATATATGTTTATACGATTTTTGTTATATATTTAAGTGTGTGTGCGTTTGTAAATAAATGTTTGAAATCATTGAATAGAATTATTTTTTATTTAATTTGTGTAATAAAGTTTTGCATAACTATAAGTGATCTATGATATATTATCTAAGCGAATTCATTTACACTATTAACACTGTAAGACCCTAATTAGACAAGTTGATATGTGTACTGACCAACAGGTGTGATGAGCGTGCACTCAAGTGTGACAATTGGTGCTAAATAGTATACGTTACCATGGTTATTTCAGAAAGTATTTTGAATAAATTTTGATAAGAAATAACCCCTTAAATTCTGATTCCGAATAAATAGTGTTTTTCTGAAGATTGTGTTTCGATTCATCATTTAAACTTGACTTTGTCAGCTTTGGCTAACAATCTTTCACAAAGACATATCAACACTTATTTTTTCTTTATAAATGCAAACGGCCTTTATATGACAATATCATGTAAAGAATATGTAAAAGCTGTCAAAGATGTATGGTGTATTGTTGTGACAAGAGCTTACCTAACTTTAAAAAACTTCATTTTTCTAAACTACATTCCTACTTTCCGGTAGGGTATCCGTCTCCGGATCCCAGTATTCTTGTCTACTAAGAATCCGGAAGAGGATCCGGTGGTGTCCGTCCGGATCCCGGATCCGGTGAGGGATCCTGCGACGGATCCCTGTATTCTGATCTACTGGGGATCCGGCAAGGGATCCGGCGGTGTACGGCCGGATCCCGGATCCGGTGAGGGATCCGGCGACGGATCCCAGTATACCATTGTTGCGAGGATCCGGGGGATCCGGCAGGGGATCCGGCTAACGGATTCAGGGTATATTCACCCTGTGAGTTTTTCAGATTTCCTTAGTCAATGTTTCTAGAGAAGAAGATAAATTAGTTAAAATTTTACTGATGGACAAATGGACGCCTTGCGACATACCATGCCATAAGCCTTTTCAGGCCAGATGATAAGGGTAAACAACAGATCTACAAATTTGAGTCCAAATATAACAATGGGATGCAATTTTCCTGAATACTTGATGCAGAAAATGTCTGGAGTACCCCACAAAATGATCATGTGCGTCCCCGGTAAAGCAGTAAATTTCTGGTACAGATTACTTGATCTGCTTTTGATAAAATCAAAAATTATTAAGTCACTTGAAGGCGTGTTAAGGTTAAAGATCCATTTTCAACTTTGCATTCGTAATAACTCCGTTTTCATATATCGCACATCCGACTATACAGTTCTGTAGAAAAATCTTTCAACAATTTTTTGAGACCATAAAAAGAATTTATAATCAACGAGAAAGTATTTAATTTTAATTTCAAAGTATACCACCCTCCAAAACTTGCCGTAGCCATAAACGAACCCACAATCCGTGACGTCACAGTTTTATGTGTAGGATTTACCATACTTCCTGTTTATCGCGATCTCATTGTTATGGCTTCCGATCACGATGATGGATATTTATTTTTTTATTCATTCGAGCAGATAAACGTATATTCTATCGAACTAAATGCTGTTCCAATACATGAAAACGTTTTCTTACCTCCAAACTTTCTAAGAGTTTTCAACTCGGTCTCCCCGAACGTCTTGATTCGGCCATCTTTGTTTACATCCTCTGTTTACGTCCCACAATCCTTTGCGCGATCTTGCAAATAATACGCCCCTTCTATTTATAGTACCAAGTCGATTCGGGAAACTCTTTCGTTTAATTGTAATCATTTTAATGAATTTTGGTCCCATTGTCGTTTTGTTTGAATTGAACGTTTTCTAATTTTGCAATGAATACGTTAAAATTACTTAGAACATTATGCAAAGATGAAATGGATCTTTAAAGAGATAATGCCTGCCTTGCCCACATTTGAGAATGGATCAGTCCCACAGTTACAAATTTGTATCACTTAGGTGCATGGTAGATCCCACAATAATTCAAGTTTGGGTGCACCAGTTTTGCACTGAGAACACTTCCTGGACGACAGGCCTTGGCGTATAAGTCTAAAAATGCTAAAAATAGCATATATCTAGTCTATGTAGATTGTTACCTTGTATTCTTTATCATCTGACAAGAGTTGGCGCTGACAGTAATGAGTGTTTTTAGTAAGGATTATTTGAGATAATCAATTTGAAAATTTAATTAATAACATTCAATAAATCCCACAGCTATATATAGGCTAGATATTACTAATAATCATAACTTGGGGAATTCTTCTAGTGTCGACCTTATTGTACTGATTTGTACAAACTGTCAAATATTCTGCAAATGCAGAAATAAATAACAATATAGTTACTCTTGTTTGTGCATAATAACACCAAAATAACATACTTTACAACTCTGCAATATGAATTAGACCACTGCATGGAATTGTTTTTATTCTGATATGTGTTTAAAATAATATTAATACCACTGAATGCAAGAAACAAACACCACTGAATGCAAGAAACAAACACCACTGAAAGGGAGAAACAAATACCCCTGAATGCAAGAAACAAACACCACTGAATGGGAGAAATTATCACAATAGAAAGAATTGAACCTCAATAACAAGTGTCACCATATAATAATTACTCTACTAGGAAAAATACTCTTAAATGGAAATTATTTTGCCTCTTCTGCCATATATTACTTAGCAGTAATATGATAGCTCTTAGGAATGATAAACCACAAAACTTTTACCACAAAAGTGCATAAATGGTAAAAATTACAAACTCAGATAATTTTCACCCTCTAAAGAAATACAGCCTTCCAAAAGTTACTCAAATTTGTAAATTATATAGCTACAAAATACTCCTTGAGGAAATTTAGAGTGAATAAAAGACAAAAGAAATTATATCACCTAATGTTATAAATAGGACCATAAACTTTTACAATTAAAGTATTTTACCCTTGAAAATAATAAAACATTCCAAATCATAGATGTAAACAAACTTGAGAATAGAAATAATTTACACAAATATTACCTTGAATAGATGAAAACCTACTCTGAAAGAATGTTTATACATATCAAAGAAAGAACAATAAAATTATTGCCTGAAGAATGATTTCTCCCAATATGTGAATTGTTGAAGTAGAGCCAACATAAATCATGTGTTTCTTGCGTTAAATATTTTTGCACTTATCAGCGCAGCGCATCAAGCCAGAAGTGCTCGTCAACAAAGGGAACTAATTACCAGCATTTAGGCCTAATGCTTGCCGCTATAGAAACAAGTACAGAAGTGAGCACAGCTCATATACCCCCGCTTCAAACTATAGTCTGGCTTTCAAAAAAGAAAGTAAAATGGTACGTTTCACTGACATAAAAAAATATGTGAACATGTTGGTCTAACCCTCAAAAGGCTCATATAGGAATCATTGTTGATAAGTGTATGAAGTTTGGTGAAGATAGCATGTATAGTTTGAAAGATATACTCCGGACAAAGGACTCTGTCACCGTTTTAGTCATGTTTCCATGGAAACCGGAAAATAAAAATCATTTGTTGGTCTAACAGTCACATCTAGGGATTATGGTTGATAAGTGTATTAAGTTTGTTGAAGCTAGCATAGCTTAAGAGGTATGCTCCGGACAAAGACCTCATTTGTTTGTGCATAATAACACTTCATACATTACAACTCTGCAATATGAATTGTATCACTGCATAGAAAATTGGAAATCTGGAATCCTACTTTGAAAGAATGTTTGTATAAATTTCAAAGAAAGAACATTAAAATTATTACCTGAAGATTGAAATGAATAAATTTACTGGATAGTTTCAAAACACTATATATATCAATACATTATAACAATAAACAAGTGTTTGCCACTAACATGGTAATGTCCCCCGCCATTATAAGATATTTGGCATAATGAACTTCTCTTCTTTTCAAGCGCCGTTGAGCAATCACTGATTGGATAATTAGGCGCTCTAGAAATTCATTATTATTATTATCTCGTTAACAATGTATTACAGTGTTCAAAGTGTCATGGTGATCATGAAATTGAGGTCAGGGTCACCAATGTTGACTTGCGTCTGATGTAAAAGGTGCTTTAAAAGTACCTTAGTACCTAAGTTCCTTAGCGGTATGAACTTTTCAAGAGTTGTCTCTCCTTTCATAATGACGGAAGTGGTGAATAGTATGCATGCGCACTTTTTGAATGTTCCATGCAAAGATTCGACCTAAAGACAACTAGACCACTAAAACTTTTGTTTTGCTTTATTCAGGTATGTAAAAAGCACAGAAACACATTCCCTTGCCCCACAACATCTTTGTTTATATGATTGCTTCAATTTTGTGTATAAAATTCTATTTTAAAGTTATACGCTAATTATTTTAGGATAACAAGGTTGCGTTACTTTGACATTGAGAAGGTCACGCTGTCGTTTCCATCTTTTGCCAAGTTTTCCAAAATAAGTCTTTTCCATGATGGAAGTTGGAAGTACATATGCTCTAGGATATTCATGTAATAATTTTGTAACATTTATTAGACGCAAGTAATTTTAATCAGTACTTTTCAGTCTATTCTGGTTATTTTGCATATAACAAAAAGAATTATGTCCCTTTACAAAATGGATGCGCCCATGGTTAAAGTATTCAGTGTTGTTGATATTAAAGAAAAATGTCTTTAAACGATGAATAATTATATCTATTTCATTGTGATAGTAATTACGTTCATTTGTGAATACTTGTCAGCATTAAACAAATATTTTAGCATAAAGTAGTAATTTTTGTATACACTAAGAAAGGTTACTCTGACCGTACAAGGTAATTGAAGCACCCATAAAATATCTTTCTTTTGGCAGGATTTCACTTATTTCAACGCTGTTTTGTAAATTTCTAACAGTTTTTGAAGTCACTATCTTTATTCTTTTATCAATTATAAAGGTAAAAGTGTTTTCAACATTATTATCTCCATTTGGAAGTATATTCTAATAAAATGTAAACTTTGAAACATTTTATTGAATGAAGTGTAGATTTCCATTGTTGTCTATGATAAGGACATATTGTGATTGTTTCATGCAAAGAATAATGTTAAATACTTATTATAGCCTAGGTATGTCAAGTTTTAAGTATGTTGAACTTTGAATTATGTTCAAGAATGACAATAATGGAAATGTTGGAGAAGCTTAAGCTTAAATTTATGCTCAAGTTCGTAATGGATAAACATTTTCTCATAAAGTGTAAGTTTCATTTAAAGCTATAATGTTCATTGTTCAGACTATATTTGTTCAAGTTGATGTTATTTTAAGAAAGATATAAAGTGCTGTACACTTTATGAAGTTGAATGTAAATAAGGATGTTACTGGTAACTTTAGAAGTTTATTTACGTTAAGCGCACGTTCTTACGTAAACACAGCTAACCAATCACAATGCGTGCAGCAAAAGCATTCGGTATCAGTAGCTAGGGGCAAGTAACTCTCATTCACCATTCCTTAACATTGACTGCTGCTATCCTTATTTTAAACGCGATGATGCGATTGGTTCGCTAATGACTAGGTTTTGTATGCGCTAAACTGGTGTTTGCACGTGCGCTACAGTAGGCTGCGGTCAGACCTAGTGGAGAAGATAGCCTACACATACAGAGTTCGAATCTCGGTAGAGTCAATATTTTAAAACTTTTATTCTTCGGAACATGGTCGATTTTAATCAGACTGGCAAACACCCTATCATTAATCATAACAGTGCAGAATATTACCTTGGTCTGTGAGGTAGTCCAGGGGTGTATAACCGCAGACGTTTTCTTTCTTCATGTATGTTTCAGGGAGCTGCTCCAGTTGTTGTTGTAACACTTCAGCATTGATTCCTCGCCTCCTACACAGATAGTGGAGTGGAGTGTTTCCGTACATGTCAGCCTTGTCTCCCTGATTGATCAATGTCAGAATATTCTCCATGGGTAGTGATCCCTTGCAAAGAACATGAAGCGGTGTTACTCCATTGTCATCTTGCTTGTTGATGTCTCCGTTTGCTGTGTTGACAATTTGAACAACTACATCACGTTTGACCTTTATATTTTTACAAAGATAATGAAACGGTGTAGTTCCATATTCATCACCTTTATTGAAGTCACCTTTCCCTTCCTTGATCACTAGATCTACAGTGTCCAGTTGAAGACTTGAGTTTGCACAGAGGTAGTGCAGTGGGGTGCTCTTATGCTTCTCACATAGGTTGGGATCACTCTTCATATCCCTGATCATGAACTTGATTGCTTCTGCATGAATTGTTTGATGCTTCAACAGATAATGAAGGGGTGTTCTGCCATACTTATCACAAACATTAACGTTCCCTCTCCCTTCTTTGATGATCATTCTGATAGAGTCAATATTTACAAGGTGTTTACCTGCAGCAGCAGTAGAGTCCTTCTCCTGACAGAGGTAATGAAGAGGTGTTCTTCCATACCAATCATGTACATCCTGTATACTGGCTCCCTCTCTCATCAGAACACACACTGCAACTATGTTTCCACTTCTGAGAGCTGTCCACAACATTGTATCTTCATCAGACATGCCTAGACCCCTCCCTCCTGCTTGGTTGATGAATCGTTTTGAACCGTTCTGGAAAGATACAGGGATATCAATAACTTCTCAATGTTATAATACCAAATATTTATTTATACAAAACACAAATGGACAATTCATAACTTCAGAATCATATTTTGGACACAGGCAAAATCCATTTGGTTGATTGATAGAGTAGATGAATACACTAGTACTAGAGGAGTAACTTTAACCATAATATACTGTTAAACATTATTAATTGATATTGTAAATCATTCTATTTTCAGTCAAAAGCTGATGGTTTAATGTTTTATAAAATTATTTATAACTTTATTTCATTTCTTTAAGAATTTCATAGATATCATGTCATTATGCACCATTGCAAATCATATTATAAAAGCTAGTAATGATTTCCCAGAACTTTGATAAAGATAACATATTTTCAAATTTATCATTTTTAATTCTGTACATAATGTTTTTTCTTTCTAGACCTATTGCCTCTGGTGTAGATGATAAAGTCGCCGGCCCTTCTCTATGGAATCACCTTCCTCAAAACCTTAGTGACAAAGATGAACTTCCGAAATTTAAATCCGGACTTAAAACACATTTTTTTAAATATTGCATTTGATTGACTACCTGACTCTTTCATGTGTTCATTACAGCGCTTCAGGGCAGTTTTATGGTTTTAGCGCTATAATATAAGTATTTTTATGTATGTATGTAAAGTAAGTTGTAGGGCCTGTCCATGTTGGCCCCAGTTAAAAGCCACCATATCTATAAATGAAATAATCCTCCATAACCAAGGAGTCTGAACACAAATTTCCACATTCTTAGAGTTAACGGCTCTGGAGAAGAAGTGGAAAATGCGAAAAGATTATGGACAGGTGGCCTGTTGAGATAAAATGGTAACTATTACGAATACCTCGACAAAAACATATTACTTAGCTTATTTCTATTCACAAACCATAGCTGTTATTTGTATAATATACTTAACAAGCCTTTTCTAACCTTGCAGTCAATCTTTTAACTGTTTTCCAATCATTCTTTTCAAGTCAAACAAGAAGACAAAGTCAGAAATATCTCTTGTCAAGTGGCAAATGTTTGAAATATATTGACAAATAGTTAAAGGAGCAGTCCAGCATATTTTGAGCTTTTTAACTAGGCGTTAAAAATGAAAAAATGAAAATGTTGTCCAAATGAAAATCATGGGTTTATTCATTTATGGGTTTTGGGCAATTACAACAAATTAGAAACAGAACCGTTCATTAATTTTCGAGAAAATCACCTCCAAAAATCGTCATTTTAATTATGGAAACGTTTTCATAAAAATGGCAGCTTAACCAGAAATGCGTGACTCGCGTGTAAACGACTTTCAGTAAATAAACGTGTTAGACTCTACAACTGAGCGGCAATGGATATATTTCACAAAACATAGATCTACATCTGAAAGATTGAGAAACAGAGATCGTCGATGATGACAGAAGTATATTCATCTGCAACACACTAGAAATCTAGTTAACTTGAGATGGAACGCACGGTCCCTACAAACAAAACAGCGGACAACCCGGCCGCTTCCTTGATGACAGTTGATCCTAGGGGCGAGTGAGAAATTTTCACGGTTCTTTCAAACCCAAAGCATGATTAGCAAAAATAATATTTCAGGATATATCAGGATTTGATTTGTTCAAAGTTAACAAAATAAATAAGCCTCACTCACTCGTGATGTTTGCTATTTTCGACTGATCTTGGGCCTTTATAAATCACTAATGGGGAACCGTCATGTACTAATCCACCAGGTGGCGCGTCGGAATTTTCGTCCCATAAGTAGCGCTAGCGTAATGAAGCGACACAGTGAGCGAGGTTTTGACGGGCGAAAATTTAAAAAAACATCGATCATGGAAGGATACAACGCATGACAGCGATATCAGGTATGATGATCAAACATCTAGATCACATATGTTAAACCTGTGACTGAAATTCTTATTAAAATTTCGGAAAACTCTATTAACGGAGAGGCATGTATACCGTTGCCCGCTTCATGCGATTACTGTCAGTCAGAGACAGAATTAAAAGAATACACTACCTAGATCATTTATTTTTATTTTTGTGAAGATAAGATTTAAAATTACGCTTATGATTGTGAACAAGCTTTAATATTCAAATGACATTCTATTATGCTGCAGTTTCGTAATAATGTTATCTCATTAAAAAAAATGACAATTTATCATCGGCCATTTGGAGGTTCATAAATGTAGGCCCTATTTTTGAAAATGTAAAATTTCACACGAATCCTTTAGGTTTAATTCTATTTTTACTTTATTCTCAGGTAATCTTCACTGTCAATTTTTTAGATTTAATTTGAGCTTTGGTTTATTTCTATTAATTATTTTTAATATCTCGGTTAAATGTTTACACTCAATAGCCAAAATAATTTTATAATCCGTCATTAAGAATTGTTCTCAAAAGGTTCAAAATTAAGTGACCAAAATAAAGATATTTCATGGGCTGGAATTTCAAATTTTACTGGCAAATTCTTGCAACACACTGACAGCAACAAATATTAATTCAAATATATTAGTCCCTGCACATGTATCTAGCATACAGTTACATAAAGTTGTAACATTAAACTCTTACATGAATAACAAGATCAAGAGTATCTCTTTATCCCTTAATTTTCAATTTAAATAAATAATAGGAATAATTTCATATTTGTGAATGTACCATGTAGAACAATAATGTAAAATTAGTGTTAATTTACCAATTAAACCTAATCAATTTCCTTTAATTCAAAGGATTAAATAAATTCAATTCAAGATGACTCTCCAGAAGCTACAATTTAAAGTCATAATTTTTATTCAATTTAATTTAAGCTGCCAAAATTATTAACTCGGCCCCCTTTCATAAGTAAAGTTGACATGAAAGTAGAGATTGAGTAAGCATCATGTTATTCTCAAATTAATTATTGCATTTACTCATGAATTCATGCATTTCAAATCTGAATTTTGAAATATTCAATTCTTTTACAGATTACTTAATTGAAGTAATAGCTGTGTCATAAGTTCACATTATTGTAGTCCAATTACTCAAGTGATTGACTTGTTGTTGTGGACAATTTATCAAAAATAATTTCCATTTTCATACAAAATGAAAGTTTTACAACTGGGCAACAGAAACATTTCTTTAATTTCTCTAATAATTTGTCTTACATTTTGGTTGCCTTTGAAATCTTACAGAAGTTTATGATATTGCCATTTGTCAACAATTTGAATTTTAGGAAATAAATAAACGCAATCATATCAATAGAATGCCTCCCATTGCTTTTTTTGGCATGCACTGACAGGAATAAAAAATACTTGCATATATTCTCAAAGTCAACTCAGTAAAATTCTGTCTTTGACATGTTTGTTCAAGGGTTACAAATGTTTCCAGTGATATGGAACAGTAAGTCACTCAGGCATGTATGAAATCAATGCCAGTTTTAATTAATGTATTTTGATAAGAGGCAGATAACAGACTTTTTGATGAATTTTTGGGAGAGTCAATATTCAGTGAATTAGACTTTTGACCACTGTTATTAATAGAAATTAAGATACTTATATATGATACATGTAGAATTAAAACTTTCAAGAGCTCAGGTTTTAAACTTCATACTTCCCAATTCTGTCATATCCAACCACTCTCAAATAGTTGAGCCTAAAACAGTTTACCAAATAGAAGGAATCATCTTTGGAAAATCTGTGTATGGGATAAAATCCTCTCTATAGCTAAAGCAGTGGGATTTCTTGGAGAGGTAATTGGATATCTAAAACACTTGATATTTCTAAGACTTGTTTAAAACAATAATACATTAACAAAAGATAAAAATCAACTGTCTATTTCTGTTTTCACCTTTTTTTATTCAATAGTGAACACTTGTGAACTTTATTTGAAAAAAATTGTTGATGTTTTTGTCTCCTTTTAGTTTTAAGGGCAGTATTCTGCCAAGCATGTGCAAACCTGGGGCCAATGGTCCCACTTCAGAAAATGTTTGGGGGTAATTTTGCTGGGTATGGGTCAAGTCAGTTACAGGTAACTAAATCAATCCAAAATCAAACTAGATTAAATTATTTCTTTTGCTTGTATTTACAATATGTGCAAAATATGTGCATGCATTCATAGGACAAAAAGAAATTAACTCATTTGAAAATTTTAATGCACTTATCTATAACAATCCTAAAATGTCTAATTAGTGACAGTACTCATTTTGGGGATAAATCCTGAAATAATTTGAAACTTTGATTGAAGATAAACATATAGATAGACAATGAAGCCACACTGACTGGTTAGTTTATTTCTTTTCCTCTAAGGCCCTTTTCTCATGCACAGGTTTACATATGTGAGTAAATATACTTATGTATGTAAATGTATTTGGGGTATGTAAAAGTGTCATGAGAACGTAATTACACACATAAGTATTTTTGCACTGGGAGCAAATTTGCATTACCTCAGGAGGTCTTGTAAATGTAAATATACACATACGTATTTGTACACGCTATGCAAATTGTGTCATGAGAATGGAATTGTGCGATATTCAGCTGCTGATGCCGTCAAATATAGTGTTATTGCCACTTTATGATCAAGTTCAAGAGCTTCCCGTACACTTTTACCCTGTCTGGATAATGATGGTTTAAGTTTGTCACAGAGTAATTCAAAGGTCATTTTCAAAAGTTTCTTTCAAAATATAGCACCACCAATTCCTTGTCCTCTCTTTTGACCATATTTTCTTCTCTTGAACAAGTCCCAGGACAAGGCCTGTACTAATATAAATAGGGAAAATCCCTTCTTCTCTTAGAGCCAAGAAGTCTTAACATAGCAAAGTCTGGCACTAGAATGAATCTTTTCATGAATTTTAGGTTATATTATGAGTACATGTATGTATGTAATAGACATATACACCTTATTGCTTAACATCATGAGAACAGAGAGTATATTTACTATTACACATGTATGTTTATTTACATAGTATGTAAATATACTCATATAAGTAAATTTGTGCATGAGAAAAGGGCCTAAGGCATTTTAGTATTAAAATAATTCAGTTTACAAAAGTGAACCACATTGCCCTGATTGAAAAAGCTGCCTTTTTGGATTGGTAATTCCAACTCAACTCTGACACAACAACGTTATTTATACATATTTCAAAATAATATTATAAAAACATAATCATTCATATTTTGTGTAAAAAAAATAGTTTAATTGTCATTATCAGTAAAATATATTTCCCTTTTAGCAATACTTTTTATCAGAAATAAATGGAAATATTTAATTTAAAAACATAGCATAGCGGGAAAGATTATTTTGAAACCTCAAGGATGATCTAACACACATGATCATGACTGTAACGTATGTTTACGACATCCATACTGATGTAACGCTTGACGGCAGTTCATGACAATAAACTTACTTACGTCACCACGAGGTGTATTTGTTACATGGTGTCAACAGTGGGATGAAAAATCGCTAAAATAGTGAGTGAAAGACTTTAAAAAGTGAATCACAAGAAGCGAAAATTCAATCAAATGGCCGGAAACAATAATCCGAACATGAATTGGCAAGTTGCCGACTTAGATAAGGAATGGAAACGTTTCAAACAACATTGCGAATTCACGTTTCGCGGACCACTCGCCTCAAAAACTGATATTCAAAAAGTAAACTATCTCATGACATTTATAGGTGATAAAGGTCGGGAGATATATAAAACATTCACTTGGAGGCCAGCAACTGAAGATGTTGCAGCAGAAAATGACACGTTAGAAGGCGTTTTTCAGAAATACTCAACATATGTGGCGCCAAAGAAAAATCAAATTAGAGCTACAGTAAACTTCAACAGAAGAAAACAAGAAGCAACAGAAAAATTTGATAACTTTGTCACTGACCTCAAACTATTAGTACAAGACTGTGGTTATGCTGAAGAGGAAAGGATGTTGAGAGATGCGATAGTTCTTCGGTCATTACATGCAGCAGTGCGTGAGAAATGCTTAGAGAAGGGAGATGACCTTACTCTAGATGCAGCCATCATGATAGGACAAAACTACGAAACATCGCAAGAAAGCCTAAAGATAATTACAGATGAGGATACATCTGTCAACAAGATTTCTTCAAGAAATTATGATCGCTTCAAAAATTTGAAGAAAAAGAACAGTTCAAGACCTAGTCGTCACACTCACAGCCAAAACAGCCAAAAGCAGCGATATGTAACATCTACTGAAAAATGTGGAAGATGTGGCTACAATATTTCACACAAGAAGTGTCCAGCAAAGCACAAGCAATGTGATATCTGTCATAAATATGGACATTTTGGAACAATGTGTAGAAATGCAGGCAAGGCACATGTGATTTGTGAGGAAGAACAGGAAACAGTGAGTAGCGACTCTGAGGGAGACATAGCACACCTAATCAACAAGGTATCGGATGGCGATGAAGAAGATTGGTTTGAATACATTGAGGTGAATGGACAAACTTTGAAACATCGCAAGAAAGCCTAAAGATAATTACAGATGAAGTTCCAGATTGACACAGGGGCAAACAGGTGTATCATCCCTTATGACGTATTTAAGAACATGAATATAAAGGTACCACTCATAAAGGCTGACAGGAAATTCAAGTCTTTCACTCACCACCCAATACCAATTGAAGGATGTATCATACTACAAACCAAGTACAGAGGTCAAACAATGGGTATCAAGTACTACATTGCTCATGTTAATCAAGAACCTTTACTGTCAGGGAGTGCCAGCCAAATGTTAGGTTTGATTCAGCGGATTCACAAGATCAAAGGTATTGAACAGTACCCAGGGATGAAGCAAACGACATCAACGCTACCCGGAACATACAGTCTGAAGATAGATCCATTACTAAAACCACAGAAGCTTACAGAGATGGAAGACGCGGGGCACATATGCAAGGTTACAGAGCCTACTGACTGGGTCAGTTCAATGGTCACAGTATTGAAGAAAGGAAAAGTTAGGATCTGTATAGACCCAACAGACCTCAACAAAGCGATCCGGCGTGAGCATTATCCAATACCAACCGTCGAGGAAGTTGTGGCTTCATTTCCAAACGCAAAGGTCTTCTCTGTCCTCGACGCAAAGTCAGGATACTTACAGATAAAGATCGACTATGAATCAAGTCTACTCACAACTTTCAACGCCCCGGTAGGCAGGTACAGATGGCTCCGTCTTCCCTTCGGCATAAAATCTGCACCCGAGATTTTTCAGAGAATCATGGACACGATGTTGGAAGGCATTCAAGGTGCACAGGCGATAATGGACGACTTTCTCATTGGAGGAAAAGACGACGATGAACATGACAGAATCATGAAGCAAGTTGTCAACCGGGCGACAGAATACAATTTGGGCCTGAACTTCGAGAAATGTCAAGTCAAGCAAAGCAGAGTCAAGTACTCAGGTCACATTATCACAGGAAATGGACTGGAACCTGACCCTGAGAAGGTTAGAGCTTTGCAAGATATGCCGACACCTGAAACCAAAGAAGACGTCGTCGATTCCTCGGACTTGTGCAGTACCTGGGAAAGTTCCTTCCAAACTTAAGTGAAGTAGATGAACCACTGAGAGCTGTTATCAAGAAAGATGTGGAATTCTTCTGGAGCAAGCAAGCTGAAACTAGCTTCAAGAAGTTGAAGAAACTCTGCAGCAGCGCTCATGTACTAGTCCGGTATGATGGGAACAAGCCGCTGACAATACAGTGTGATGCAAGCAGTTTTGCCATAGGAGGCGTCCTGTTACAAGAGGGGCAACCTGTTGCATACACATCACGTGCACTGACCACAACAGAGAAAAACTACGCACAAATCGAGAAAGAAATGTTGGCGATAGTACACTGTTGTAAGAAATTCCATTTCTACATCTTTGGGAGGTCCATCACCGTGGAGACAGACCACAAACCTCTGCAGACAATCTGTAAGAAACCACTGCTATCAGCACCGATGAGACTTCAAACCATGCTACTGCGTTTACAGCCCTATGACTTAACAGTCAACTACAAACCAGGAAAAGAAATCCCAGTGGGAGATGCGCTCAGCCGAGCAAACTTGCCGGATACTGAACCGGATATCGAACCAGTCCTTGTCAACATGATCGACTTCATTGCTGTCGCCCCCTTGAAATACAAGATATTTCAACAGCGAACTGCAGACGAGCTGAATGAGCTTCATTCAATGATACAGAAAGGTTGGCCAGACACGAAACAAGAGACTCCACATTGTATTCGACAATACTGGATCAGCCGAGACGAGCTCAGTGTGCATGATGGAGTGATCTACAAGGGCATGAGGATTGTTGTCCCCCCTAGTATGCGGAAAGACATGCTAACCCAAATCCATGGGTCACATTTGGGCACCACCAAATGTAAACAGAGGGCGAGAGAAGCACTTTACTGGCCAGGAATGTCTCAACAAATAGAAGATATCGTCAATGACTGCCCAGAGTGCAACGAATATCAAAACCAGCAGCAAAAAGAAACGCTGAGACCGACGAAAGTTCCAGACCTCCCATGGAGCGAACTAGCCTCAGATCTATTTGAATGGAAAGGTAACCATTACCTTCTAACAGTGGATTACTATTCAAAGTTCATCGAGGTAGACCAACTCCCAGAGACCACCAGTGCAGCTATAATCGAAGCATTGAAGTCACAAATGAGTCGACATGGCATACCTGAACTGTTACGAAGTGATAATGGGCCTCAATACTCGTCACAAGAATTCAAACTCTTTTGTGAAAGTTATGGACTAGAACATGTTACCTCATCGCCGGGTTACCCCCAAGCAAATGGAGAAGCCGAGAGGGCAGTGCAAACCGTTAAACGACTGTGGAGAAAGAACACTGACAAATACCTTGCGCTGCTTGACTACAGGTCAACACCCATGGAATCTTGTGGTCTCTCTCCGGCTCAGCTCCTGATGGGCCGTCGAACTAGAAACTTGTTGCCAGTTGCAGTAGAACTACTACGTTCGCAGGCACTTGATCATACAGAAATCAAGAGACGTCTGAGAGTCAACAAAGAGCAACAGCGACAGAAAATGTGGGACAGACCTACCGCCATTACAAGCAGGAGATCCTGTCAGGATGGCTCCTATGAATGGAACAAAGAACTGGTTACCCGCAACTGTAGTCAACCGCCACCCTTCACCAAGATCATATGTTGTTGACCATGGTGGAAGAAAATATCGGAGAAATCGAAGACAATTGAGGCTGTCAACATACAAAGCGCAGATGGGCAAATATATGCCTGTTCCTACATCAGCTGGTGGACCAACCCAGTCTGCGAGCACACAACAGAACCTTCCAACCACCTTTACCTCAACGCCAACAACAAAGTTACCTCAGTCATCTGTGAGGCCGCCACAGACATCAATGAGGTCACCGCAGATATCCACAAAGTCACCGCAGACATCTGTGAGGACACCTCTCACAACGTTGATGTCTACACCAACAGCGTCGACGTCTGCCCCAACAACACAGATGTCACCACCTGCGGTCAAGCCCAGTGTTGTGACCAGGAGTGGTCGCATGAGCAAGCCACCAAATAGACTTGATCTTTGAATGACCTTTTGTGATTCAATACCGCTTAAAGTGCCAAAACACTCATTTCATTCTAGTCATCCTTGAGAAAGGAAAAAGACAGTTTATTTGTTAATTGTTAAAACATTTTGACAATTGGAAGAGACTTATAATTAATTTTCAGATTCCGTCTGCCTTTGTAAAAACAAAGAGACTCTTATGACTTGTTTTCAGATTCTACCAGTCTTTGAAAAGACAAAGAGACTTTTATTCAATTTAAAGCTTTAATGATATTTTTAAGCTTTGTTAAAAAAAGGGAGATGTAACGTATGTTTACGACATCCATACTGATGTAACGCTTGACGGCAGTTCACGACAATAAACTTACTTACGTCACCACGAGGTGTATTTGTTACAATGACGTCAGCATATCATTTACGGCCGTCTATCATTTTTAATAATGAAATAATGCTTTGGTCTGATAATATTGAACACAGTCAAATGTGAGATCTTCTTTTAATTACACATAATTAACTATATTCTAATAATGCATTTCACTGTATTTAAAATTAGATTGACAGCGAAAGTAACCTCATTTGATTTACTTCCGGGTTCGGAACATTCGTGTCCGCGATTTACGATTGTCATATTAAAAATTTCATGGTTAGAATACTTTTATTATATAGAAAATATTTAACAAACATCCTTTCGTCGTTGTAAAACTGAAAAGCCAATCTAAATATAATTCTTTGACAAACATTTAGCACCAACACATTACACGTCACTGTGGCTCAAGGCATTTTGCTGTGAACATCGATATACGGAGCTATCAACAAGGACGGAAATTCCGCAGCGCCACCTATCACGCAGTTTCGTATCAGGGTTCCCCATTTGACTTTGCAATGTTGGTATCAAGGAATTTTCAGCTTCAAAAGTTAGAGATCTTATTATGTAATTATATATATATTTAAAAGGTATTATTGAATGCTTACATCGGAAATCGCTCTATATTTTATTTTGGGTATCTGCAGAGTGTATAGCATAGTAAGTTCAATAGTCTGGCTTTACACCCAAGGGAGGTACTCAGGTAATTTGAAAAGGTGTTGAATTTGGAATAATCGCTTAAGTTCATCTGTTGAATCCTACAAAACATTTTGTGTACCCTTTGTGTTCTTTTTTGACCAAAGATATCAATGGAATGATTGTTTGATAAATTAAACCTGCACTGGGCAATTTAGAACATCTTTTATTCTCTTCATACATACTTAAAATTCACTTTCAGCAACATATTTGGGCAAATCTCAGATTTATTTTGAATATTTTCAATGATTTTATAGAAAATGTTTCTTTATGTCACAAGTTCTCAGTGGTAAGGTATATTTATTACAGTCTCGTTGGAGATACTACAGTTGTGAAACAATGACATGTTATTCAACACTGTTGTGAAACATTGCACGTGAAAGCAATCGCATCCGACACTATTTTCCTGTAGTCAAACGAGAAGTTATCACGTGATGATGTCAATCAAAATGGCGACTGTCAAAAAATATGAATACCATCCACTCGTTTCATAAATATGTTATTTATCCGAACGCCGTTTAGTATTCTCTATTTATTCCCATGATGAAGTTATTTTGAGGTGAGGATCAACATTTGGTTTTTTGTGTAGGGATTTAAAACAGATTCATCTCCCTACTTTATCAGATGAATGTTTTATTTTTACAACTGTGTGATTATATTATTTCATGTAAATAAAAGGTAAAGATACATCAATACAGTCCCCTTTGTTATCTCTTTTATGCAACATAGTTCTTTATACCCAAGTTGTGTAGTAGTCTGGGATATATTGCAGCCTGAGTAATTGTCCATCCGTGCGTCTGTCTAAAAGCATTACCTGATCATTATTCGAAACCTAAATTACCTTCAAACCTAACAAATTGGGTGTTGATGTGCCTTTCAGTGGTTAAAACTCATGGGTACAACATTGTTCTGAAATTTTCACCAAAAACAGAAAAACAACATGACAACATTTTACCTGTGTTTACTTTTTAACTGTCTAAATATGTAACATTAGCCTCTTACTTTGAACGAGATCGATGAGGTAAAATTTGTTGCATAACACACAACACCCCCCCCCGGCATTATTTGCATTACAAACATCCTTGTGATATTAGCAAATAGCGAGACGTTACAACATAATTGTTAAATTCGAGACCAAATTCAACAATTATAAAGCTCGTAGAAAAATATTGTAAAACGTCTTGAACTGGCCCAATGCCATAGTGACAGCAACGCAAACATTGTGACGTCAAAACGGTTGGCCTTTGTGACGTCATACCATGGGAACCGCATTCGACAGAAGGCAGCCGCATGAAACTTTGCGGCAAACTTGGACGAAGTAAGCCAGTTGAAAATATTTTCGTTCTTCAAAAATGAATCATATTAAAGTGTATTTGTGGTATCTACCGGAAGACACAATCTATAAAACCACCAGGACAACTGTCAAATTGGAGTACATTACGAAATTTCAAAGAAACTGGAAAATTAAAACTTGAGTCGGGCCGGCACTAGTGAACATATTGTATCAATTCGCAGTGATTCGCCTTTGCTAATTTGCGGCTATTCATTGCCATTCAACATAGGGTAATTTTTTCGAACCTACCAATCAGAATCGAGGATACAACAAAGTCATGTTACAATTTACAATCTAGCTGTTTCATTGTTTACAAAAACAAAACACAGCTGATTTTATCAAGAATCTTATAACTTGAGCAGAAACAACTTTGAAAAAAAGAACAACCTTCGAGAGCCATTGTACCCATGATTTTGGCTAAAGATTATTCGGAAGTGACTCAAATTATGTGATCTACGTAGCACATTTGCTGTTTTTGACAAACCCTGGCTCGATAGATTAGATGAAAAAAAAATTGTTTCGGAATTACATTGTTCAAATATTGAGAATTGTTATTAACTTGTTTTTCCCTGGAGACGAATACGCTGATGTAGCAGGATGATATATTACGAGATAATAATTATTTCTATATGCTACCGACATGAGTATTGCAAGCATTAATACATATTTTTAAATATTTATTACTCTGATGATATTTATTTCACTAACTAAACTAATCACGAAACAAATCATCTACTTACCAGATCAACCTCGCCAGATAAAATATCAGTGACATGATGGCATCTTGTAATAAGAAATGACGATGTCTTGTTACACGCAAGTAGCGGAAGTCGTGTGACATCACATTCTAAAATTATTAGTATGCGGAAGAGAAAAAAAACTTTAAATAAAATAACTTAAAACTTCGTAATTTCGGCTCTTATGACTTGAAACCATTTGGTAAGATATATTTTTAAGGATTTCAAACAGTCAATAGTGAAAAATGTCAAAAATATGCCACACTGCTCTTTTAAGCTGTATTCTTTATGAAACCCTTGATAATTCACGGTATACTAGGTACAGTCAATGAAACCTGGGAAAACTCTGAAGAATAAGTTCTTCAGTTCCTCTCAACCACACTCTATGTTGAAAATGTAAACAACAAATATATAAATATAGACAGTGCACACCCATTAAACACAGAGAAGATAAATACCCCAATTATTGTGAAATTTGTGACTGCAACAGACAAGAACATAATTTGTACAAAAAACAGGCAAAAGAGATTTTAGACAGAACTCGCAATTTACTGTGTGAACAAAGATTTCCCACAACACATTCGGAAGGACAGGCGTGCTCTCTCGCACTGGTTTACGTAGGCTCAACAGGCGAGACTTAATAAACTCATCGTAGATAGAAATGCATTTATCCTAAAAGCACATCGCACAAGGTCAACCAAACAACATTCAATAGTGGGCGGAAACTGACAGTTCAGTGTTTGGACCCATAAGCGCTGGAGGCCACCCTGATTCCGACTAACAACACCCAAATGTGATGTGAAGGCCAAGGTCCGATGTTTAACTTTCTCTCATGGAACATAGAGGGACTCAATAAATAATCAAAATGCTGTGAGTTAAAGGATTTTATCCGAAAGTATGACATGATTTTATTCCATTTGATAATATTGATTTTATTCAATTCAATATCTTTCCTGAGGTTTCAACTGTGGCTCGAGACAGATCAGTTCATAATCAAACAATTGCTGCACGTGAAGTTTCACAAACAATGCCAATAACAATCATGTGGACATATGGCACAAATACAAACACAAAGCAATGGACTCCAAATCACTTTGTTGCCTTTGTGAAACTTGGTGCATCCTCTGAGGAAAGTCTAAAAACTACGGAAAGTCTCGAAAAAGAAATGAATTCTGGGAGTAGTGGTTTTGTCCAAAAGACTAAAAAACAAAGAACTTTAGATTTCATGTTTTCAAAACAACAGCCTCCTATTGATTCTGCTTCATTTCCCAAGAGGGACACGCCATCGGACCGTTATGAAAATGCACCAGTGTCAAAAGATTCATTGGGTGACAAATCTGGTGAGAATAGTGATGCATCCGTAGATTCTGAATCAGTGTCAACTGAAGAGAGGCTTAGCACTGCGTGGTCATTTTGATGAAGAACCAAACCTGTTTCAACTTCTTAAACTTCAAGCCAAGCACATCAATGGTCTCTCAAAGTGGTTAGAGGACAAGAAATATATGTCACCAGCAATTGTAAATGAAATCCTCCAACTCCTTTCGCACAGTCTTTTGAAAAACCTTTTGACACAAATACAGAATGCAAAATATTTCACACTCATGGCAGATGAAACCAGAGATTTGTCAAACAAAGAACAACTTGTTGTTTCCATTCGATGGGTTGATGCAAATTTTCTTGTCAATGAAGCTGTGATTGGATTGTATGAAGTACCAAAAACAGACGCCTCTACATTGACAGAGGTCTTAAAGGACTCTCTTGTTCATTGTCAATTGTCTTTGAAGTGTTGGACACGCTGGTCGGGGAACTGAAAAGAAGATTCTGCCAGAAAAACTTCAACCTTGTTAAGGACATTGAAGATATGCTACTGAATGCAGCAAATGGTGAAGGAATTGCAATTACAGAGTCTGTTCACGCCATGTACGATTGCGACGTTGACTTCAAAAGTCTTCAAATTCAGCTGTCCATGCTCCAAGACTCAATCAAGTCTGTAGGAAAAGAGATGTGTGGTGAAGAAAGTCACCCTCATCGACACAATTGCAGACTGTCTGAACTCTTCCTCTGTTGTGAAAACTATGTTCAGTGAAGTATCTCTCATACTGCAAATATACTTGACAATACCTGTTACCACCTCGTCAAGTGAAAGGTCCTTCTCATGCGTCAGACACCTAAAAACGTACCTGAGAACAACCATGGAATTTCTAGCTCTGTGAGAAACATTTAAAAAGATTTAAGTGTTCATTGTAAATGTTGTATCTTAGAATAGATGACAATATGTGTTCCATTGACAGCTAAGCATCATTTCGTTCCATTCTTTGTTCTATGATGACATATGTTATCTTGCATTTATTGGCACTATTTTAGAGTAAAACATGAGAAATATTATTCTTAAGATGGATGCACTTGGTGATGTAGCTGCAACCTAATGTTACGTAAAGAAAGCTTTTAAAAGGCCATTGTCTGATATGTTACGAGATATAACTTGATGAATGTTTATGTTATGTATGAGTACTTGAAGCTAAGTGCTTTAAAACCATTTACTGAATAAAAACCATGATTCAACAATTAAAGCTTTAGAACAAAGCTTCAAAATGCGCTATTTCTATGACTCACACACGGACAGAATAAATGCATCCTCCACGCGCACCCTCCCCCCTACAAAAAAACCCACTCAGTAAATACCCCAGGCGGAATTTTTAAGCCTACCCCAATCAAACATTAAAGAAAGGTTATTTCCCAGATGTTTAGGGTGCAAGTATAATGTGCCCACTTTTTGATTGTGTAAATGTTGTGTCATCGATATCTTAGTATCAATGTATTGGAAGCTGGCAGCTTGTGTTAGGGCTCCAAGTGGCCTCACTGATACTTTCAGATGTAACCGAGGTACCCGTCAAGGATGTGTTTTAAGTCCCTTAATATTCACTTTCTTCAATAACAAGCTTTTTAAAGTTTTAGACAATTTTGGAGGAAAGGTTGTAAATATTAAAATCTAATATGGATAACCTTCATGCATTAATGTTTGCGGATGATGTGTCAGGGGTTGCTGATACAGCACTTCAGTTGCAGAAAAGGTGAAATGTTCTAGAGTTATTTGTAGGCACACTGGCATGAAGGTAAACTTAGATAAAACAAAGATTATGGTGTTTTCGCAATTCACGTATCATCTTATAGATATATTGGTATAGTTTTCACTCCTAGACTTTATGGACTTCCCAAGGTAATAAAGCACTTATCTCTATATATTCTTTTCAAAGAACTTTTTGAACTTTTTTGCCTAATGATCTATTTAAACTGTTTGATCTATTATTCTGCCTAGTTTGTATCATGGGTCTAAAGTCTGGGGAACATCTTATTATAAAGTTATTGAAAGCCTCCAGATTAAAGTTTGTAGGCAGCTTTTAAGAGTTTGCAGTAATGTTAGTAGCAGTATTGTTTTAGGAGAATGTGGCCTGCATCCATTACAGTTTAATCATGATGTAGGTAAATTCAGCTAGTTTCACAAAGCCTTCCATTTCAGGGTTATGATATGATAAAATCTCTTGAAGATTCGGGTAGGTTGTCCATTTGGGCTACATATATAAAGAATATCTTATATCAATATGGTTTTTGATTGTTGGGGATAGCAGGTTTGTATGAAACAGTTTAAACTTAAACTGATATTCTGAAACAATCATGGTTTGCCAATATTCATAATCATTTGCTTATTAAAAATTAAAAACATTACTATATGTGGAAAGCTATCTATCATTATCAATATCTCCCTATCTTAAATCTCTCTTAGCAAAATTTAGGTGTAGCAGTTTTGGGCTAGGCAAAGAAACAGGACGATACAATAATGTATCAATTCATGACACAGTATGTTCTTACTGTAAAATAAACATTACTACCAGCATAAGATGAATTACACATTCTATTTTATTGTGAATTATATGATGATACTAGAAAAAATTTTATTACTCCATTATTGTACAATACAGAAGTCCCCCATAACCCCTACAGCCCATTGCAATATTCCCATCCACCCAGCCCTATTATCTAGGGTAATTGAACCAGTCAAGCGGTATAATCCCTTAAAACAACAGGTGCTAGTTTCTAGTTTTAATACTGAATTTGTATCCCATGTGAATCAAATAGTGACCTCCTCGACCTCCTCGACCATTTGGAATGAAGCGAGTTCTGTTTGCAATCTGTGCGTTTGCCATGGTGAAGTGACATTGACATCTTTCAAGGACACATTTATACTGATTCTTTATGATATGTGTTCACTCAGTTAAATAAACATAATTATTTGATGTGAACTGGTACTCAAGCACACTCACGACTGAGTGCAATCATACCGGGATGATTAACAGTTCACCTGTCAAAACTAATTGCCTTCAATGCTACTTTGATTGAACTGTTATCAAATGCAAAAATAAAAAAATTCGTAATTTTGTTTAAAGTAGTCTATTATTAAGCAACAACACACTAGCTGTAAAAAATATAAATAAAAGTATCCATGTACTTCAAATGAAAATGGCTTTGAAATAAATACCAATTCGTCACTGGTAAAGTTTACTTCACTGTCTACATACATTTTTCTCCTGGATTTAAAATTACATGGATATAAATTCGCAGGTAACTTTCTCCCCCTTCACCGAGGCTAGCCAGCCTAATCCTAATCCCTAATAGATAGGATTAATTAACGCAGGGCTGGGTAGATGGGAATAACCCCAGTGATGTCCCCCTTCCAAACTTTTAATCCAACCTAATCATCTTATTGCCACTTTTACCAGAAACAATCCATACCAAACATATAACAAGTTCAATGTTACATAAGGAAGAGTTTTATATATTTGTCAGCTTCTTTATTGTAGGGAATGTGACATTTGATACTCACACAGTCATCAAATATTATAATTAGCATCTACAGCCCCCAATATGCACTAAGTTCAAATTGTTTCCATGGAAACCAAGTAAAATGAAAAATTAAGAATAACCAAAGTAGCAAAAAGCACAACCCAAACACTAGATCTAACCACTTACCAGCTTTAGTAAAATAATACTCAATAGATTATTAGATATAAGTTGGAAAATTACCCTCCCCACATATGCCATTATATGATGATGCTTAAATAAGTTTATTACTCATTTATAGTACAGTAGTGTTAACAACCACAAGTTCATCTTCCTCCCTAACAGCAAAGATAGAAATAATACCTAAAATCATTTGCAATCTATGATTTGGAATTTCTCTGTGTACACATGGGATATCAACCTAACTGAGTATTTCAAAAAATTAATTTGTAATTGTACTCAAATGAATTTACAGGAATTGCATTTTCACCAAAATTGATGCGTAATTTACTCAAATACACACTGTTTCTGTAGCTCTTGTTTTCATGTTTTTCTTTCCCATATGTATACATAAATTTCAATAAACATGGGATCACCAATATTCAGTTAATTAGCAAATTTAGGATTTTAGATTTCTTAATCTTAGGAATCATTTTCATCTGAAGAAAGAAAAAGCAAGGCAATGGATGTATAGAAATGATCAGTTTGTAGTCTGTGTAAATTTTCATTTTGGAAATTTTAGTCCAAATTAAACAATCATTTTTTAATCAACAATTTTACATGTGACTATCACTGTAGGATTTTGAATTTGACTAAAGATCCACAATTTAAAATGCACTTGACAGACAATAGTGTAATCAATATCACTACTTACCTCCCTTTCATCTGTGGTGACACAGCAGGAGACAAGAGCTTCACAGAACTCCCTACTCTGACAAAGTCTGTGTTTGTATACAGAGTAATCTCCCTCCAGTATCTCTTCACGGAACCTTTCAGCTAAAGCCTTCAGTACAGTGGGAATTGGCTTCACTAAGATGTAACATGGAGATCTTCTTCTGTCTTCTTCATCCGATGTTGAGATGATCATCTTCTGTCGTATAACAGAGAGAGTTGCATACTGAACACAGTACAGAGGGTCAAAGTCATTGATGACATTCAGTACACTCTCATACACAGAGGGATGAGCAAACTGACAGATTCCATTCCTCCACACAGTGATGTAGCTGCCTTCTTGCTCCTTCTCTACTTTTAATAAATCATGCCTTTCATCTTTATCCTCTATTTTGGCATAAATATCAAGTTGGCCGTCATTCTGTATCATCAGCTGGAAAAGACGTTTGCAGGTTTCATTGTAAAGAACTTTGGTTGTCATGTCCAGAAACTTCAAAGGTGATATAAAAAATTCTTCAATTGGTACATTAAACCCCTTTGATCTAAACTTTGAAAACATCTTACAGCAATAGGGAAAGCCATGTGCGACTTCCATATTGCAAACTATTGCTTTTACTTCAGGATGTATAATGACGTTCTCAAGTCCAAGATGATAGTCCATGATCTTCCTTCTTTCTTGTGTCAAATTAACTTTACTCAGGTCAACAACACATTCCCTGTCAAAAATGGTATCTGTAAGATGTCCTAGATAAACCTTAGATTCATTAACAACATTTTTCCTACTGATGAAGATGACTTTGGGTTTTGGATCACCCCTTTCAATGACTCTTGATATTTTCAGTATGACATCATGCCAGCTCTTAATCAACTGATGATCAGCAAGGAATGCACCGAATCTATCATCAAACATGATCAGCTTGTCTTCTTTCATCTTTGCTATCTGATCATACTCCTCAGGTTTGTAGAGAGTGTAGACTCCAACACCCTTCTGCAGGAACTCCTTCAATACGAGATAGCCGAGCGTGGTTTTGCCATCCCCAGCATTCCCTGTTATAGTGACCCAGTGTTGTCCTGAACTCAGCTTCTTTACAACAACGTCCACAGCAGACACTCGAACCATCCCTGCCGTCATGCACTCGACTTCATCTTTAGTTCTTGCTATGGAAACAAAGGCGTTTAACATTTTATGGATTGCCTGAATAACAAATTAAGATACTCAGTTTCAGTTTCAGAAACAATATTTTCAGTCAGTATCCTTACAACTTGAAAGAACATTCATAGTTCAATGGTAAACATTTCCATGAATAAAAAGCTCTTTGCAAAGAACCTTTTTTAGAACATTGTTACAAATTTAGAAGTATTGCAGACCATCGCTTTCAGGTTTAATTCCTACTGGAGATAAATCACACATATGGAATTTCAAACTAACATTTGAAAGGGACATAAAACTGTTAAGTTGTTAAAAAGAACAGCAATGACGAATGTTAATCAAGTATATGAATTGACAAATATTTCCAATTAAGAAAGTTTAAAACTTCACTTAACATATTGCCAAAACAGTTATAAAAGCCTATTTTTATGCTGCTGTTAATATTCATGTCATGATAATCTTTTCAAAAATCATTTTTGATAATGTAAACAAATTAAACAAGATGCATATCGACAGTACAAAACTATTCATTTCACTAGAATGTTGTTACAGGCGGTAAGTAAGGTGTAATATGTAAAACTTCGGTTTCAAGCATCACAACTGAAGTAAGAATAACAAAATATAATACCTAAAATGTCATGGAGAGGATCTGGCCCTGTCACTGAAAAACAAAACAATATTTTTATACATGCATTTTTTTATTGTGAAATTACCATACATTACAAGTACTATTACAAATAAATTAAACTTGCTTTAGTAAGGGTTTCCTGACAACTGAAAAATGTGAACCTGATACTCGAAGAATGAAACTTCTGTCCTTGAATGTTGCACATATGAGAACAGGGTCTTGGAAAGAGTACAGAAACTAGTTTCCTAGCAACTGCAGCATGTGAACCTTGAACGTTACATTCAGGTCAACATTCAAGCTAGAGGATTGTTGGCATCAAATTAGAAGAAAATAAAGCTATAACATTTTATCTGAAGTAGAGTGTAAGGAATGGTCACATCTATAATAAGATGAAGCCATGAACTCTGATGCTCATCAGCATGTTTCCCTGTATTAGGGACCTACAATTGAATTTACACCAATACACAGGGGTCACATTCAGGTCAGCTTTAAGTTGTTCTGTGAAGAGCAGAGAAAATACTGAATTTGTTCAAGAGATTAAGGAAATTGTTTCTTACTGTTGGTGCTACAAGCATGGTTTTGGGCTTTAGAAGGTAACGATCACTACTTTTTGATTACTCAACATTTTATCATAGCTCTAAACAGGAACAACAGCCTTAAACACGGTTAACCATCTCAAAGTTTCACCCCTGCCATCCACTTCGAGATTTTGAAGTTTAAAAATCTAAGAGTCCAGAGTCGACATAATGCCCACAGATTCAGCATCACAATAAACTCCCTTACAAAAACAAATGTCATATCCTGCAAGAGCATCTAACCAATCACCAGCAGAATCCTTGATTCAACTTGTGAAAGAGGATATTCACCTAAATGGAAGCCATACAAAATACTATAAAAAATATTTAATTATTTTGGGAATACCTGTCTTCAGCTTTGTCTCCAAGACTTGTTTGTTCTGTCATTATAGGTGATAATTTGAACAATAAGATCAAATGAGTAATTTTTCTTTCAAAGACAATATATTTGATGATACTGAAAACCCCAAAGAAATGTTTAACAGAAGCAACTTACAAGGTAGAAGAAGGACTTCACAAATGAGGAATGTTTAGAACCCCGCTTCCTTCCTCTAACACTTGCTTCCAAATGTTTCTTGGAATTAGCAGTGTAAAGCTTTAAGTCTGATGACATGATCGAAACAAATGTGACATGAAACAATCAACAGACACAAAAAAAAATATGACAGATAAAATAATTCAGTGTGCATGTTGCACTGGTACTAATAAGTGTGCAAAAATGATTTAGTTGGGGTTTAGCATGTTTTGAACAATATTTCAGTTATCAGACAAGTGGATGACAAGCATCCAAAAGAGAGTGGACAGATCCGGGAGAGAGGGATAGACAGGATGAGGAAAAAGACGGAAAGAAAGGCATAGTGAGAGAGAGAAAGCAGGTTTTAAAACGACCCAAAATAGGCTTGGTTTCTACCCGTCCATCTGTTTAGCGTTGGTACCCCTGCCAGGAGCATATTCGCTCCAGCTGGCATAGCTCTCAGGGTCTCTGAAGCATGCAAACCACCACACCACGATAAGGTATTGAGTCCAGGGGTGGAAGTGTGCAACAAAGGCAGACACAGAAACACGATAAACATGCTAAGGACAGATCGCTCTTACTTTTAATACTCAATTCCAGAAATCATATACCAACTAGATTAGAGCAGCCCTGAAATGAGGGTTTTGACTTCCTCTGTTCCACCGTCTTTACAGCCACAATAAATAGACATTTTTTTATGAATATACAACAAAAGTCAATTGAACACTAAAGTCAAGCAATTACACTTACAACAATTAGCATTCAGATATCATTACTATTATTAGGTTGACTTTACATAATTTTGATAATTTTTCAGTGATTTCGTGACCTTGAATGTGATCACTTTTCATTGAGTATAACAATCATGTAATGATAAAAAATGAGCGTATTAATATAAAGAATTCTGCAAACAATGCGTATGTTGTGACATCGCTGTGACCTTGACCTTTGAAAGTTTGTAGCGAAAACTTTTTTCAATTCATGGATTAAATCAAGTTATGTTTGCAAGGACAATTTCACAGATTCCATAATACCTGCATGACCTTTACCCTTGAACTTAATTGTGAACATGTCAAAAAAAATTACCAAGGTGCAAAAATAGGAAATCATCAGAAACTGATAGCAGTCCTGATTTAGGGCAACTAAATAAACATTATCACGTAGTGTCCAATAACGAGATGTACTTCATCATGCATATCATTTCAGAAGTGTGCAAAACAGTGACACGTTAAGTTCAATTCAACCAGTTGTAAATGCAAATCTCCACCAGACAATATCATACTGTAGTAGAGGTATATATTGACCCCACTGAGACACAAAAAAAACTGTCAAGTTTCACTGGTAAGGATCCAAGTTAGTCTCAGGTACTTGTTCGTGAATCTACAGTCAGATCAAATTACTTGATTTTTGTCTTTTTACAATAATACTTTAAACATATGTGCATGCATCATGTATATTACTTAACCCAGAGTTTTTTTATCGGTAAACATGAAATTTTATGATAAACTGAAGTACAAAAGAAAGGTAACACCCAAAAAATTTCATGTTCAGATAAATTTTTTGACAAAATAGAATTTTTGAACGTTTATTTTTTATCCTAATCTAACGAATGGAAACATATCACCAAACGCAACTGAGGCAATTCAGTGGACTTTTTGAGAAATCACAATTTGTTTCATTGAGACTCTTCAGGGAAAATAGTCCTGATATCAATTAAAAAACAGCAAACATTTATAAATGGTAAGCATGGAGAACCAGGTCGAAGTAGGATGTAATACTAAACTATTGGTAAGGGCAAGTCAATTTAGATCAAATATTACAGTGCTTTATTACAGATAACATTATCTGCAAACTTAAAATTTTATTATTGATTATTGGGATATTGGGTCAACTTCTGGCGTACTCTGATAGCCTGAATTCTGTAGGACAAAATCAAGAGCAACTTACCGTATGTGTTCACCCCTCCGTGATTTATGCCCACAACGGTTGCGTTATTCACTTGTCCCCCTGTAACACCCGTCACCGACACATTGATGGGAGAGTCAGCTTTGTTTCTGGGAAGAGACATATTTCATATACAATACAGGAATCATTAAGAATTAACAAAGCATCAATCCATCATATTATTCCAAGACAAGAAAGCAAATTATCTCAACCGTCTTCTCAGCTGACCCAGTTCAATTCAAACTAAATATGAGAGGTTTTACAAAGCTTTGAAACTTAAAACGTGTTAAAATTCAATATATTGTTATTTAAGAGATATCAGTAGTTTCAGGTGGTTGTTATATAAATCATTCTTGTTAAACTTGCCCTTTTTCTGAAAGGTGGTCAAGACAAAATCTATAAACTTGACTCTCCATTTAACATAGACGCTATTCTGAAAATTTCAACTTTCTATACCAACTAGTTTTGGTTAAACACCCTTAAGTTGCACCCCTGTCACGCCCTTATTCTTGAGGGTAGAACAATGAAATTTACAGTTCAGTGACGGCACATGTATCAGTTTTGGAGGAGAAGTAAACAAAACTGAACAGACAATGATTTGCAACAGACGGACACTGGATGATAGGCCATGCCATAAGCCCCTGTGGACTCATAGACAAGATAAGCTAAAAATGAAATTCAGATAGAGGTTAAACCCTAAAGAGGCACACCTTTTACGCAATAGAGGACAAAATCAGGGCACATTTGCACATCATAGCGAGAACATCTGTCTATATATTTCAACAATTGGTGTCCGAGTGATGAGAAGAAAAGAGTGATTGACAGAGAGACAGGCCGCTATACACTGTCGACTACTTTGTAATACCAGTAAGAATTGTCAGAAAACTTAAAATAACAATACACATCTTTATTGATACAAGAAATAGAATCACAAGAGGCATATTTGAATAATAGCATCTAGAAGTAAAACCAAACACTAATGCACAGATATATTTTAAGATAAATATGATTGGGATATGTTCTTACCTGTAGATATAAGAGCCAGACACAAAGATGATGTATCAACAAGGTAGACAGATTTCCTGACCCAATAATTATAAAGAATAAATTATGTATAAATCAACTAACTAAAGTCTCCTACCTTTGACTCTCTCCCTCGAGAGCAGAATCATGCTTGATGTGTTTTGACATGAGATCTCTGCTATCTTCCTCAGACATCTTCCTTGGAGTCTCTTCTCCCCCGCCTCATCCCTCCATCATCTGAAATATAATATACTTATCAAACTAAATCTGTTATTGTGATGTGATTTAACTCATTAATCCGACTAAAAGCTAACTTCAATAGTTAAAGCTTTCAATACCATCCAACAAACAAGACTTAGAACATGTCAAATTAAACGTTGCCAAATAAACCGATTGGGTTTGTGTACACTGACAGTAAGTCTCTCTCAACCATTTTGATTCTTTAGTTAAATTTATTAAACAAATCTAAAGGAATCCACACTTGCCCTTGAAAAGGTAAGATGAAAGCCTTTTGATATATTGAAAAAGTTAAGCCCCTGCCTCTGAGAGTGTAGCTCATCAGGATATACGACATATTCCATGAGGCTAAAAACATCAAGGGAAGTTTTCCAGATTAGTTATTAAAGGTTTAACTGATCCACAGTCTGAATTGGCAAAGGAGTCTTCACAAAAGATTTCAGCCTTCTATGTCTTCTTGTTCTTGAGAAGGATATATGACAATAGGTCTTTAGGTTAGGACCCCTGTGGTCCTTACAAGGGCCAATAGTTTATCTGTTGATAGACTGAATGTCGCCCGAAAACTTTCTCTCGTACAGCGAGCTGTATACTATACTACAATACTCTCATAAGAAGAACCTTTGATTTGGGTCAGTAAAGCATGAAGAGGGTGTCGCAACAAAGTGAGATGATATTAACCCTTCCTGTAAATAAACTTGTATTCTGGTCTGGCCTGTTGATGTTGAATCAAATCTTGGTATGCGTGTAGATGTCTAATTATTTGCTGGAATATGCCGATGGGGGGCTGGGGGAGACAATAGGAAATACAATGACATTGCATGTCATAATTTCAAGCATGACTGAATTAGTGTATCATCCAATTCTTTGGCAGGAATACATTTGTAGAAATTTTCAATAACAAAATTAATTATTACTGTATGGTTTCAAACAAAGAAAACTCAAATTTCAATTATGAAAACTCAAATTTCAAATATAAAAAGAGGATACTAAACGACCTGCCATTCAATACTATTTTTATTGCATGAATTAATAATCATTATAAAATGAGCGAAAGCGAGTGCGATACTTAATCATTCACGAGTTTATTAAGGCAGTATTAAATGATAGGAATTTCAGTATCCTGTTTATCATTCACCAACTAAAATCAACTATATTTGGTGACAGTTAAAACTCCGCCACTTGGCCGCTATCAGGTGGTGCAAACATTGTGACGTCATAACTACACACCATTGTTACATCATACGTGCAGAGATATTACACTAGTTTGATATCACTGTATAAATATAACACTGCAGTATCTTATACGGGCGAGTAATAAACTCTGCATTTTATATTTTTCAACTGAATTATTATTATATATCTTCTTCTAAGTCACAACACAGATTGATTCTCCGATGAAATTATTTTTAAGAATAATCTATTATATTTTTGTTGTTGATATTTTCATTACTTGGTTGGTATAAGGACTTATACCAGAAGATAAAATGAATACTTAAGAGGTGTAACGCATAATTTTGATTATTACAAATGTATTCGTAGCACTTATAAGAATCAATAAAACCAACAAAAAAAGATAATATATGTTTTAATTTCAGCTACTAAGACACCTTTATACCCCTGGTTTGGATAACCGCCCAATCAAACTTGCAAAAGCTTTGAAAAAATCATCTAAGTATGTCTCGAAGCCACGCCCGATGTGTGACTTGTTAGTAGCCGTCATTTTTTATTTTCTCTGCATTTTTAAGCTAATTCAACAGCCAATTGTTAACGATTTATTACTGATGATCTGCGGTATTATCAGTTTATCGCAATACAGAAACAACACGTTACGATACGATGTTCTGAAAATATCCAATATATCTCGGTGGTTTTTAAACTAAAAATTTCTGTGCAAAAGTGCAGAAAAATATAACCAAAACACATGATTTTATTGAAAGTTGTAAAGAAAGTGTGAATTTGCAAAGTGAAAACAGCACAGACACAAAGGGATATCAAAAAGTTTCAATTATCACAGAATGTACTGGTGAATACGGACCAAATGGTCACTGTAACATAAGTGATCCTTGTATAGTTCCTGGGTCAACAATAGTCTTTTTTGCAACAGTCTGTTGACAAAATAGCACAGTACATCCTATTATGGAGAAAATTGAGGCGCAGAGTGTAATTAAGTTTTTACATTTGAAGGGCTATACTGTACGTCAAAATCATGATGAGATGAAATCTGTTTATGACAATGACAGCCCATCCTATGACACTGTTGTGAGATGGAAAAGGAATTTCAAAACAGGCCATATGTCCCTCGCAGATGAGCCAAGAAGTGGACGCCCCTAACTTACTGATGACGTGGATGTCATCAAGAAGGTTGAGACGCTGGTTCAAGAAGATCGCCGAGTAACTCTACAAATGATAATGCATGTAACAGGTCTGAGTTATGGCAGTGCATGGAACATTATCCATATTCCATAACCAGTTGCATATGTCCAAAGTGTCAGCACGCTGGGCTCCTCGCTTACTAACTCCATTGCATAAACAGAATCGAAGGGACATGTCACTAGAACAAGACGAAAAGGATTTCTTCGAACGTCTTGTTACCATGGATGAATACTGGGTCTATCAATATGATCCTGAGACAAAAGAGATGAGCAAATAGTGGAAGCATGCTACGTCACCACCTCCCAAAAAGGCCAAGGTGCAAAAGTCTGCAGGAAAGGTCATGGTGTCTGTTTTTTGGGATTATCTAGCTAAGGGTCAGACAATTACTGGAGCTTATTACTGCACCCTGCTGAGCAAGTTACGAGATGCCATGAAACAGTAGCTCCGCGGTATGATCACCAAAGGTGTATGTCTGTTAGCTGACATTACCCCAGCTCACACACTTGTCAAGCAGCTGCGGTGCAGGCACGGCGATTTGGCTTTGAAATCTTACCGCATCCCCCCTATTCACCCGATCTTGCACCAAATAACTTCTTCTTGTTCCCCGAGATGAAAAATACACTTCGTGGACGTCGTTCTGAGGACACCAATGACATCATTCGAGAGGTGGAGACTTGGTATTCCATGAAATCAAGGTTCTTCTATTCAGACAGTCTGCGCAAGGCCGAGAAGCGTTCGGGAAAATGTGTATCTCTGGATGGTGACTATGTAGAGAAATTTTTAAAACATGAGAACAAAATAAAGTTTGTACATTTGATATGTATGTCTGTGATAATTGAAACTTATTGATACCCCCTAGTATAGAAGTACGAAACCAGTCACTGAATTATCTCTCTTTACTAAACGACAGCCAGTTGAGCATTGATCACTGTTCTTATTACTGTTACTTAGTCAAGAGAGCATGGAAAACTTAAAATATGAAAAGTACTTAAATGTAAAGAATTTCGCCAAAGTGTCTTCTGAAATCAAATATATATCAACATGAGTTGATGAAGGTTACAAATATATGAGGCTTGCCAAGGATATATATTTACTTTAATCAAAGAAAGTTGATATATTTGATATCAGAAGACACGAGGGTGAGATTCCAATTATCATTCAAAATCAGTTTTCATTTCATTTAAATGACAAATGAAGATTACTGAACACTGTAGTACCCTAAGACTCCAAGTGCGGTGATGTCATAGCATCGTGACATTGTCATGTTTATGATGTCATAGCATTGTGATGTCATTACGTGATGATGTAAAACAACTGTGATGTCACATACTTGACGTCAGAAGGGCATTGTTCAAAATGTATTGCCAAAACGATATGCTCCTAGGAGCTATCGCATGATCTCCTACAAGCATTATGTCCTGTGGAACAGAGTTTTGGATGATAAATTGCAATCCTTATACCCATCCATATCTAGTACTGCTTCATGATACCAACTTTCCTTCTCAGTCGTCATATCCTCATTGATTGGACTGTGGCAATCCCTGGATGTGGTTTTCTAGAGTGGGTTTATATCAAAATAAGTTTTAAACTTGGGTGGTGAGAGATCCACCACTATTGAATAACATGTAGTGTCATATCATGTATTTATCAATATGAAGTCTTAAATTGTCTCGAGAAAAAAAGGTTTTTTTAATGAACGAGAGACAATGTAATAAATGTGTACTGTAGTGACATTTGTATCATATTGCGCAGACAAATTTGTTTTCTTTCACTAAACTTTCATGACAAAAAAGTGAATAATTCGTTTGCAGTTATCTTACAGATATTGTTATTTAATATAACATCCCACACCATGTGGCTATGTCTCTGTCTTGGAGCTTAACAATCAATGATATCATAACAACATACCTGGTGCCAGCGTTTGATAAATCCTATATAATCCTAAAGAATTTTGCTAACCGTTACAAACGATCTACTTTTTAAAATGATTGTCATCATCAGTAGTCATGCATGAGCCAAATCTCCTTCTCTTGAAGACATTGGTTGAATACATATTCTACAAGTTCATTGGTTCATAATGACTGGATGTTGTGACAATAAACTAAGTAGCAGTTAAATGCTCGCCGTTTCAAACATAGCCGGTCTCTTCCTGCTATCCAATGATCAAGTAATTTTAAGCTAACTGTAGACAATTCAGATCAAAATCTTAATTTCATAGAAACTTAATTCTATTACTATATTCTGATCAAAAACCAACTCAACAGAAGAAAGCTAACTGTTTACCGCGAAATTCGTTGGGGAAGTGTACTTTATTGCCCACAAAGGTGTGTACTGTTAGTTGCTGTTTTGATCTCCCGACAGCAGCTAAGCCCCACCTATTTACTGGTTGAACCCTTTTCTGCATATTCAAATATGTGTGTCGGACACGAAGTGGCTTAGCCCCCCTGAATATATTAGGGACCAGTCGTTAAAAAGTGTTAAAATGTTTTAACATTAAACAGTTGTAACGCGAAGTATTCGTAAAATATCAACTTTTGCAAAATATTTTAAGCACCTTATAGTGCAAACGAAAAAGCTTTCCTTTCTTTTTCAAATTGGATCCATATGCAAATAACTCAAGAATAAGCGTCAATTTCTAGTATCAATGTTTCATTTAAAAATGTCATAGAGTTAACCATGCCCTATTACAAAATTGGTATCCGCACATCGATGTAACGCAGCTAAAAACAAAACTATACTAACTGTCTATATGCATTTTCATCTTTTTTCTGCAAAAATCTAGACAAATTAAAGGTCTAATTGTTTGTGAACATTATGTGTATTTTTAGCTAATTTGTTTTACTATTTCATGCATATTCATAGAGGTATGTATTTATATACAGCAGACAGTCAAATTATTTAAAATATTATTAACAAGGCTACTATCTATTCACTAAGTTTATCTCTCTTGTTGTGTACTACTCTTTAGATTACAAAGACATCACAAATGTGTAATGCACTGTACTAAAACTATTGAACAAGTGATAACGATACGGCCAGTACACGTTAACTCAAAATTGAATTAAATATTTTACAACGACTTTTATTGATCAACTGACTTGCTGCGCTCTGTGAAAAATTATTGGTCCCTATCCCATAATATTAATTCAAAGAGAATTAGAAACATTATTAATGCTGTCGCTAGTTTGTTGTCGTGTTAATAGAACATATCATGATCATGTGACAGACCATTTTCTAAAATATATTCCCCTTAAGTTTCCCTTACCCTCAATCCAATGTGTCACGTAATATTGTGTGATCGCTGTGTTTAGAACCAACAGTTGCGGGATGGGTGGATTTCAACACTTTCGATATTCATTTTGATGATTTAAAATATTCACCCAACATGTATATGGCGATTTTCAAACAGCGCACAAGGAAGCACATACCCACGTGTGGGAGAGTAATGCATATCATTAGATGACGTCATCAATATCAAGTTTCTCTGACAGTAGGAGATGCGCATTAGAACTCCGAACTACCTACTAACTGTCAGGTCAAAATTAATAAATCAAATTTCCACCCAGTTTTAACGATAGCCTCCTCCTGTGGTTAGTGTGCGGCTCATTTGCGAGAATAGAGCATTCGACGACAGAAATTACAGTATAGGTTTCAGGTAGAGCCTCAACCTAGTACAGTGGGTAGCAATAATATATTATCTCTATCAAAAATTGCAAGCATTTTAAAAATTCATTTGAATGAAATTTAAAAAACTGCCTACTGAAAAACCATTATTACACTGGAAATGAAGAAACAATGTATCTTTTCTCAAAATTAGGTAAGAATTGGTTGTATCTATCAAAAAGGTTATTTGGATTTTGTCAATATATTTTATAAGGCGTCTAACAAGCGAGAGATTCCAAGTTGAGTGCCCGGGAATTCTCTGCAATGATTTTTGTACCAGAATAACAGTCATAAGTACAAAGTCTGAAGCAAATCTTTTTATCTTAGATTAGGGTTGACTTGAAAGTAAGAGAAAACAATGTGAGCATGCGGTGCTCTGCAGAGAATACAAAATGACTACAAAAAATATTTGAAACTGCAAATTTATTCCTCACATAACAATGTAAATGGCAATATCTCATAATTGATGTCAATAAGTCTGGACAGAAAATTAAATGACAGATTATGAAAAGTTGATTTAAGCTGTGTTGTCAAGGAGATACGTATACACAACCTGGTTCAATGTTTTCAGCTAATCGAAGGATTAATCCTATTGTGGTAACCAAAGGTGACCACAAAAATGGATTGTTAACAAATTACCAAAAATTTGACTCTTTCCGGTTAATATTTATTGAGATATCGCTTTTTTAAAGTTCGAAGTGATCCGTTTGCCTAACGTCATGAAGTAATTTGAGTATACTATATTATGACCCCACGCTGTATTAGTTCCTGGTTTAAAGTCAGAGTCTCATTTTTATAAGGCAACTAAACTTAGCTAATTATTCTTCACGAACAAAATCTGATCACTAACACAAATATTTCCGGTCGCATGTGCAAAGATTTTAATTTTTATGCCCGTTTTACAGTTTTGGATGAAGCAGCTTATTGGCGTATGCCGTTTCAGACCGATGAGGTACCGAATCAAGTGCAATTCCATCGCGAGTACGAAACACCGGAAATCTAGTCATCGCAGCGCAGATACTTATGACAGACGCATTCTTCACTGAGTTAACAACCTTTTTGTTATTTCTGTATTTGAAAAAGCGTAAGCTATTAGCTATTTTCATTGGATATTCAGCTGGGAAATTTTATGTGTTCTTCGTCACGGCCTTAGCGAAATGACGTGGTAAGGACTAACGCTCGCAAAAAACATATAATTCGGGTAGGGTAGGGTACTTTGAACTTCATTATTGAGGGTTAGAATGCCTGCAGAGTTCTGACAATTGTTGCAAACGTCAGAGGAAAGATTTCTGTGAGTGGTGAACTATTTGTCCGGCATTATTTACAATTTGCCTTGCAAAAATGAGAATATGACTTTAAATAACCTTATAAAACAACCCTTTATCGTGTGCGCAATGAGGCCTTTTGACAGAAAAACTCTATCGTTTACAACTATTATTTATAAATAGTTCAACATTAACTCCCTTGCTGCCGGCCAGGACATACATGTACATACACGAAACTCCATTCAGGTGCCGGGATGTACATAAATGTACATTCCATGATATACCCCAATCAGAACAAAATAAATATTTATTTAATTGATATATCAATATGAATTTTGTACTATTTTCAAATAAAAATCTCTAAGTATTAATTTGGTGCCAAAATCATTCGTATTGGTTCATTTTTATTCGAATTAAACAGTTAAAACTTATTTTTCCAAAATACATGAACAAAACAGTTTGAAGCGGGCGCCATTTTAACTTTCTGATACAGTGGCAAACTGTACTTCCAATGAGAAAATGACGATACGTTGTGTACATTTCAAGTATTGTAAAATAATTGACTGAACAATGTTCCTAGGTCTCTGAACTACATCTCCCATACATTTGATCATAGTTTTGATTATCGGATATATGGCACGTAACTAAAAGTCATCATGTAAACAAATTTGATTTCTGATCAAAAATGACGGGTCGTGTTTATCGTGATGGTAATGAAATATCCTGTCCAAAAACTCCCATTGACAAATTGTCCCGCGAAAAAAACCCGAAACAGTGAAACATAATTACCCATTACTTCACATTTGTGTACATTTATACTTTTTCGTGATGTCTTAGACTTGATATTTCAAAAACATTACTCTTTTAATCGAGCACCTTCATCCAGGGTAAACACAAATGGCGGTCGTGGTGTCACTGACCTACTGCTAGATTGGCGTTTCCTAAAGACTTTTAGAATACTTCATGTACAGCATCAATCATCCACCGGTCAACATGGCAAATCAATTGTTCGTTTAGGAAACTTTAATCATAAAGATTAAGTTTTATAGTTGGGGAAATTCCATTGATTTATCGTATCATGTTTAATTACCTATTTCAATTATGCTAAGAGGGTAAAACAAAGGGTTATAGGTACCATACTACCGTACAGCAAATATATTTTAGCTAATTTGAAACACCGACAGATTTATTTCTCTGTCTGTGATTTCAGTTAATAAAAATGTATACTTTTGATGGAGCTAGTCAAACATTTTAGAAAATACATAGCCATAGGCTACAGTGGAAATGTACATTTATGTGCATGTACAATCGTGTCAATTTTTTTTTACCCTAGGCCAATTTTATACTCTCAGAAATGTTAAAAAAAAGTACAAGTATCATAAATTGATTAATGGAGGGGTGATTGTTATCAGTTGCAGTTTATAAATACTGTAATTTCAATTTATTTTGAGATTCTGGTGTCAACAGAGGCTGGGCCGTTATCTTGTCGTTAGTTTCGAAGGTAATAGCGTGCTTTGTGACCTTCACCTTACATTGCCTTCGCTAAATCGAATATTGTAACAGGTGCGTGAATTACCGGTACCTGCACGTTTTTAAACCCCATAAAGTAATCATCTATATAAGTTTCTGGATTCATGGTGAACGTTTAAACCATGCACAACGTGTTTGGAGAGACATTAAGCGACCACGAGCTCATGAATATTAATGAGCATATATTTAGTATTTTACCGTCAGACGACTTCCGGCATCTACCGATAAGTGATGGAAGCGACAGACGTGTTTGAAGGTTCGGGCTCTGAGTCGGACATTTCTATCCCCGACTCAGAGCCAGAAGATGACATGGACCCCGGGGTTGATGGTGAGTACTTAGTTTTTAATCAATTGTTAAAAAGTGTTTGAAAATAAAATTTGGGCCCAGAAATATCAAAATACAAACGTTTGTTTATTGACGAATTTTCGGTGTTATTTTGGTATCCAATAGGGCCTATTACGTTTGCTTTCTTGATGTACACTTTCTATTTCTGACCATTTGCTAACTCAAGGATTTATATAGGTCTATGAACGTCCTTGGGCAAGTTTATAGTAGCTCTTGCATTTTTTTTTAGGCAAACATGATATCAGGCGGAATTATTGTGTCGTCTGCTTTCGATCAGTCTATTGCCTATTTATATGTTTCTCATAAATTTATGTAGAAATGTAGGCCTAACGAGTAATAATTTTCCAAGGTAAGCTATTTTGACGAATTTTATTTAGAAGACTCTTAGGTACATCTTCAAGAAGTTAGTATTCATGCATATGATCTCAAGCTTAAGAAAAAAAAGTATGGCAAAGACTTGAAAAAATTTGTAATGATCATTTTCAAGCAATTCTAATTTCACTGAAGTATGATGTACTGGCATGAAAATTTTACTGTGAATTATATATACTAATCACAAATTGGAATAAACCTGGGTCCTTTTGATCTGAAGTTAAAAGTTTACTCCGCATGTGTAGGCTAAATATACACAGACAGGGTTTGAATAGGCCAACACCAATCATTTCCATTATTATGAATCACCTGACTTTTGAGTATAATACCTGTTCTACTAATAAATATATGGAATCATAGAAAGGTTGATTCTTATATATTTTTGGCTATTTTGTATGATTTTCCGGTGCTGTGAAAGCAAGTTATTGCATGAAAAGTTATACTTTGCATTGCTTGCTAATATTAAATCTTTAACTACTTGAAATGCAAGGTATTTGGTGACTAGAAGATTTTCTAATACTAAATATGCTCTAAGCAGCCTCATGATTTCTCTACTTTACCAGAAAAAGACATTTTATGATAAATATTGACGAAAGTGAAATAATTCAATGACCCTGTAAATATTTTAAACAAATGTAAATATCAATTTAAATGCTATTGTACACTATTGATCTGTGTTTAAAAAAAAGGAAAAATTGAAGTTGTTGCATACATTGTATTCTCATAATTTTATATAATAGAAATACCATGAAAACAGGTGACACCAAATTACTTAATAACAATTTGCATCTGTTTTTAAAATGTGAACAAAATTTAACAAAAGAGTAAAACAACTGTTTGTTTAACATTACCTAGATGAAAAAATATGTACTCTATCACTTTATGATGTTTAGGATGTTTGACATTATCAGCATTGACACTTATACTTATAGAAGATTATTTCTTATTACCACGGAAATAGGTAACACGAGGGTAATTATAAAATGATCAGTGGTGATGGTTCCACTGCTTTGACAGAAATGGATAGCTTTGTTTTTTAGTAACAATTGATTTATGAAATTTTTTTTTTTTAAACCATAAAAAGTGAATCAACTAACACTAGGCATGACAAATGTGCCTTTTTGTCAATGATATTACCTTTTCTGTCAGTGATGTTACCTTTGTGCAAAATGGCCCATGGTTACTTATGTATTTTTTAATAGCGTTTGCCCTCTGTACACACATAACTGTACCTCGCTGGATTGTTAGTATCACATTTCATAAGTTTATTCATGAAAAACTAAATTAGATAATTAGTTTTAATAATTTTTCTCCAGACAACCTAAAGTATGTCATATATACTAGGCTCAAGTGAATTTATTAACACAATAATCTATTGGTTATCAAGAAAGGATGAAAAATGTTTTGGTAAATGTCAAGTCATCATGTTAACAAGTAAATGATTATATAACCAGAATTATTTCAGATTGCATAATCTGCCTTTTTATTTTCAGGGATTACCTTGTTCAAACTGTTCTAATAAACTTTGAATTTAAGATAAATTTATTTTTGTTATGGCATCCACCAAATAACTCCATTTTTTTTCTATGAAACCTAGCCTTTTAAAGAATAATGTGACTTAATCATTTAATAAATTTTGTTTAGGTGCCAATGATCATCAGCCAAACCATCGCAGGCCGATGGTTCGGGGTCCATGGTTCCAAGTGCTGGACACTGATAACTTTAGACATTTGCATGGAACTGGCTTCCATGCAGAGTGTGGTCCTGTTAACCCTCCAGGTACTTTAGATCTTTATGACCAGACATGATTTGTTTATAACTTAACGCATCATATTTAATGAAAATACAAAGTATCATTTCAATTCATTTGTGATAACTCTTTGACCTCCTGACATGTTAGGTGCATAATTAACACAATTTATATTAAGTATGTGGTAAAGAGATTGGTAGATGATTTAGTCATCAGATTTGATAAATTGAATTAGATAGAAAAACATGTGTAATGAAGGATTATCAATATATTCACACTACATGAAATACACCATTTTTCAGGTCGAGGAGAGCTGCCTATTACCTACCAGGCAGCTGGGAGTGGGAGGCGGAGGTGTTGATTTGTTCGACCTGCTGGTCAGGGAGACAAACAGGTATGCTGAGCAGTACCTGCAGAACCACCAACCTTCAATCCACAGCCGGGTCAGGAGCTGGACTCCTGTCACCCGTGAAGAGGTTAGAGCTTTTCTGGGCCTTCTACTGACCATGGGACTTGTCCGCAAGCCGACCATTGAATCTTACTGGAACGAGCGGGTCAAGACATGGATGACCAGAACATCATCATTCGGGGAAGTGATGACGAGGAACCGCTTCCAAGTAAGTAACTATGAAATCTTTACAAAAGATAGAGAAACTTTTACAACAAAATATTAATTATATATGTACCAGCAAATAAATGCTTAGAAAACAACTTGAAATAGCGACTGAAGGAATTTACCATTTACATTTAATGGAAGCTTTTATAGATCCGGTGCTGGATCTTGTGAATGGATCATTTGCACAGAACTATGGGTGAGTCACATAAATTTTAAGTATTCTATCATTTTAAGGGTGTAATGGAAAAATGTGAAAAGTTGTCCTATTAAGATTGATGATTTATCAGTTACCAAGTCTGTGTCTAGCTTAAGGTCACATGCTTAATACAAAAAATCTGATGGTGATTAACCAAAACTAATTGGCAAAGATTGAAGATATTTTATAGCAAGTTAAGATTTTGTTTGTCAAAAACAAATCATTTCAAATCTTTTAAATGAATATTAGTTGAAGTTGTATCATTGCAATAGTAAAACAAGATATCACATCAAAGTAACAAATTACATAACATTGAAAACAAGTTGCTTCTTACATTGAAATGATTTATTATGCTTATGTTAAAGTTCATTCTGAAATATGTTGCAGGCTGGCCCAAAGTGTCTGTGTGGATGAAAGAATGGTCGGCTTCAAGGTACGGAGTCATTTGGTCCAGTATATGGCCCAGAAGAAGTCCCACCGTTGGGGGGTGAAGATGTGGATCCTTGCCGAGGCTGGAACAGGCTACACCCATCAGGTCCGAATCTACCTAGGAAAGACTCTAGGAGGACCACCTGACAAGAATGGCCTGGGTTTCAGTGTGGTCATGGACTTGATGGGACCCCACCTTGACAAGGGACACCACATCGTCTGTGACAACTACTTTTGCAGTCCTGCCCTCTGTCATGCCTTGTTTGATAGAGGAACGTTCTGTACGGGTGTTGTCACAGTTCGTCGACGAGGGATGCCGAGCTCTTTTGTTGGGAAGGCGCCACCAAAGGGTTCGACATTTGTCCGGAAGCAGGGACCTCTTTTAGCAGTCCTCTTCTCAGACAGGAAGGTCGTCAGCTTCCTCACTACCATGGGAAGCCCAAGGTAAAATATTATCTCGATAGATTGAAATCAATAATAATTGACAATGATAATTCATTATTCGTAAGTATGAAAATACTTCCTTTCTTAACTTACATTGATATTTATATTTTCTAACTATTAAATCATCCATTTGATAATTAATACCAAAATATACTTATTCAGTCTAACAATTAAAGTCTTTCCATCTTTACTTTCATTACTTACCCCGGGTATGTACTTTCAGATTTGAGGCAACAACTAATTCACGGGGCGTTGCCAAGACCCTCCCATCAGTAGTCACACTCTACAACAGGACGATGGGAGGTGTAGACCTTGGGCAGAGGTGCCTACCCTAAATATGCCCTATCAGTAGTCAGTGATTATAAATGTAGATTTTTTTCAGTAATTTTTGGGACCTTTCAGTAATGATACTTCAAAGTCTATGAATAAAAAAATTAAAACACATTTAACACATAATCATCATAAGGTACAACACTAACCTTTTATTTCTTTGAAATAGCTTCAGGAATACCCTCCCAACCACTCTGTGATGACTTATTGTTCCTTCTGAGTGACACAGAGTGAATGGTAGTATGCACTCTTTAAACGCCTTAGTTCAGTCTTTGAGTGTTTTCTGTCATAGCACAGACCAGGTGCAGACCTCAGTATCATGAGAGACTGCAAAGTTTGGTCACTCAGAGAGTATCTAAAATCTGTCCTGTTTTTCCTGATAAATGAAAATATTCTCTCACATTCAGCATTGGAGTGGGGAATAGTGAGAATGGCTAGCATCACATTTGGCAAGACTCTGTACCTTTTTTGTCTGTTACAATCTTCCAGTGAGGCAATCTTCACCCATTTTGTATCCTCTCGCTCACTTGACAAAATTTCTTCATTGAGGTCATCACACTGATATTCACTGAATTCCTCCTGTAGCTTGTCAACTGAAGATCCCTGCAATAGTGAGGCAGAATGGAATCTATCTAGAAAGTATTCCAAAGATGAAAACTTGGATGACTCCCTCAGGTTCACATCAGCAACTTCTGCATGTTCAAGAAGTGAGTCAGTAAGTGGAAAATTTTTCCTGATATAGGAACAACATCTCTCAAAAAAATGTCTGACACTTGTGTAAAACTCTGCTACATCCTGAGTTGTCAAACCTGATGAAGTACTCTTGATGACATCTTTGGCAGCAGAACCAATGACAAGTTCTACATCTTCTTTCTGACACTGTCTGTCCTTGAATGACACTTCAAAGACTTGCTTCCCATGCATAGACTTTGGTTGGACAAACTTCATTAAAAGTTTTTTCATGAACTCAAGCAAAGTTCTCCTGAGCTTGTGTATTTGTGGGGCTTCTTGCTGGAGTACGAGATTCACATGGTCAAATACAGGAATAGTATCATGAAGAAAATGACAATATAACATGAACCTTTTACTTTCCATCTGTGACAAAATTCTGTCTAGTCTCTGAAGAGCTGAGCATCCAAATCTGATAGATGATTTCTTCTGCTCTGGTTTGGTGCCACTTGTTTTCTTCTGCTCTGGTTTACTCTTACTTGTTTTCTTCTGCTCTGGTTTAGTGCTGCTTGTTTTCTTCTGCTCTGGTTTAGTGCTGCTTGTTTTCTTCTGCTCTGGTTTAATCTTACTTGTTTTCTTCTGCTCTGGTTTAGTGCTGCTTGTTTTCTTCTGCTCTGGTGTACTGCTGCTTGACTTCTGTTTATGTTTACTGTCAGATGTTTTTTGTTTTGTGATCTCAAATGTGTCTCTTATCTTTTTCTTCTGGTCATCATGTCTTGTTTTAGTTTCATCCTGTTTGGACTGTGCTTCATCAATCTTTGGTTTGCCGCTTTCTTTTCCTGATTTATCTGTTGACACAGGTTTCTTATTTAAGTTTTCTTTTTCAGCTCTCATGAAGTTGAGCAATGGCTCCCACTGTTCCAGTATTCGGGACAAACACTGCCCAACTGATAACCACCTAGTCGGAACATGTTTAAGAATCTTGTGATCTTTTACAGAGGACAATGACTGGTATTCCCTGAGTGTACATAGTCTTTTGCTGCTCTTGTCCAGATAGTAATAGACATCTATTAACAAATCTTCTACTTTAACTGGTAGCTCACTTGAGGCCTTTTCAGCTGCTAGGTGCACCAAATGACAAGAACATCCTGAGAAATAGATGTTAGAATTCTTTCTAAGTATGAATCCAAAAACACCTTTATTCTTTCCAGACATGACATTAGCATTGTCACTACCAAGTGCCATGCAATTGTCCCAACTGATATTCCATGATGACAATTCCTTATCAAGAAGCATGAAGATATTTTCACCAGTTGCTGACCCACTACACACTGGCACAGATAGTACCTGGCTTGATATAATTTCTGTCAAGTCTTTTTTGAATGTCCTCACTACAATTGGGAACTGTTTAGAAATCCCATCATTGGACCCATCTGTACAGATGGAAAATGCTTGATCTGTCATACATGCCGTTACATTTTCCTGTGTCTGTGTTGCTAGATCATTTATTAATGCTGTTGTTTTACTTTTGGAAGAGGCATATTTTTTTGCTATCTCGCTGTCGGGAAACATTTGTGGGAAAACACGTGTCATTACTGTCGAGAGCGTTATTGGCAAGTTCATTTCTACAATTACTTCGGCAAACTTTGTCTCCGCATTTACCACAGCAAGTTCACTAGCGTCTTTATCTTCAGCACATTTCACGAAATGTTCCATTGGCTTACATGTTTGTTTCATTAACGAAAGTTCTTTATGTTTTTTTGAAACAATGTGACGTCTGCAGTCATCACGACCACCATGCGCAACACTCAGATGCGTTCCACAAAGTTCGCAGAAAACGAAAGTTGTCCCTTTTGTCGAAGGTTTTAAACATGGCCAAGACGTTGAATAAGCATTGCGATAGGTTTGCCGCTGCGATACTTTAATCACCTTCGATTTACTGCCTAAATCCACTTGATCTTCGGCTTTTCGTTTCAACATTTCGTTTTCAGTCGCCATTTTTTTCAAACACGCGACAGGATATTACGTCATTTTAATTAGCTTCATACAGCGATCAGAGGGTTCTATTTCATGAATCAACACGACCAAGTACTGCGCGGAGTTTTTTATTACAGGGAATTACCTAAGTACGGACCAATCAGAGACAAGTATTGACTGAAGTGACGTAATTATTTTGCATAGAGGAATTCCCACATTGAGCGTTGCGCATGATAACAGGAAATGCACTAAGAAATCCTCTTTCGATCGTTTTATGGGTTTATTTCAAAGGAATAAATGCTGTTTGGTGAGTCATTTTGAAAGATCGACATAGAGAAAGATTCAGACAATTCTAACGCATTAATAATTCTATTTAAGTAATATTTCATGCACCATTATTATATTAATTCATTTTTTTAATTTAAATCGTAGTATACATTACATTACCGTAATGCCGTAATTAGCCTGTCAAAATCGTAATAATTACGGAGAAATCGTAATGGTAGGCACCTCTGCTTGGGGATCAGCTCATCACACTCTACGATCCCCAAGTACGCTCCGTGAAGCTGTGGAAGAAGGTCCTTGTCAACCTTCTTCTCACAGCATCAGGTAATTTTGCTTTTTACAAATTATATCTGAAAAGGTTATATATCAGTAGGGTGTTCTATCTCATAATCTGCTCAGAGGAAACTTTACAAATAAGGTTTCCTAACTTCATGACTGTCTAAGCTAGAAATTTAAATAAGAAAAAGAACTGTAAACTTTGAATGATGTTTGCCTAAGTTTTGACCCTCATGAATTCACCCTTTACTATATTTTACAGTTAATGCCTATCAAGTCTTTGTGGCAACCCATGGTAAGACGACCTCCCGCCTGGACTTCCAGACCTCCCTCGTTACGTCACTCGTCGGGACACACCGAGACAGGAAAGCTGCTGGTCGACCCAGGACAGCAGCTCCATCCCGACGGCTGACCGGACAACATTTCATGGAGACTCTCGCTGGACAGAAAAGGAAATGGTGTGTTCTCTGCAGGCAGAGACAGAGAGAGCGCGAGGGCTCCTCTGGCAGAGTGCGGACCTGGTGTCCAGTGTATAAAGTTGGACTCTGCAGACACTGTTTCCGACAGTATCATACAGTCAATCACACTGAGGAGTGAGAAGCTGTATGGTCTGTCAGGCTCTTAGCTATATGATGAAATGTGAAATACATGGAAATATTTATGATACATTATTTAACACATTAAATTAATCAAAATCTTTATGCCAAATTTAGATGATATCAGTTAAATTAAATGTTTTAAATTTCCAAGAAACTTAATTTTAATTTTAAAATTTTGTTTAAAAAAATAATTGTTAATAATTTTTAGTTTTTCTACTGTTGCTTATGATAACCTGATCTAAATATCTTTTGATAAGTTATTATCATCACATTTCATCAAACTTTCTGTCTAGTGATCGTTGAAATGCAAATCCCCCCCAAATCTGTTACTTACCGTAATCATTTCTGTAAATAAAACTTTGCATATTTTTCTTTTTGTAAATTCAATGATTATTTGTACTATTTATATGCATTTGTTCTTTATACCTATTTAAGAATGCGCTGGCAGCATGAATAAATTATTTTCTTTGATTTTCAGACTTTGTTTTATATTATGTTCTTATTCATACGATGCCACAAAATCAACCTTTTTCTTGTTTCTATTTCGTGATTTGAAGGGGAAAACATTATTGTACATAGTTTTCTTTCAAAATAATTAAATGAAATTATATTTTATATTCATATAAAATATGACAATGCGAATTAAAAATTAAAAATAAAAGTGATTTAGATACAGAGATGAGAAGCGAATGGTATGTTGCTAAATGTTGAATGATGTGAAATATATATATATTTATTAGTTTTCATCCATTCTTGATTTGACATTTCCATGTTGCTCCTGATGAGAAAAAAGCGATATAACTGAAAACATGGGAAAAAAACTCTTTTCAAAGAAAAGATCCATACCAGAAGCAATAAAATATGTTTGAGGAACTATATGTAATTTCCTTTAATTTATTGAAAACGTTTTAACTCAATTTCAATTCATGGACTATGTTTGGTTTACATATGGTAGATGTAACATCAATGTATATTTGAGTATTTTGATGTATCTGTTTTTAAATTAATTACTTTATTTGAATTTGTCCCCCACCAATATTAACTGCTATTGTCACTTCTCTATATACTTTGATTGATTCAAAGTGGATATATTTACATCCAAATTAATTAAATAACAATTAGCAACAATTTGTCAACATTTTTGAGTAAGTACATCGTCAATGCATCAGGGAAGCTGCACTTGGTGTAAGTGGAGATAACTCCAACCTAAGTGGGCGTGGTCAGCTGTCCGCGCATAGAGTCAAGTTCAATGTCAAATTAAATGGGATTGGTTTCAAATTTCTTTCATAAAGACAAATTAAATACAAACATAGGCATGTAGGAAACATAAATATGAAACAACGACTAAACCCTATATTCCCGCCATATTTATTGCGCGAAAAAGACCGTGCCAGCGCGTGAAGGAGGCGGAGCTTATACGTCAAGCTACGTCAGTCAGTTTAGCAGGTCTGGACCCGTATTTTCGAAGCTCTCTTAGTGCTAAGATAGTCGTTAGTACCATACATTAACATTGGCCTACGACTATCTTAGCGCTAAGAGAGCTTCGAAAATCTAGGCCCTGGATTACATACATGGTTTTCGTATGTTGAATTAGAAGGCATATTCTTCCGTTTCAAGTAAGATTATAAAAACTCGATTTATGATATTAATTAAATATTTCTTTTGTACGCTTGTTGGAAATTATTGTTATGTCAATTAAATTTAGGCCTACTGTACTGGGCATATCGAGGTGTGATGGACATTGTTTTTTTGGAACCGGAGGTCACATCGGACTAAATGCCTATTTTCACTTGAACGATAGATGTTTTATCGAAAGTTGCATTCATTTTAAAAAAATTGTTGGAAAGAATTCCGTCCGTAACCCCCGTTTTTTTTAATTGGCATTCCCTTTCTTTTGAAGTAGGTTTTTAATAAAAAAGGGGCGCTTATTAATTTTTTGGGGGTTTTAAGCGTTTAAAGGGGGTATAGAAGTTTTGGGGTAAAAAGATTATTAAAAAAGATTCTCTACTCTCACTTCTCTCTCGTTTTTATTTTCTCTCTGTGTCTCGCGCTGGTTGTACACCGATCTGACCTGTGTGTTCTCTTCTGTTTCCGGTTCCTGTTTGAAAGGACTATTAGTGAACAACTAATTATAGTGATAATGTGAGTGCAATTGAGTGAAACATATTTTGCAAGTATCTAACTAACAATGTCGGGAATCGAACCCGGGCCGCTGGCGTGACAGTCCGCTGCTGTTTCCTCTGAGCTACAGGGGATGATGACAGCCAAAGTGAATTGAATATATTTAAGTATTAGTTTCGTTATTATTGTTATACTATAAAGAGCCTTGGCTTACTGTAATTTCTGTCCAAGCGTTGTGGCCGTGATCATACGTTGAGATGTGATTGTATCCATGGTGCATACTACACATGTTCGAGTCCCCGTATAGTGTGCATAATTTTTTGGGTTTAAATTTTCCATAACACTTCTGAAATAAAGTATTTTTTTGTAAAAGGTATAATAAATTTGTTTAATTTTCATGTGTTTGTATTTGTTATTGATTTGTCATACTGTAGTTGATAGCTGTGCAATTGACATCGCATGGTTTGTTTCTTGTACATTTCAAGTAAATGCGTTTGATATGACGCCGTCAATCTTGACATTGTATGAAGATTGTTATCCATGGAATTGACATGTCGCACGTGCATTGTGAGACTTTTGATGTGCATTGGCGTATAAAAGGTGAGTTGTATACGTGTTAGTTCATAGCAATAAGAATGCCTAGAAAAAGAAAGAACGTCGTAAGTGCAGATTTGTTTGCCTGTACTTCTGAATCAGACAGTATCCCGTGTGGACAATCAAAATTTCGATGTATAAGTTCCGACTCTGACTCTTCAGACAGTGATAGCTTGTTTTCGCTTAATGCTAATCTGGACGTTGAGACAGTGCCTGAACGACCCCAAGAACCTAGTACAAGCTCGTCTAGTGATTGTGGACCTTTTGGTGAGAACTTCTATTCAATTTGTCAAAAACTTTCTTCTGAGGAGAAGGCAATAAAATATTGTCAAAGTGTAGGCTTGTTAGCGAAGAAATCATGGTGTCCCAACTGCAAGTGTGTAGTGAGTAAATTACAGCAAATTAAGGCTAGGACACAATCTTATACCCAGTACCGCTTCCAGTGCAATAAAAATAAATGTAAAAAAAGTGGCCGCAATACTGTTCCATTACGGAAAGGGAGTTGGTTTTCGGGGACTAACCTGTCCGTTAGGAAATCAATATTACTTTTGTATTGTTTTTCCAAAAAATTTCCATACAAGTTGGCAGCTGAGGAGACAAGACTATCTTATGATAAAGGTACAAGTACCGAAACCATATCTGACCACTATAATTATTGTAGGGAATTGTGTATGAATGTTGTGGAAAAGAGTGGCGTTAACCAGATTGGTGGGCCTGGTGAAACTGTGGAAATAGACGAGGCGAAATTTGGTAAAAGAAAGTACAATCGTGGTCGCCTGGTGGATGGAACGTGGGTTTTTGGGGGCATATGCCGAGAGTCTCGCAAATTCTTCCTAGTTCCGGTAGAGAAACGTGACGCAGCCACGCTTCTGCCAATCATCCAGGCGCACATCAAAGAGGGGAGTACCATCATTTCTGATGAGTGGGCAGCCTACCGTGGGATCAGCGAGTTAGGGTACGCTCACCAAACCGTGAACCATTCCAAAAACTTTGTAGGTACGTACAGTGGCAGTTGTTTTAAAAAAACATATATTTAAAATGGTGTAAATTAATAGTGTTTGTGTAATAATTGCGTTAACCATCTTGAGTTCATACGTATTTTCAGATCCTGAGAGTGGTGCCTGTACCAACTTAATAGAAAATAGGTGGTGGTGCGTGAAACGGCAGCTGCCCAGCACTCACACTACTCGAGGCAATTTCGCACTACATCTCTCCGAATACATCTGGCGCTCATGTATCGCAACCGAAAAACCAGTTTTTGAGAGCCTTATCGACGCCATTTCATCAGAGTATTCCTTGTAGAGTTATGTCATATTGATAAGTTGTACCTCTATTAGTATTACTTAAACTGGGCATCTTCCTAATGCGCATCAAGAATTGCGCCGTCATGGAAGACATTCGATAATAGGTTGGTAGATTATGTAGAGTTCGATCCCAACACTCAATGGTGTTTTTTCATCTAAATATGACATGGATTTCATTTCTTTGAAACTTAGATATTTGTGTCAGATATTTCTCATATTTTAAAATCTTTATTCCTAAATAAAACCGGGGGTTACGGGTGGAAGTCTTACCAAATTGTTTACATTCAAAGTAATAAGGATTTATTATGGACGCAATATCAGCATATTTATGGTAATTAATTTTCGTTAAATGATCCGACAAATGCCGTAATGTTGAAACTTTCGTGACACGTTCCCAATTTATTTGCCGGCTTTTGAATAGGATAATCTTCATGAAACGTCAATGGAAAACTGTTGTGAATGAATGCCTGTATTATTTTGTTTGCTAATACATAATTAAAAACCCTTAACTTCATTAATTTCGGTCTAGCTACTCTTTTTATTTTGAGATTTACTTGCCGAAAAGTGTTATCCTTTACAGACTGATGAAGGCAACAATTATTTCGTTCTAATATTGCCAAAATTTATATCATGTCCTTGGAGCAATAGCATTTAGTGGATGGAATTTCAGTCAAGATGTATGTGAGATGAAAACAAACAGAAGATTTCAATGAATAGTACATTTTACGCGCATTGCTTGAGAATGACGTCATGATGAACAATGTTCAACAATATGAATACAAAAATATAACTTGTATTACTGCCGGACCTAAATGTCGCATGCAAGAAGTAAACACACCATCGTGATCACTGACATTTTCTCTCTTAAAAAATAAACACTTTATCGACATTTTCTAGAATAAGAAGTTTTTCCTAGCTATGAAACAAAGTGATACGTGTCTGTTGTTCGTCTAATTTACCGGAAAAACACATACTGCCCTTTTGACAGCACCGACAATCGTTATTCCTTGAGGTATTTACAATATTTTTACATCTGTAGATTGCAAATCTAAATCTTAAAGATCCTGTGTTATTTGGCAAGTTTACTTCGCCGGACATAAAAGATACAGCTGTAATACGACAACGTGTCCATTTTTCATGACGTCAAGGCAATTTATCTGGCACTAGGATAGCGTCAACGTTATTTTTATGAAGCACCAAGGGGGTTCATGACTTGTATTGGCCTGACTCCACGTGAATAAAGGCTATAGGCTACTCACATTATCATGGCGAAATTTCCGATGGCGACGCTCACAGCGTCTGAATTCAAAACCACATAAAAGGTTAATGACAGTTTAAAAACCTACCTTAGTTTAACCATTTGTCAACATGCTCATATCATTTTATCCAGCGAAGCTACTCTTGTTGTGCCTACTGAGGCTCTCCAAAATACTTCCTCAACTTGCAACTGAACTGAAGACGGCCATGTTCTCTATCCCACAATGCAATGCGCGGCGGGAAATTCAAAATGTGAACTGTAAATTAATTGAGGACTTACAAAATATTTGAGTAGAGCGGTACATGTAAGCTAATACCGTACATCTCGACATTGCAATTCTTGACGTTTCTCGTTTGATATGAAAATTGCTGAAACTAATTCCAATCAAAGCCGAAACATGTTTCAAAACTAATTTCGCTTACTTATTCTGGTTTATATAAACTGCCAAGTATTCGATAAATAATGATTGATTGATGGAGTTTGGCCTTGCCAAGTTTTATTTTTCCATGACCTTTGAACTTATTGCCATTGAAGGTCATTAATAACTACACAACTCGGGGAATTATTGTTTTCAAAATTGAATTTCAACCAGCTAAACAAAATCAGACGGATCAAAAGTGTACGGAATTACAAGCAGCTTCATTCAACGCATAAACAGGGTGCTTGTTATTCCGTACACATATTTCATGTTAACTTGTCTCACTGTCTCAATGTCTTAATCATGATAAGAATTCTGTAACAGAGGTTCTCTATGGTCTTGAAAGTATACCACGATTAGCACTTTTATTTTATTATACAGTCGACAATCTATACGATGGAAACCAAAATACCTTGGCTAGATTCTATGGAAGCGCTTACTGCCAGCAATGAAAACAATTTACCAAAGTTCTAATTAGATGATAGTTTAATCTTATTAGATGATAGTTTAATCTAATTAGAATTATATGATAGTTTAATCTAATTATATGATAGTTTAATTTAATTATATGATAGTTTCAACAAATTAGATTATAGTTTCATCACAATAGATTGTAGTTTTATCTAATTAGATTATAGTTTTATCTTTTTCAATTATAGTTTTATCTATTTAGATTATAGTTTCACCTAATTAGATATTAGTTTCATCATTGTATTCAAAGTTTATCTCATTAAATAAAAGTATCATCTAATGAAATGATAGTATCACCTAATTATATGTTGAATACAATGATGAAACTAGAGTCTAATAGCATCTAATTGGATAACAGTATTATCTAATTAGAACTTGTGTAAATCTTTCTCACTGCTGGCAGCAATGCGCTTCCATAAGATTCACATCTCCTTCACATTCTATTCAAACCAGACAAAATGGATTATGCTCTTTATGTAAAGACAGCCGTATTGAAAACGAATTTCACGTCCTTCTTGTATGTAAATGTTACCAACATCTGAAGCGATTGTATTTACCGCATTATTTCTATTCAAATCCAACTCTTAATAGATTTAATATGCCTAAGTCAATTGAAAATCACGATGTTATCAAAAACTAATTATTAGTTACTAGTATACACTACGCTTTTACTCATTGATGTTCTCAACATTTTCTATCCCTGGCACGACTGATGTTTGAAAATAAGAATAATTAACCTTTAGGAAGACGGTAAAGGCCAAAACCTAAAACCTAAAAACTGTAACTTTCATGGCACAAAAATAAACTCTCCAAAAAAAGAAACGCAACATTTCATTTCATTTCATATTTTCATATATAAACTTACTTTAAAGAGCGACTCCGTGAGTTGATGGAGTCATATATGCCAAACTTAAACAATGGTGTCATTTGATCGCGAAGTATCGACTGTTACCAAAAAGAATCATTTTAAAGCTAATTGGCTTTGTACAGTGACAATATGAAATAAGAAGGTCGCAATTATGATCGAAAACCGGACAGTGATGCGCGGCAAACAGCCAAACGTAATTTTGGAGACTTATCTAAAGTCGCCAGGAGGTCAGTTTGGAGTTCATAGCGATTGCTAGGTTATATAACTAGTATCCATGTAAATTGAACGTGTGATCTCCGCCTCTTTGTATTTAGATTTTCATGGAAAAACAGTATTTGTGATATGTTTGTCTTTTGGAGAGGAAAAGTTAAGATGTTTTGAATCTATATCATAACATATGACATTTAGGTATCAAAGCCAAATGATATGTTATGAAAATCACGGCCTGGCTCTATAAAGACCCATTCTGGCACAAATATTGTAACGTATTTACTCAAAAAGGAGTTTGGTGTCATCATAGGCGAACGAGAACATAACGCCAAAACGCAACCAATGTTTTGACATTAGCAAGAAATACACGCAAGACACAATTTAAACTGGAAGCGCACGTGCATTTCGTGCTAGTTCTCACTAGATACAATGACTAAAAAAGGCACAAGTCGTGCTCATCAGTTTATCAATCGTTTGACCCCCAATTTGAACCCATCAAAAGTCACGACTGAATGCTACTAAGCGACGCTTTGAAGCTGGAGAAACACAGATTTCAGTAGCAAGACATTTTCAGGTTCATAGGAGCACAATATCTCGTTTATGGGATCGACACAGACATCTACACATAACCCAAGATCGACCCAGAACTGGACAACCTGAGTCACTACCGCGGCCTGGGATCGCTACCGCCGGTTGCGCCACCTCCGTAAACGAAGTGGTACGGCTACATCCACTATAGAACAAGTGCTTGGGGTGCGAAGAATATCGGACCAAACTGTACGAAAATCGTCATAGAGAAGCAAGAATTCGTGCAAAAAGACCTGTTGCCGGACCTGTGCTGCGACTACGACATCAACGTCAACGTGTCAGGTGGTGTCATAATGTACGGGCATGGGATCTGAGGAACTGGCTGTGCGTTTGGTTCACCGATGAATCACGTTTTCTTCTTCAACGTCGAGATGGAAGGCAACGTTGGCACCGACGTCAAAATGAACGTTTCGCGCCAAACTGCATGAGACAGGTTGACCATTTCGGCGAAGGTAGTGTGATGGTGTTAGGCGCAATATCCTACAACTGTAGATCCAAGCTGGTATCGTTGCAAGGGAACTTAAACGCAGTAAAAGTTCTGAGGCCTTACCTGTCGCCGAAAATCAACCGCCAGAGGGAGCTTCTTCAACATGCCAATGCCAGACCTCATACTACGCGTGCTACAGTGGCCTATCTAGCCCAGGAAAACATCAATGTCCTCCCATGGCCTTCCAAATCCCCTGATCTCAATCCTATTGAGCACATGTGGGATATAATTGATAGACGTGTACGTGGACGTCAACATCAAACTCAGACGTTACCCGAGTTGGGAAATGCTTTGCAGGAGGAGTGGGCAAGAATTCCATAAGTTGTAATTCAGAGACTCTTTCAATCTGTACAACGCAAGTGTCGTGCAGTGCTAGCAGCATGAGGTGGTCATACGAGATACTGACTTCAGATACCTCTTATAGACACAAATGACAACTTGTGAAACGCTTGTGAAATAAATCATATTGTATCCATTCCAAATTTTATTTAATTGACTGTAATGTAATTTGATCAAATGATGCATTAATTCCACTAAAAAATGCTTAAAAATTAAAATGATGGGTCACTCTGTAAACCGGGTTGTGTGGATAAGAAATGTGACAAAGTTTCGGGGAACTGTACCAGCTGTATCCAAGGATGGTATGGAGAAGAATGTGAATCTCGCTGTAGTCCGGGTTGTGTGGACAGGAACTGTCACAGGAACAGGACGTGTGTTGGAGGGTGAAGGCAGGGCTCCTATGGAGAAAAGTGCGAGTCCACATGCCCAGAGCTATGTGATGATGGTCAGTGTGACAAATATGACGCTTGCATTACATGTAGATCTGGATTCTACGGAACTTTGTGTCGCCAGAAATGCCATAGATGCACAGATCAAGTCTGTGAAATGATAACAGGAGAATGCAAAGATGGATGTGAGAGCAGCTTCTACGGTTCCTACTGTAACCTGACGTGTGAGCACTGTGAAGAGGGCAACTGTGTCCAGGACAGTGGGGAATGTACACCTAGAGGTACGGTATCGTCTTTGTATGCAACAGTGAAATGAATTATCACAATTGTAGAATATCAAGCACAATTTCGATATTGTGTTGAATAAGCTCAGCGTTTTTTAATACAGAAGTACTTGACACATTACCATCATCTTGATGTAGAGCGATTTCTTGAAGTAACATGTCAAATATCATTTGTGATTTGTTTTCAGACAAAAAGGGAGAGAAATGAAGTTCAGTGCAGTCCTGGGTCGGTGGGGGTGTGGCTATCGTCATCATCATCCCCGTTGCACTCGGAGTGTTCTACATGTTCCGTCGCTTGAAACGATGAGTACCGAGTAAGAGACCCCAACCCGACCCGACCCACCCCACCTCATCCACACCCTATTCTATTCAAGGCTTCATTAGATGTTAAGTTAGTACAGTCGGGCTAGTAGAAGTAGTTTCTAAAGATTTTTTGTTACCTTCACTACCCACCCCACCACACCCCAACAGTAGGCTTCTTTAGGTGTTAAGTTATTAGGTAGTACAGCTTGGCCAATGGAAGTAGTTTCTGAAGACCTTTTTATTACTTATTCATTAAGCTGTAGAGATAATGGTTCCGTTATTATTACAGCTGACGAACGGACCCCATATCATATTAAAAACCACTTGGGCCCTTATAAAAAAGATTCAAATTTTATCATCTATTGTATTTTATATGATAATGCAGGGACTGTAATGAACGGCGTCGTTTACGACATCGTGAAGTGGAGGAGACGTATGGCTTCCGCTGTTGATATCTGCCGTGTTGTCGCTACTGGGTACATGGAACTCGACGAAGAGGCATCAACAAATCCTCCAAGGGTTTGCCCAATCCGTCAGGCCAGACAAACTAGCTATTTTGAAGCTCTACACAGTGGCGGCTCGGGAAGCAACCTTCAAATACAGCGCCAGCTGCAGGTTGCTCGAGCGTCTGATCAAGGGGAAGACTAACACCGGGCGGCAGCTGTCTCACCTTCAGACGACGTTCCACCACGCTCTGATGAGTCGTATGATAGGCCAGACAGCTATGTCTTGCCTAATTACTGCGAGATAAATGAGGAGCTGATGGCCGCACTTCCACAACCACCTCAAGGAGCAGAAGCACCCGCTGCTGTAGTAAACTACTCCTCATTCTCTGTTGTAGCTGATCGTGATGATGGGAATGCTGACCTCACCATTCCCCCTATTGCTGAATGTTTCGGGCCCACTGAGATTGAGATATAGAGAACTATGAGTATAAATTTATAAATCATTATACGAAGTTTTTAGATTAAATTCATCGATTAGAGATTGGTAATATTATTGTTTTTGTTAAGGAATGTTTTTTTATATTCACATCATAAGTGATCAAATCAAACCTCGGATCCTGCTTTAATCACCGTAATTTTGTCACAAATCAATGTTTTATAATGTATCGTCAGCGTGTATGTATGAGAGGCAGCTGCTCGTTATCAATTGACAATTAGATAGAAACAATCTTTAGAGACAGGCTCTGGACCCCTTGACATAAAAATGCAATAACGCTGTTTTTACATTGTTTTTGGGTGATAGAATTTGCATTGCTTTGCGATTACTCTATAAATGAATAAGTGTTTTAAAATTATTTTGGAGGATATTTTTGAACGTTAATCATTTAAATTGTTTATTTGGTAGAGGTTATTGTTCACTTTTAGTTTTTATTTCCTTATCTCTGCTACAATGATAGTCTGTCATATTATTTATGTTTTAATTTCACTTCTGTTTTCCACGTTATGTAGAGGAACTTAAAGAGCCAGTCCGTGATTTTCATAATGTGTTATGTACTATTGATACGAACCTAAATGTCATATGTGGTGATTTAAAATCAAAACATCTTAACTTTTCATGTCCAAAGGACATATATATGACCAAAATGCACAGAGCTGTAGATATCACGTCCAATATACATGGATACTAGTTATGTAACCTAACAAACACTATCAACTCCCAACTGCCCTCCTGGCTGTTATAGATAAGTCTCCAAAATTACATTTGACTATTTGACGCGCGCCACTGTCCGGTTTTCGATCATAATTGCGACCTTCTACCTTCATATTGTCACTGTATAAAAATAATAAGCTTTAAAATGTGTCTTTTTGGTAACAGTCGATACTTCGCGATCAAATGACACCATTGATTCAGTTTGGTAAATATGCCTTCAACAACTCACGGAGTGGCTCTTCAATCAATCATGAGACTTCTCTATAGTATTTCGTGATATATTTGCAAAACGTAATGAGAGGCGGAATTATTTGATAGCTTCACTTGAAATTATTGAAAATTAATGATTTGCTTATGACAAACGGAAAGCATCTTCCTCAAGTCTCAAAATCTTCAACTATTTCACGCTTACCCCTACCAACAACTGGTTACTTGTTTAAATCGATATCCTGCATGCCTGCAGTACACGGTGAAGAGGTAATCACTATATCTGCATGCCTGCAGTACAAGGTGACGAGGTAATCATTATATCTGCATGCCTGCAGTACACAGTGACGAGGTAATCAATATATCTGCAGTACAAGGTGACGAGGTAATCAATATATCTGCATGCCTGCAGTACACAGGTGACGAGGTAATCAATATATCTGCATGCCTGCAGTACACAGGTAACGAGGTAATCAATATCTTTACATGCCTGTAGTACACAGGTAACGAGGTAATCAATATATCTGCAGTACACGGTGACGAGGTAATCAATATATCTGCATGCCTGCAGTACATGGTAACGAGGTAATCAATATCTTTACATGGCTGCAGTACAAGGTGACGAGGTAATCATTATATCTGCATGCCTGCAGTACACAGTGACGAGGTAATCAATATATCTGCATGCCTGCAGTACAAGGTGACGAGGTAATCAATATCTTTGCATGCCTGCATTACACGGTGACGCGGTAATCAATATATCTGCATGCCTGCAGTACACAGTGACGAGGTAATCAATATATCTGCATGCCTGCAGTACAAGGTGACGAGGTAATCAATATCTTTGCATGCCTGCAGTACACGGTGACGAGGTAATCAATATATCTGCATGCCTGCAGTACAAGGTAACTAGGTAATCAATATCTCTACATGCCTGCAGTACACAGTAACGAGGTAATCAATATCTCTACATGCCTGCAGTACACGGTAACGAGGTAATCAATATCTCTACATGCCTGCAGTACACAGTAACGAGGTAATCAATATCTCTATATGCCTGCAGTACACGGTAACGAGGTAATCAACATCTCTACATGCCTGCAGTACAAGGTAACGAGGTAATCAATATATGTATACATGCCTGCAGTACACAGTAACGAGGCAATCAATATATCTGCATGCCTGCAGTACACGGTAACGAGGCAATCAATATCTCTACATGCCTGCAGTACACGGTAACGAGGTAATCAATATCTCTACATGCCTGCAGTACACAGTAACGAGGTAATCAATATCTCTACATGCCTGCAGTACACGGTAACGAGGTAATCAATATCTCTACATGCCTGCAGTACACAGTAACGAGGTAATCAACATCTCTACATGCCTGCAGTACAAGGTAACGAGGTAATCAATATATGTATACATGCCTGCAGTACACAGTAACGAGGCAATCAATATATCTGCATGCCTGCAGTACACGGTAACGAGGCAATCAATATCTCTACATGCCTGCAGTACACGGTAACGAGGTAATCAATATATCTACATGCCTGCAGTACACAGTAACGAGGCAATCAATATATCTGCATGCCTGCAGTACACGGTAACGAGGTAATCAATATATCTGCATTCCTGCAGTACACAGTAACGAGGCAATCAATATCTCTACATGCCTGCAGTACACAGTAACGAGGTAATCAATATCTCTACATGCCTGCAGTACACAGTAACGAGGTAATCAATATCTCTACATGCCTGCAGTACACAGTAACGAGGCAATCAATATATCTACATGCCTGCAGTACACGGTGACGAGGTAATCAATATCTTTGCATGCCTGCAGTACACGGTGACGAGGTAATCAATATCTTTGCATGCCTGCAGTACACGGTGACGAGGTAATCAATATATCTGCATGCCTGCAGTACAAGGTGACGAGGTAATCAATATATCTGCATGCCTGCAGTACAAGGTGACGAGGTAATCAATATCTCTACATGCCTGCAGTACACAGTGACGAGGTAATCAATATCTTTGCATGCCTGCAGTACACGGTGACGAGGTAATCAATATCTTTGCATGCCTGCAGTACACAGTGACGAGGTAATCAATATCTCTACATGCCTGCAGTACACAGTGACGAGGTAATCAATATTTTTGCATGCCTGCAGTACACGGTGACGAGGTAATCAATATATCTGCATGCCTGCAGTACAAGGTGACGAGGTAATCAATATCTTTGCATGCCTGCAGTACACGGTGACGAGGTAATCAATATATCTGCATGCCTGCAGTACACGGTAACGAGGTAATCAGTATATCTTCATGCCTGCAGTGCTATTGTTATGTTACTTATGACAGAAAATAGTCTGTCAAAAACAACGACCTTTTGTTGTAATATTAAAGCCCCTTATTTAGATTAAAGTATCATATTATTAGATTAAAGTATCATATAATTAGATTAAAGTATCATATAATTAGATTAAAGTATCATATAATTAGATTAAAGTATCATATTATTAGATTAAAGTATCATATAATTAGATTAAAGTATCATATAATTAGATTAAAGTATCATATAATTAGATTAAAGTATCATATTATTAGATTAAAGTATCATATTATTAGATTAAAGTATCATATAATTAGATTAAAGTATCATATTATTAGATTAAAGTATCATATTATTAGATTAAAGTATCATATAATTAGATTAAAGTATCATATAATTAGATTAAAGTATCATATAATTAGATTAAAGTATCATATAATTAGATTAAAGTATCATATAATTAGATTAAAGTATCATATTATTAGATTAAAGTATCATATTATTAGATTAAAGTATCATATAATTAGATTTTTCTCACTACTGGCAACAATACGCTTCCATAATAAAACACAGTGTTGGTAGGTATCAATATTTAGTTGTATTAATTCCTCGAATAGTGGCTATAACGGTGAGATGAATAAGTCGGTCGTATTGGTGTAATGTTTTCAGAACGTACTTTAGTTATTGACGTTTAGTTGAAATATAAAATAGTTACGATTACATGTTCCTACCAACCAATTTAGTCACCTTATCCATGTTTGTGACGATCCTTAAGGACATTGAATAGCACATTTTTCAGCAATATTTTTCTTATAAAACTTTTTGTAAGTAAATGTCAAAAACATTATGTGAACCTTAATGTCAGAACACTAAACAATCTGTTATTTCGAAACACGAAAGCACAAACTGACTTGGTACATATGATTAAATCGTGAAAACAAGAAAGATTCCTCACATTTAAATCAATATTTTAAACAAAAGAACCAATGATATACAAATATAGAAATAGAAATGTTGTATAATCGTCAGATACAACTATTAGATCAAGTTATGCGAATCATAAGGATGTTAAGTACATTATCAGATGTTAGTTTTGATTCAATAGCAAACCAAACAAATATCATGTCAATAAAGTATAACTTATCGAGAAACTTTTTGATGTGATTGCAGGATAAGTTTGAGATACATTGCAAGTAATCGGATTACAAATTGATACTCTCTGTGGACAAGTCAAAATAGATGTTACATATTCACTTGTAGGATTATGAACACAAGGATTTTGACAAACTGATAGGAATAAATACTTTTGAGATGATCCCTTCACGCCTTCTGTAGTGTAATTGACAAGTCAGGATTATGTAATCAGTGAATCCATACCTATTTCAGAAATATGTTACACCACTGAATTTTGTTCCACCACTGAAAACAAGAATCGTGGTATTAAAGTGAAATACACGATAAGCCATAGTAGATGTTTGGACAGGTAGACATCTGCTTTTCAATTATCTTATAATACTAATCTTGTCAGGTCAGAAAGGTTTTCTTAGCTTTTATCATTTCCTTGAGATATTGAATGAGAAATGAATACAGAATAAAGTCAATGGTTAAAGCATTGTATTTATCATCAAAGAGACTCTACGTGATAACTAAAATGTTACATTCTAATTGCTTTTAAAACGTTTGTAAATTTACGTTTACAACTGCATATCAAAAGTTTGTTCACATACCTGGGTATACTAGTTCAAATATGTAATTTTGGATGTTTTTGAAGTATCGTAAAAAGAAATGCTGAATTTTCAATACAGATGTGCAGATCCATTCTTTTTTAAGGCAACTGTTTACTGTACCAAACAATTAACCGTAATAGTTTTGGCAGGTCATTGAAGGGACCAGGGTCAAAATTTCCATTTTCTCTATTAAATCTTTTATAAGTTATCTATTGCTTTTAAAATTAGTCATGTTTGTTCCTTTGCGGTAAGTCAAAGTGAGTTGGCTGAATTTATTCCTGGAGAGTCGATATGGAACATTTTATTAGGAATTTCACAAAATCGAAGTTTCTAAAACCCCTTCTGTTTATTTCAACATCCCAAAAGTCGATTTTTTGCACGAGAGACGAGACGATCCCCAAATAAGTTCAAAAATGGTTCTTTCACACATGGACAGTGAGTGATCCTATGTCAGTTTTGCTGAAGTTATCGACTTACAAACTAAACCAAAATTACATGATATTTGCACAACGATTCGTTGGTGAGTGAGCAAACTTTCGGTATTTCATTATCCGGTTTTAGACCAAAATGGACACGTTTTACCTTAATACAACTGAACTGATGAGCATAAATACAACACTTTTAATATACGGTCATTACTTCTTGAAAACCCGACTCCATGGCTCCAACAACTCACGGAGTGGAATCTCCTCAAGAATGGTTGCATGTTATTTATCTCACAACGTATATAACCAAATGTTCCTATTGACTACTGTTTCCACACTTCTGTAAGTAAGATTTGAATTCGATAAAAAAAAGGATAAAAGTCCAACAAATCGTCAACTAGAGAGAATATTTGCTTTGAATTATTATGTATATTCGTTTCTGATAATTGCAGCTATGTGATGACAAACGAAAAATTCCATTTACCTCAGTCCAAGACTATCCACATTCTTGTGACTCCGAAAGTTTCAAAATGGCGTACATTGCTGACCCAGATAGCTACCAGGTATGATTCTGGCAACACTGGCCTCGTTGCACATTGAGTCTCCTCACCCGATTGGTGTGTCAGTGCAGAGTCGAGTAGTAAGTGACAGGCATAAGTATTTATTACCCTTGTGGGAAAAGGAAAAGTTGGTCGTTGCACGAAAATACCTTATACTATGGTTAACGGTAATAAAAAATATCAACATTTAAAACTAAGGCAAAATAATTAACATAAGGTCGCCTTGATTTTTTATTTCTATGCAACGAGACCCTGGAATTTTTAAGTTCTTTTGGTTACAGGGAACTGAAATCAACCAAAAGATATTTTAAAATTTTGATGCATCATCAAAAGTGACTAACTATTTCTAATCCTTTAGAATTCTAGTTAACTAATCTTTTTAACTTACTGAAAGTTCATTCAAATTTTAGAACCAAAACCGTTACTTAAGTATAATTATTTTGAAACTAGACCATTGTTTAAAGCAAATTGATGGAACATGTAAATATAAATAAAGAATAATCTTCGAATTTTCGAAGACAGGTTTCCCATTCCCGTGTTCAATGATATACGTAACGGACTTCATGATTTGATATTTCCCTTACATGGTCTGTGTCTATTGAGAGGACCAGTATCAGTAGTTATGCTGGTTTGTATGCAGCGTCAGAACAGTATCAGAAATTGAGTTAATCTGTGTCCAGCGTCAGAACCAATATTAGTTGTTAAGCTGATTTATGTCAATCATCAGGACCATGTTCAGCGTCAGGACAGTATCAATAGTTTATCTGGTCTGTGTCCAGTGTCAGGGCTAGTGTCAGTAGTTCATCTGGTCTGTGTCAAGCGTAAGGACAGTGTCAGTAGTTCATCTCCTCTGTGTCAAGCGTCAGGACAGTATCAGTAGTTCATCTGCTCTGTGTCAAGCGTCAGGACAGTATCAGTAATTCATCTGGTCTGTGTCAAGCGTAAGGACAGTGTCAGTAGTTCATCTCCTCTGTGTCAAGCGTCAGGACAGTATCAGTAGTTCATCTGGTCTGTGTCCAGTGTCAGGACAGTATCAGTAGTTCATCTGGTCTGTGTCAAGCGTCAGGACAGTATCAGTAGTTCATCTGGTCTGAGTCAAGCGTCAGGACAGTGTCAGTAGTTCATCTCCTCTGTGTCAAGCGTCAGGACAGTATCAGTAGTTCATCTGCTCTGTGTCAAGCGTCAGGACAGTGTCAGTAGTTCATCTCCTCTGTGTCAAGCGTCAGGACAGTATCAGTAGTTTATCTGCTCTGTGTCAAGCGTCAGGACAGTATCAGTAGTTCATCTGGTCTGTGTCCAGTGTCAGGGCTAATGTCAGTAGTTCATCTGGTCTGTGTCAAGTGTCAGGACAGTATCAGTAGTTCATCTGCTCTGTGTCAAGCGTCAGGACAGTATCAGTAGTTCATCTGCTCTGTGTCAAGCGTCAGGACAGTATCAGTAGTTCATCTGGTCTGAGTCAAGCGTCAGGACAGTGTCAGTAGTTCATCTCCTCTGTGTCAAGCGTCAGGACAGTATCAGTAGTTCATCTGCTCTGTGTCAAGCGTCAGGACAGTGTCAGTAGTTCATCTCCTCTGTGTCAAGCGTCAGGACAGTATCAGTAGTTCATCTGGTCTGTGTCAAGCGTCAGGACAGTGTCAGTAGTTCATCTCCTCTTTGTCAAGCGTCAGGACAGTATCAGTAGTTCATCTGCTCTGTGTCAAGCGTCAGGACAGTGTCAGTAGTTCATCTGGTCTGTGTCAAGCGTCAGGACAGTATCAGTAGTTCATCTGCTCTGTGTCAAGCGTCAGGACAGTATCAGTAGTTCATCTGGTCTGTGTCAAGCGTCAGGACAGTGTCAGTAGTTCATCTCCTCTTTGTCAAGCGTCAGGACAGTATCAGTAGTTCATCTGCTCTGTGTCAAGCGTCAGGACAGTGTCAGTAGTTCATCTGGTCTGTGTCAAGCGTCAGGACAGTATCAGTAGTTGAACTGGTTTATGTCCAGTGTCAGGAATTTGCAAGGGTTCAATCTTGTGATTAAACACATCAAGGGTAAAGACAATGTTTGTGCTGATGCACTTTCCAGAGTGTAAAATGTCCTTTTGATGCTGAATGTTTGTATTTGAAATATTGTTTTCTAGTTTTTGTATTTTGTTAAAAAGTAACTGTTTATTATTACTACAACAGAAAGTTTCTTTGTAACTTTCTTTTCCTCAAGGGGGAGAGTGTTATGAGTATGTCATTGTTTATAAGTTTAAACATTGTATAACATTGTTGTAATGTTTAGTGGGTCACACTTACACATGTTTTGATAGTCTAAGCTGGCAGTGTGGAATCATCTATTCTAGAATGTTCTATCTATTTCTTGATTGCTTGAGTTGTACACTTCTGATTGGATTTTGTCAAGGAACATTAAAAACATTCTGGAAGATATCTTACCTATAAACAGGCCGGCATTAGAACTCTTACTCATCTTGCTTCTTACAATCAACTTTGCGATCATCTGCCGTGCCATTGTTTTTGGATACTTTTACAAGCCGGATTCATCTATCTCCTATCTGGACCCACTGACTGTTTTCTACATTCATCAACTTTGTGATTCATAAGGACTGGTGAATATATTTATTAAGCTAATAAGTGTGACTCTTTTTATATTGTATTATCATTTGTATTAGCTTAATATTGTAATCTTAAACACTTTGTTTATTATTTCATTCATTAAATTGTAATTAATATACAATTGTCTTGTTATATTTACTGTACTTTGGCATTTCGAGTTGCCTTCAAACATGTGAGTTATGAAATCCTGAAACACATTCGTCGAAGCAAGCAACGCTCAAACGCATTGCTTTCCGAATAAGTCAAGAGCTTCAGCACAGCACATGCGATATAGGTGGCATCATTTGTGTTTTTACAGTTGACCACTGTTCACGTAAATATGAAAAGATCTATCACACATTTGAAAAAGTGTACAATTTAAGAATGCAATTTAAAAACAGCATGGGAAATTTGTTGAAATGGAACAATGAAATGTGTATTAACGAGCATCACGACCAGTATCAGTGTTTTCCGCCATGACCAGTTTTGATAGTTTAATATGTTTGTGGCTGTTATCAGTATCATCCCTAATGCAGCACGACTGTTTTACATGTATCGCGCCTTATAACGGTAGGTGCTGGGTAGGAGCCTTTTGTTAAGTCTTGTGAAGGAAATATATATTCAGCTGCATGCTGAACGTTTGTTCACATACCTGGGTGTCCTTGTGCAAGTATCGTATATATTGGGATGTCTTGGCATCACAGCTTTACGTGAAGAAACACCTAATGTGGATAATGTTATCAATACAGGCAAAATATCAACCAAAATTTGCGTATCAGATTATTACATAAGCATAAAATATTCCTTAAGGCACTTCAAAATTCAATATGACCCCATTGGGGACTAATTGCTAACAACACATTAATTTGGGATTGTTGTACAGGTTGAGATACAATAAGCCTACACCTGAGAAGTAAGTCAAAACGCATCCCTTTATCAATCCCAGTTGTTGTTGTCAAAGAGGATTCCAGTTTGTCACCAAATTAACGGTAAGTAGGGGTTGTTATAATTCTAATATTTGCAGTTACTTTGATAAATATGCTTTATATCAGTGGGACATATAAAGGATAAATAACAATCTTCAGGGTCTTCCATCATGACTGTTGTTTTCTTTCCTCATAGCAAGGTGAAAGCTTGTTGTTTTGTTTTAGTGTTTCTCTTTGGGTAAACAGAACATATAGCTGAGCTTCAGTTGAAGTAACATAGTATCAGAACATTTTCCTTCCAACAAAATCTAGTCATATAATGTATTGTTTGACGCACTTTCAGTAAATGGAATAGCACATGTTTTCCAAAAATTATTTTAGACAATGTTTGGTCAGTGGATATTGAAAGCAAGATGTAAACCAAACTGCCAGCGGGCTACCCGATTTGTTGTTTCAAAAGCAAAAGTTTAAATTGCCCTTATAACGTAATTTTAGTCGGAGACAAGGCATACTCTTGACAATGATATCTATATTTTGGACATTATACGGGATAGTGCAGTGGTAAGCACGTTCGGCTTCGGATCATAAGGTCCGTGATTCGAATACCACCAGTGACTCTTCATATTTGTCTGCAATATAGAACTGTTCTACATGCAGTACGGTATTTAGTGCATATCTACACTGGATGTCAACGTAGTACAACCCGCGGTTCACTAGATTCAGCTTCTACTCGCAGGTTTCACCGCAATGCATAGAAACAATGGTGTGGCAGGCTTCTCACTGCAATTGTACTAGCAGCCGTGATATAAGTGAAACACTCTTGAAAGCGGCGTTAAACCACAAATCACTGACTAATAATGCTCTCATGGTATATAAGATTTAATTACGTGACCCTAACGTTGTAAAATATCCAGTACAAGAAAAACTGAGACGGTTGTCCCTAAGTGTACCTTTGAGACAAATTTCAAATAATCAGATTACTAATTTATACTCTCTGGAATTCAAATAAGTGTGAGATATTAAGCTATGATGCCATTCTTGAACTCAACATTACACAACTTCATTTCTTACATTTTGAACGAAATACATTTTGATAGACTGATAAAAATAACTTATTTTGAGCTTTACACTTTCACTCTTGATTGAGTGTTAAAGTCAAATTCACAACAGAACATAATCGATAATCGGAAAATGTCGGATAGGTAGATATTGGAATTTGCATTTATCTGTATATAAGCCAACTTCTTATTTGGTTGTGAACTAGAGAGAGAAGAACTTTACTTGAATACCTATATATGATAATTGCAGCAACAAGCTGATATAGAAAAATCCGATTTACCTTATTCAAAGACTATTCACTGTCTTGATACTCCGAGAATACAAAATGGCGTATGTCCTCCGCCGAAATAACCACCAGGTATGATCTAGTTGCAAATGTCTAATAAATATCCACCCCGTTTGTTGTGTCAGCGCTGATAAGGGGTGCGGAGTCGAGCTTGTTGGCATAGAGAGTCTCGAGGAAAGTTACACCTTTAGTTGGGCGTTTCTTGGCAGTTGATTTAAATGAAGGAAGGTTTTGGTAATGACGGTATCATATGTTAAAAGATTTTATAACATTTGGTATCATAAAAGAATACGACATAATATGAAATGTTACATGCATTGTATAAATTTGTAAATATTGTACCTCCTTAATGTACTATAGGACCGTGTGTAGTAATGAATAAATAGTTTTATCTGTTATTACCAAGAGGAAATCTAAATCATACAAATAAAATACTTATATTTAAACATGCATGTAGCCTGGAGAGACTAAAGCTATATATGTAGAGAGAAGGAGTTTGTATTGGAAACACAAATGTCAATGCTGATAAGATGTGCAAAGTTTGTTCAATATTGATTTTCAGGTCTAGACATTACTTAAAAAAGCGACGTGTGCTTTTTGGACCCTTTCCAGTAAGGAAATGAAAAAAGGAATAATTGAGTAAAACAGTTTCTTCGTAACAAGACAACAAAATTTGGATTATATGGGAGAAAGAAGTATATAGAAAGCCACATGTACACGTGATAATATGAATTTTCAACCTCAGATTCTTTGTATAAGGGGTAAACTATTTTTGCGAAGGTATCTAATATACATACATACAAATAAAATACAAGATATAGAAGATATTTGTCACGTCTTTACAAATACCATGTATGTCTTATCGAGTGAGGTTGAAAATTCATATTATCGCGAGTGGCGCAGCATCACTTATTTGCCTAACGAAAAACAATCTACTTATATAGACATAAAAACGAATTCTAGGTGGGTAAGTGCTTGCAAGAGCCCGTCATCTCAGCAACAAGATGACGTCGGCGTCATGAGCGTTTCATTACGGACAATATTTTTAGACGACGTTATACACGTTCCAAACTTATTTTGACATGTGACTGATATCATTTTTGTCATGATTTGTTTTCTGTGATAGAGCACTGTAATTATATTTTGTAAAGGGAGACAACCCTGTTCAAATGTAGAACTTTCCTTTGGCGAAAATACTTTTACCAATACTGAATCTGTGAAGATTGGCGGTGTCCTTATCTCTTCGGACACGTCATGTAGAGATAGAATATTCTCTGGTTGTCAAAAGGCTAGACAAACTGTAAATTCTTTAAGAACACTTGGCTTGAACAGCAACGATCTACATCCATTTACATCAGTCAATATACGGAAGCGGGAGATATCACCAACCAGTAAAAAGGTAATTTGCACGTTGTGTTCAAGGTTTCAATAAAAGAATTTCTACAGTTTCGGCGATAGCAAATTTGGGTCTCTGGACAATGACAAGAAACATTGATAAATGCAGACTATTGTTTCTTGGGCGGTTGTGTAATAATCAATGTCACTCATCAACAAAGTTTTTATATTGTGCGTTTCTGTCATTCAATATTGAATCACTAAATAAGTCAGGAAGCATATGTGATTGTCTCTTAAGCACAGCGTGAAAATATGATTTACACAGATTTGTTATTAATTAGGTACATTATGGTTACTTTCCCTAAAAACTAGCATGGTGCAATATTATGCTTAAAGCTATTACATCCTCAGAGGAAAATCAAGGGAAGACAAGTTTGTCTGTCAGACAGGATATAGCTAGAGTACAAACTCAGCCACGCATGCATAGTCTGTATGATATAATGTATGATAACCCTGAATAAAGAACTGGAATACAACTTGTTATACTGGTAAACTCTCGAGGTAAAACCTCACGAGAATGTATACATTGTCAAACACACTGTCTTGATTATGATTGTCATGTTATTCTTCACTGCGAGCACTTCATGAACCAAAGAAACGCTTTTTACAGTAATCTTATTGATTCAGCTGATATTGAATTGTATGTCCAAATTGAAATAATGAAAATGATGATGATATTATAGCTCTATTCAGTGGCGCTAATGTGATACCTGACATAACTGTACCAACAAAGAAAAAACATTGTATTATATTTTGCTGTGTACCTATCTACATTGAAATCATCTTTGATAGATGCAGACTATTGTTTATTGGGTTTTTGTGTAATAATCAATGTCACTCATCAACAAAGTTTTTATATTGTGCGTTTCTGTCATTCAAAATTGAATCATGAAATAAGTCAGGAAGCATATGTGATTGTCTCTTAAGCACAGCGAGAACATATGATTTACACAGATTTGTTATTGATTGGTCATTCTCCCCAAAAACTAGCATGGTGCAATATTATGCTTAAAGCTATTACATCCTCAGAGGAAAATCAATGGAAGACAGTTTTTTTCTGCCAGACAGGATATAGCTAGAGTACAAACTCAGCCACGCATGCATAGTCTGTATGATATAATGTATGATAAATTGTCCAAAAATATAAATGTCCAAATTGAAATGATTGATAATGATGATGATAATATAGCTCTATTCAGTGGGCGCTAATGTGATACCTGACATAACTGTACCGACAAAGAAAAAAGTATTGTATTATATTTTGCTGTGTACCTATCTACATTGAAATCATCTCTGATGTACAGCTTCTGACATGCTTTGTTTTGTGAATATATTTTGTTGCCTTTGTCAACGACTTTGTAATTCCATTTATGTGATCTTCGTTTGTCGGAGGAAATAAAGACATTCATTCATTCATTCATTATGCTTGGAAGCATATTTATGTATATGTATTAAATATCGAAACGTTGCAAAGTTGTGAATAGAAGAGTTGGATATCCATAAGATTCTGTTTTTTTAACAACTCCTCGAGTGCCACAGTATCTATACATACATGCTATTCTAAATGATTAACCCGTGGTAAGGAACGACTCTTGTTCAACCTACACAAAAATGTTCAATGCAGTTTACCTGCAAGTACACAGTGAAATGTATGGAGAGTACACCCATCATTTAGAATGTTGTGAGGCAGATTGATAAGAATGCTATTGGATTTGGAAATATAATTCTTATTGATTTTTGAAAGCTAAATTCTTAGGCATGGGTAAAGAATATGGCCTCCTGATTCAGAGGATTTTACCAAACTGGCAAATGACTTTATTGAACTGATTTTTATTTAAACACCTTCGTCGGAGCATCAAAACCCTCTCTGATAACAATAATAGTAAAACATCACTCATCTGACATTGTCTGAGTTTCCACAGCAGGAAGTCCAACAGCTCGTCAATTCTTTAAATATAACATCATGTGTGAGTGATCCAATACTGAGCAATTTAATTAAAGGATACCTTGCTTCCCATTATCACTTCTATTGTCAACAAGAGTCTATTTGAGGGTGTGTTTCCCTATTACCAAGTTACAACTCAGTTAGCTTTCGATTGCTGAAAGAGAAGACTACATTGGGTTTTTAATGTATTGATAACTTTTGCCTCATTTACAGAAATGCACTAATTAACTTATAGAAGACTGTCACAATTAGCATTACTCGCTTCCATCCACAAGCGTTGGCTCGTGTCTATTAGACAACCCAATATATAGTTTAATTCACGGTGAATTTCAGATCCTCATAAAGAAAATTCTGATCGAGAAAAACGATAAGATTTAACTAAGGACAGAGTTAGGTTACATTGTGAAATGCAGAGCTAAGGGCTAAGTTAGTACATAAGTATTTAAAGTATCTTATTGTTATAGATTTTGTGTACTACAAGCATGAAAAAAGGCTATTTTGACAGTTAGTTAACTCTGTTTGATTCTCAATCAAGTTCTTACCATGAATTGTTTTTATTGTAAGCACTTATCGTTTCATCTAAAATGTTGAACAAATCAATAATTTCTAAGAACTAGTTTTTCAGTTAACACAGTTAGGTTATGTGTCTGATATTGGGTATTCATGTGGTGACTCATGACGTGTTGTTACGTTGTACACCTGACTCTTATCTTAGGGATTTGGCGAGCAAGGTTTGTTGAAGATACTGACGTGAATCAAAGCTCCTATATTTACACATGATAACCCTTGACATGTTGTGACGTTTTTCGTCAGGTGGGGTCTGATCGCTGTTCGTGTATTCCCGAGGAATTAGTTGAGCTTGGACTTGCTCTTTAAGAAAACCCCTGCTTGAGAAATGTACTGCCAGCAAACCTTTGACACTATATCGGTATTTTTGCATGGTTGTTCAATCCCTCCAAGATAATTTGAAATATGAAATGTCATAGACACGCAAAGCAATATAAATATATTGGATTGATTTTCACTTAAAATTAAAGAGCCACTCCGTGATTTTCATAACATATTATTTATCTTTGATTTGTCCAAAAGACATATATATTGACAAATACTGATTTTCCATGAAAATCTAAAAACATCCTTATAAATGCACAGAGGTGTAGATATCACGTCCAATATACATGGATACTAGTTATATAACCTAACAAACACTATCAACTCCTAACTGCCCTCCTGGCTGTTTTAGATAAGTCTCCAAAATTACGTTTGACTATTTGACGCGCGCCACTGTCCGGTTTTCGATCATAATTGCGACGTGCTACTTTCATATCGTCGCTGTAAAAAACCAACAAGCTTCTAAATGTGTCGTTTTGGAAACAGTCGATACTTCGCTATCAAATGACACCATTGATTAAGTTTGGCATGTATGACTCCAACAACTCACGGAGTGGCTCTTTAAGGAAGTGTCATAGACAAGTTGAACTACACGCTTTTCATTACTCGCCTTCGTTTATGAAGTCTAGTTGCTAATACAATGAGAGATCTCTGAAGTGGTGCTAATAGTTGTAACGTTAAATTTGCAAATCATTATGACGCCATACGCTTATATTTCTTAATTGCCTTAATCTTCTGATGATAACATTGCACCATCCTTCATTATGAGCATTTTATCGTCTCATGTATTTTGTATAATCAAGGAGATCCTTGACGTGTTGTCATCTTTCCTTTTTCTTATACTCTTCTTTTGTTGCGTCCAAATAATGTATGTGATTTAAACAGTATTTTATTTCCAAAAAACATGTAATACGCAACATTCAGATATATGTATTATTTTACAAGACTCAAAATCATATTAAGCATTGTCTACCTTTGCATTTGGTACAGATTTAATAAAAGAGTTATAAAAATCGATTGGTATCATTTGTGAAATGATATACATATATTATTAGGGATTCGTTAGCACTCTGTGACAAGGATTTGTCGTCGCTCAAGATAGATTTTAATGTTATATCGTTTTTAAAAAAGTATTGATTTGATCGGAATCAATCATATAGTGGACATTTAAAGAAATAATGAAAAGGATCCTCCCGAATGTTTCCACAAGACCAGATGCGATTTACTGATAACCCTCTATCAAACAAATGTGAATTGAGATCGCTGCAACCGAGGCGCAAGAGGCAGAGAAGAATTTGACTTCGCCTTGGACCATAAGATGTATAATATTTGAATATAGGAGATAAAGTCCTGTCACATGAAATCAAACTTTAAATTGTGTCAGTGAGGCTGCATTTCCGAGGCTGCAATTCCGAATCTTTATTTTTTTAAAGAATGAAGGGGACTTGTTAAAAGCCCGGGGCTTAAATATGGGTAGAATATCACAAATTAGAACTGATTTCCCGGTTTATGCCCGTTGCTTGACTACGGGCAATCTGATAAGCGTGGTTTTTAATCAAAAAGTTTAGAACTTTAATAATAAATGTTGTGATTTACTAAATGTGATTTTTCAAATTCTCAATGATAAGAAAAACAAGTTATCCTATCAGCAAGCATGCACTTGCTGAAGCGTCAGTAAAATGTTTAATTATGTAGATCATAGAATAGCATGGTACACAACTATCCTTGGTTTGATTAGAAAATTGTAATTTCCAGTAAAGACATGTGTTACTCTAACAAGATTTTGTTGTTCATATTTTTCTGAGCCTATACGGGTTTGGAATATCAAATGAGTAACCACGTTTGAGATAATACAATACACAAGAAAACACAGCCTGACCAGGCCTGGTATCACAGTTTAGTGATACGCAACTAAAAGCTATGAATTAGGATCGATCTTCGACAGTCATCACTTTGTTATAATGCAGTACAAAAAGAGCAGAAATAATGAAGGTATTTGATTAAATAAATTGCATGTTAACTTTGATGGAAAGCAGGAATTTCACTGTAACAAAAATACCTTACAATGTTTCAATGTGTTACTTTTACGATAGTTCTCTTTAAACGGGCGCAGAGTATGTTGTTTGGATCAAATGTGTAAAACTTAAAAAACGGTGTCATTGATCAAAAAAATTTGTTGTTTCTGAAGACTGACATCTCAGTGTCATCGGTTCAGTATAGTGAAAATAAACAGGATATACTCGAGATTTGTGATCTAAAACGGCCCGGATAGCGACAATAAACAGGTTATAGTTTAGATTTGTGATATAAAAAAACGGATAGTGGCTCGCCAATAACTCGCCAAAACTTAATTTTCAAAACGTATTTACTGCAGACACAGCGACAAATATAGGTTGCTAGTGCTTAATATGTCATTTAACTAATTTACTTGTAAATGGAAGAATTTCGATTTCGTTACATTTATGCGACCATTTTTCATTTAGAATTGTAAAAAAGGATTGACACTTAAGAGATAGAGATGTAACTGTAGACAGTGATTTGAACTATGCTCAGGTCAGATAATATTTTGGTCTCGCTGTTACAAATGTCACTGTCTGGTATTAACTGTATCCTGTTTTTAATGTTAATTATACCTTCCTAAAAATGAGCAGTTAATAGCGAGTTTGGTAAAATTCTTAAAAATGAGCAGTTAATAGCGAGTTTGGTAAAATTTATGTTATACATTGAATAGTCAACACCCACAAATTTAAACGTTTAAAACCTCAGGCTAACGCCGTCGGTTTTAAACCATCTATGTACTAAAGTCAAGTGTACATTTTTTTGGAAACGTAATCAAAAGTGAAATCAAAATGGAACAATCTCCATGTCCTTTTCCACGCACAGAAACGTGCTGGACTGTGGGGATACAATTATATTAGTTGCGTTAGTAAAATTTTATTTATTATCTTTAAAATTGACGGCGGTGAATTTGCAAGTGTTTAATTACTATTAAATAAATGACATATCTATAGAAACGAATATATCCTCGAAATGCGTTTCCACAACATTCTCGTTAAACCAGTTACATAAAAAACGAACTCCAACAGAGGCCTGATACCAATTTTGTTAACATTTACGAACTTCCAGAACGACGGCACGTCCGAGGCGAATAGTCCATGTTTGTTTTCATTGTTTGTATACAAATGGCACGTGTGTGCACATATATTTAGCTTCTGCCCAATTTTCATTTAAAACTATCAATTATCATATTTTAGGTGATTCAAGATGAGTGTGCGAAGTATTTTGAACCTGTAAGTAAAAAACGATGGAAATGTACGAGGGGTGTCCCATAAGTAGTTAGCCTCAAGTAGATATATAAGTAAATGTAAGTGGGGTTTTCCATAAGTAGTTATCCTCAGTATAAACGATGGAAATGTACGAGGGGTGCCTTATAAGGTTAGTAGTTAGCCTCAAGTAGAAAACGATGGAAATGTAGCTGTCTTTACTTTACTCATAGTATATTTCAACCTACAGAAACATAGTTCTGTTATTATTAAGTAGCATTATACCAATTTTGTGGTAGCTTGTCTTCCAGCTGGTGAGTTTTGAACTGAATGAGACAGTCTTACCCATTTGACCACTCACAAATAAAAAAAGTATGTGTGAGAAGCTTAAACAGCAAACAGTTTCATGTGTTTTTAAGAATGCAAGTTTATTTGAAAGCCAAAGGGTTTTCTTTGGAAAAAAAGAGGCATTAGCTCTGTAGCCCATCAGTCTTTGCACGATTTACAATCTGATTTTGAGAATGATATGAAAAAATGTTTGTCACATGCAACGAATCGTCAACAAACATACAATAATAATGTTTTGGTCAAAACAAGAAAACAGCATTCTTAATTTGATATTCTTTAATCACAAAAGTCTAATAAAAAGCTTGTAAGGACAAACATCTATGAATCGTTCATGTTGTTAACTATTCTCTCTCATCTCAAATCTTGTGTAAGTACACAATGCTAACAAGCTCTATACAAAATACACTCTTGTCATGTCCATATTTAGGACTAGCGCAATAAAATTTATAAATCTAAGTGTTAATCCAAGCAGATTCTATTCTGAAAATTTCATCCTTCTACAATCACTGGTTCGTGAAAAGAAGTTGCAAAAAGGATTTTAAAAAGTGCGAAGTTTATGCTGGGGTTTACACCCATGGTAAGAAGAGTGGAGCGTCAGCTATACGTCTTACTCTGAGACAGGATGCAACACAAATGGCTTGTCAATATTGTTTACACAAGATATAACATACTACACAAAATAGATAGGCATTTTGCGCGCAGCGTTAAGATTTTATAAAGTTATAAGTAATCCATTTCTAAGCAATCAATTTGTAATGTTGTTGAACAAGCACATTTTCAGCCTACCATATAAACTGTAAGATCTAAACACAGGGAAACATAGTTAATTGTCTGGCTATTGAGGAGAAAACATTTAAACTGTAAGATCTAAACACAGGGAAACATAGTTAAATGTCTGGCTATTGAGGAGAAAACATTTAAACTGTAAGATCTAAACACAGGGAAACATAGTTAAATGTCTGGCTATTGAGGAGAAAACATTTAAACTGTAAGATCTAAACACAGGGAAACATAGTTAAATGTCTGGCTATTGAGGAGAAAACATTTAAACTGTAAGATCTAAACACAGGGAAACATAGTTAATTGTCTGGCTATTGAGGAGAAAACATTTAAACTGTAAGATCTTAACACAGGGAAACATAGTTAATTGTCTGGCTATTGAGGAGAAAACATTTAAACTGTAAGATCTAAACACAGGGAAACATAGTTAAATGTCTGGCTATTGAGGAGAAAACATTCGGGAATGAACACGAGTTGAATGTACAAACCCTAAATGACACATTCAGATCAAGTTATGTTTAAGTATATATACATATCATACATCTAAAACAACGATCCCCGTAATTGACAAAACGTAGTGTTCACGTACAAGTAAAGTTCGTATAATACAATGATACATTGATAAGTTTCTGTGAACACACATTAAGCTAACTTTCTGGTTACTCTTTGTTGGAAACCAGGGTGATACAAAATGCAGATTTAAATCAATAAATCAGTCAAAACAGTGTTCATGTAAAATATATATCCAGTGACAACGACAACGTCGCCATTACAGAATAAAAAAATTGTAATATACATGTAGTCTTTAATATTGATACACCATTCATTCATCAACAGTGTTTATGTACAAAAATAATGATATTCAGCTTTATTTGTTCATTTACAAATAAACATGCTATCAATTGACTATTTTTACATCTGACGAAGACACTATAAATTCATTGATATAATTTCCTCATATCAATGAACAGTTAAACCCGAAGACCGGTCGCAAAAGCCTCGTAATGCCGTAGCAAATCTTTCCAAACTTGAAGCAAGAATACGGCATCAGTTCAATGAATGTGGGTTTTCCTAAGTCAAATGTGAAATCTCAGTCAAGGAAAATATTACCCCTTGTAACATGCTTCAAGTTAAGTTTGTTATGTTGTTATTTGTTATTTATCAATGAAAATCTAGAGGCCAAAACATACCTCAAAAGAACCCTCTCGTTAACGACATCACAATCTGCATAATTGTTCAAACATATTAATATTGTACATACTTATTCAGTAAAATACTTGTTACATTGTTCATGATAAAAAAAACATAACATTGCACTAAGGCTACCTTAGGTACTTACAGTTACTTTATTGTTTTTGCAAAGTTACCCAGGCGAATAGCAGCATTTTTATGACTAAATGTTACAAAACACATGGCTCAACAATACCTGATCAATAGACTTACAGGTAACCTTCTTAGTCATCTGTGTCACCCAATAACTCGAATTATAGATGCAAAATATATGTAGATATTTCCTTAGTTTATACTTGGTTCAACTTCCCTGGCAGGCCACAACTCGCGCCTGTCTCAATCAATTATCAAGTATAAACTAAGGAAATATCTACATATATTTTGCATAAAAGAAATCGCTTGAAATTAAAAAATAGACCTCTCTTAATAAAACAGAAAATATATAGAAAATTTGAAAAGAAAAAAAAAGGATTGTATATTTTGTAATCGGTCGGGAAAATTCTGACGTTAGGAAATAAGTTTAGATATAGGACTTTCTATATTTTTTTTAATGTACCGGATGAATAATTATTTTGCAATCGGTCGAACATATTCTGATTCTAAAAACATGAGTAGTTTAAATCTTAGATATTTGTAAAATGTTAAGAAATACAAATACTTTGTTTTCGGCTCTTCACCTCTCCTTATCGGATAGAATACTTTTGCAAAATTATAAAAAGAATTGGGAAAATATTTTTTCTGAACTAGTTGACTAAAAAATGGACGTGCGGACAGAATGTTTGGTGTTATTATAATACCCGCAGCGGTTGAACGGAGGTAACATCAATGGTCATGACATCAGCCAATCGAAAATTGGAATCTTTCGAATTTATTGAAATGGTTGTGAACGCCCATCAATATAAACCTCATCTATTTCAATTAACAACGCAAGGATGTGTCACTTAATGAAGTTTCATATAGGGCTTGTTAATAGAGAAATGATAAAGTTGATAAGAGCGCTATAATCGGTGATAATCAAATGACAACCATGATTATTTACATTCACAAAGTATTCTTCCGTATTATATGAAATTAGAGAACATGAATCA